>OW026521.1:73714180-74314180 GCA_932274085.1 Protocalliphora azurea | reverse complement strand
CCTGATTGCCCAGAGAACTGTTTTCGGTTGGATAGTAACTGGTGAATTCTGAACCCCTGCAAACTTTTGTAGCCAAATTAATTTAAATAATTAAATTTCTCGGTTTTGGGAACTAGAAAAAGTTCCACAATCCACCCGTTTATCAGAAGCCGAAGAATATTGCGAAGAACTTTATCGGTCTACTACATATCGATTGTCTCTAGGCAGTTTCACTCCCCTTTCGTCGGTAATTTCTTAATGAATTAACTTTAGGAGATTCTCGATATAGTGCTCTGTCTCAATTCAAAAGAAATGAAACCCGTCTTCTAAAGAACCCCGATTTAAAATCACATTACCATTGTGTGATTAATGAATATTTTGAAATTGGACGTATATTGAACGCCCTACTGTAAATGCCACCTTTTATTATTTAGAACATTATGATGGTTTTTAAGCACGATAGCATCACTACTAAACTTGTAGTAGTATTTAATGCTTCAAACCCCTCTTCTAATGGCGTGAGTTTGGAAAATATATTATACCCTGGACCTATTTTGCAAGATTTTAAATATGTCTTCAATGTGGGCATTGATTAAACTCAATTTCAAAGAATATTGTATCGTGAAAACCCAGAAGTTGACGTAAAGGACTATAAGTTAAATACGGTCACGTTCGGAGTGAACAGTGCACCTTATTTAGCGATTCGAACTCTCATATAATTGGCAAACGATTGTGAACCTCGAAGTCCTACGGCATCTAAAATTTTGAAAACCCAAATGTATGTCGACGATGTACTTGCTGGCTCTCATGAGCTAGAAGACGATTTTACGAGTACTGTTTAACTAACCCATTTTGAGAAAATGGACAGCTAACCATATTCGTCTCTTAGAAGACTTACAATGTGAGAATCTGCTTGATGCAGACTTTTTCAAAAATTTCGAATGCTAGTACTACGAAAACTTTAGGCTTGCGATAGAACGCTAATAATAATTGCTTTTATTTTAGACTGGTTTCGCAGTTTCGTAAAAATACAATTACAAAACGAGCCTTCATGTCAGAAATTGCTAAGCTTTTCGATCCAGACGATTGGCTATCTCCAAAGATAATTGCAAAAATAAAGTAAAAGGCTTATTCAGTGGTAAACTTTTTTAAATGAGAATAGTGAGAAAATTAACATTCCAAAATGGGTTAATTTTCACCCCGATTCTGATATTGAACTTCATGCATTTTGTGATGAATCTGAAAAGACATATGGCACAGCAATTTATGTGTGAAATGTATCGATAAATAATATCTCAACGTATTTACTCGCGTCTAAGACGAAGGTAGCTCCTGTAAAGTGTAATCCTTGTGTGGTGAATTAAATCTGGACAAGAGAAAGATTTATCTGTGAACTTATTCTACCATAGTTTTATCTTGGCTTAAAACCCCCCATGCAATTTACCCACTTTCGTAAAAAATAGTGTTGCGTTAATTTTGAATAAGGTTGGTAACGAATGTCGGTTTCATGTTGACACAAAAGATAACCCCGTCGATTTCGCAAGTCACGGAGCTCTAGCTCGTGACTTAATTCAAAACGGTCCTTTGTGGCTACAGAAACCGCAAGAATATTGGCCCCAGCATTCTGTTACCGATTATCAACATTTAGAAGTTTAATCGTTTTCTGTTCAGAGAAAACCCCCTTATGACATACCCAAGCGCCCATTAACTCCACTCTCCATTCTTTGTCTCTTTTTTTTACTATTTTTATCCTATAGAAAGATGTCGTCTGATTTGCCTCATTTAGAAGTACACCGCACCCTCCTTGAAGCATCAAAAATACGTAACAGTACCAATGCTGCCCCCATCAACAATCTCATCTACCAGAACATCTGCAATTTTAATCAACAGCAACATTTTACCCGCAACAATAACAATACCCACCATTACAAAATCTGGCAAATTATTTTTATTAATGAAAAATATACCCTATTTTTTACTATTAAACCCTGTTTTCAGGTGTAAATTTAATTTGTCTTTAGACTCCTTTGTTGCCGTGTTGCAAGGGGCGGGATGTTTACTCGCATAGTGCAAACTAATTGTTGTTCAGTGGCTGTTTTCTATGTTTTTTACACTTTGACATTTTCCCACATTACAATCTTGTAATAAGGCACTTACTTTTGTAAACTCCGAATACACAGTGGGGCAGAATCGAAATTTTTTGGAAATAAATCTGTAACTTCTGATCCGCTGGTTGGATTTTCATGAAATTTGGTACAGGTGTAGCACAGGAGCGCACAATGTTAAGGTTCGAAGGCGGCACTACAAAACAACTCAGGGGCGGAGCTAAGGGGGCTCAAATTTTGGTACCTCTGACATAAAAAATTTTTAATCACTTGCCACATTTTTGTTTCTCGTCCGATTTCAAATATTTTTATATATTGTTGTAGGTCCTGATAAGGCCTATAAAAGACATGCTTACATGTCCTATTTACCTCTTATAGTTTTCGAGTTACTTGCGTTTGCATTGTTAAGCACCATAATTTTGCATGTTCTTGGTCCAGTTTTTTTCATGTATATCCTAGTATTTCCGACCAATTTTATTAGTTTTTTCTTAACTAGTTAAAGAACAAAATTATCTATTGAACAAAAGAAATTTGATATCTTTACCGAGTTCAAAAATAAACGATTTTGAATTTGAAAATTTCCAAAAAGACGACTTTTTTTGTTTTTTTACCTAAAATAAAATTTACTTTAGCAATGTATAATACTTTTGTACTTTTCTGAAAGGTAACTTTACAGAGATGACTTCAAGATAAAAAGCAACCCCAATAACTCAATTGGTCATGGTACATACCCTCCCAATTCGACCCGTTTTATATGAAAGTTTTGATTTTAGACCATATTTTCACAAATCTCAAAGCACGAATCTATAAGCGGAATATATTTTAAGAATCCTCAATATGTTGTTAAAATTTTTAAATCAAAATCTACGGGACTTCGGAAAAAAGTTGGATTTTGTATCCAAAAATGTAAAAAATTTTTTGGGAATTTTCATTAGTTTTTTTGGGAATTCAGGAAAACCCTACACCTGATTGAAATTTGGTTGAGGCACTTTTATTTATATTACTACGATCCACATTTCCTGCAAATTTCATTAGGATATCTTTATAAACAAATATGTTATTACAATTAAAAATTTTTTATTTTCTCCAAAAAACCCAAATTGGACCTTTTGTTTGGTTTTGTGTGGAAGAGTACCTATACCGAATTCATTGATATTATATGTTGCTGTTAGGTATAACCGGAAAGGATATTACCTCTGCATTGTCACTAGCTCATAAAAATATAGATTTTGAACCATCAGTAATAGATAAATGCTGCAGCTAGGTATCACCAGAACAGATACCTGTAGATTGTCACTAGATCATAAATATATAAATTTTTAACCATCACCAATAGATAAATACATTTGTTAAATTTAGGTAAACACTATAAATGTAAACTAATAAAATACTTATTGATTAAGTTAAAATAGACATTTTTTGTTTGTTTTGTTATTTTAAATTCATTAATAGAAATATATGAATGCTTAGAAAAGCATAGATTTATTTAAATTTAGGAAATGTGGCAACCCTATTAAAAATAAAAAATATTTATTAATTATTTTTATAAAAATATTTTATGTATAGATATTAGTAAAAGTATACAGAAATATTCATAATTTTCTAAGTAATTATTCACGCAAAGCTAAAGGCAAAAGTTGCAAGTTTGTAAAAATATAGTCATGTATACAATAAATTGGAAATATAATAGTTTAAAGGCGCATATTTCTGAAATGAGGCATGATATTGACTTGAATCTTTTTTCAAAAGATCGGGAATACATATTTTTAAAACTTCTTTCGCTATTTACAAATAAACCAAATTTGAGGTTTTTGGAGAAAATACAATTATTTTTAATTGTAATAACATATTTGTTTATAAAGATATCTTAATGAAATTTGCAGGAAATGTGGATCTTATTAATATAAATAAAAGCGCCTCAACCAAATTTCAATCAGGGGTAGGGTTTCCTGAATTCCCAAAAAAACTAATGAAAATTCCCAAAAATGGGATTTTTACATTTTTGGCTATAGAATCCACATTTTTCCGAAGTTCCGTAGATTTTGATTTAAATCCTTTAATAACATATTGAAGATTCATAAAATATATTCGGCTTGTCGATTCGTGCTATGGGATTTGACAAAATATGGTCTAAAATCAAAACTTTCATATAAAATGGATCGAATTCGGGAGGGCGTGTACCATGACCAATTGAGTTATTGGTCTTGTTTTTTATGCTAAAGTCATCTCTGTGATGATACCTTTCAGAAAAGTGCAAAATTTTATTTTATATAAAAGAGAGTGTAGATACTTTTTCGGCTAAAAAAAAAAAACACAAAAAGTCGTCTTTTTTGCAATTTTCAAATTCAAAATCGTTTATTTTTGGACCCGGTAAAGATATCGAATTTTTTTTATTCAAGAGATAATTTTGTTCTTTAACTAGATATGAAAAAAACTAATAAAATCGGTCGGAAATACTAGAATAAATATGAAAAAAACTGGACCAAATAACTCGAAAACTATAAGAGATAAATAGGACACGTACGCATGTTTTTTATAGGCCTTATCAGGGCCTACAACAAAAAATATTTAAAATCGGACGAGAAACAAAAATTTTGGAAGCGATTCAACATTTATTATGTCAGAGGTACCTAACTTTGAGCCCCCTTAGCACCGCCCCTGGGGGGATTGTTGTGCCCCCCTTCCAAACGTAACATTGTACATTCCTCTGCTACGCCAATGTCAAATGGAAATCCAACCAGCCGATCAGAAGTTACAGATTTATTTCCAAAAAATTTCGATTCTGCCCCACTGTGCAATATACAGTTAGTTAGCAACGCAATACAATTTAGGAAACCTGTGTATAATTTCTACAAGTAATTATAATTTTTAATTTAATTTTATAGTTACTTCCAATATTGAATTATGTATTTATGTCAAAAAATTTAATTTTTTGTATAGTAATTTTTATATTTTAATTTTTAAATTGTAATTTTTTGCAAGTCTAAGAGCTGATTTCAAAATTTGTTTTCTATATCTTTAATCCTGATTATTGTTTACATATTTATGTGGCTCATATTATAACAATTATAATCTTGTATTATAGTTATAAGATTTTGTTTTTTATCAATCAATAAATAAAATAAATAAATAAAATAAATTCTTTTCCCCAAATTTCAAGCCAAATGTTTTGTTTCATTACGCAAAATTTTTATTTCCTGACAAATATATCGTCACCAAATCGCCAAACAACCAAAAAATTCGAAACAGGTTTTTTGATTTAAAATGGTAAATTGCTCTAAAATACACAATATCATATAATTTTAGACCTTTACTGTCAAAAATGTCAACTTAAAGAAACTAAACAGGAAGCAACAAGAAATTTGTTTTATTTTTCACAAATAAAGAGGCGTAAGCAAAGATTATTTCACCTCAAACTAAGTAAACTTGCCAGAACTTTTAATTTCAAATGCGTTTTTAAGAACCACAATAATTTTCAACTAATTAAATTTTTCATATCTCCTGTAAAATTTTAAAGTGTTGTTTCTTTTTCATTTTTTGTGACGATATATTCATTTGAAATAAATCTGTAATTTCCAATCAGCCAGTCTTATTAAGATAAAAATCTCACAACGGTATTTCATAGACCTCTTAGGAACGGATAGATATATGACTTTTAGCATTTGACATGAACGTTTTTCAAACGTTTGCTAATTTTCAGTTTCTCGTCCGATTTCACTATTTTTATAAAAAAACTCTTTAAAATAAAGCGTCATAGCTCATTCTCTACTAAATAAAAACTAAATAAACAAATGCTTTATTTATTTATGGAGATCAGTCCTAAGAAGATATCAAGTCTAATTTCTTAATAGAAGCCAATCTAGATCGTCCAAAATTTTGAGTTTAGCCCATATTTAAAAACAAAATGCGTTTTCAGCTACTTGTTTTAAAACATTTGTAAGTGTGTAAGTTATCTGACTGTCGCCAATTTTTTGGGATTTGTGAGAATTACTTTTATCAAAATCTAAAACTTCGTGCACTGCATTATTCCAAGTAATAAATAATAATGATAGGATACCTAAAGTAACAAAAAATATATGACAAATACAATACAAACTTTTTACCAAAAATTTTCCAATTTGCGACAGTTAGGTTTAAATTACATATAATGAAGAAAGAAATTGGGATGGCATTTTCCTTAATGCCATTTTGACGGATATGCTCAAAATTTTCGTCGGTAAAGACCTTAAAATTTTTAGGTAAATCCAATTGTGAGTACAAAAAAGTGCATCTTTAGTAACATAATTTATCTCATATCCTTAAAGTTCTCTATAGAAAGTACTGGGCTCAAGAGTTGGATTGAAAATACAACATTCGCAAAAATATTTTTCAGTCACTTTATCCATGCTTGCTGGAAAATGATCAATAGGTAAATCTCTTGACTATTGTGGTATAATTCTTCGATCAGATTGGATTCGCCTCATTTTTAATTTAACTAAGACATTTGATGTAATTCCTAAAACAGAAGACTATCACTAAAATAATTCCTTTAACATGTAATAATCGTATATAATAATTCATAACAGCTAAGTAGTTTAATGAGAAAATATTTCCACAAATTTTTAGACTTTCACTGTAATAGCCGCGTAAATACTAATTCTCCTCCACATATCTGCTCTTTTCCATCTCAACTACGAAACAGAATAGGAAAATAGATCACATAAAGTTTAATCTTTTCATGACCATAAGTTTTGCAGGAAAAGGCATCATTTTTAAAACTTAGAATGATCCATTGAGTACTTTGAAATCTATATATAATAATTTGATTTTTTATCATGTGAGTTCCTGTGGCCGTAAAGAAGTACATTTTTTGTCCAACTATTACATAGAAAGCTATTCTTACAAATTGTGAATGCTATTAATATAGTGACCCTTGATTTTAGGGGACAGCTAGGTTAGGTTCACGCCTTCATCGAGAGACCAATCTGTCCATTGTGATCCCTTTATAAATAACAGAGAAAGCTGATAGATGAAGAAAGAGAAAAATCCTAGTAGAATAAAGCAAAAGATTGGAAAGAAAGATAACTAAATATAAGAAAAAATAAGAAAAGTGTGGAACCTAAGACCCATCAAATCAACCTGAAAAAAACTGGACCAAATAACTCGAAAACTATAAGAGATAAATAGGACACGTACGCATGTTTTTTATAGGCCTTATCAGGGCCTACAACAAAAAATATTTAAAATCGGACGAGAAACAAAAATTTTGGAAGCGATTCAACATTTATTATGTCAGAGGTACCTAACTTTGAGCCCCCTTAGCACCGCCCCTGGGGGGATTGTTGTGCCCCCCTTCCAAACGTAACATTGTACATTCCTCTGCTACGCCAATGTCAAATGGAAATCCAACCAGCCGATCAGAAGTTACAGATTTATTTCCAAAAAATTTCGATTCTGCCCCACTGTGCAATATACAGTTAGTTAGCAACGCAATACAATTTAGGAAACCTGTGTATAATTTCTACAAGTAATTATAATTTTTAATTTAATTTTATAGTTACTTCCAATATTGAATTATGTATTTATGTCAAAAAATTTAATTTTTTGTATAGTAATTTTTATATTTTAATTTTTAAATTGTAATTTTTTGCAAGTCTAAGAGCTGATTTCAAAATTTGTTTTCTATATCTTTAATCCTGATTATTGTTTACATATTTATGTGGCTCATATTATAACAATTATAATCTTGTATTATAGTTATAAGATTTTGTTTTTTATCAATCAATAAATAAAATAAATAAATAAAATAAATTCTTTTCCCCAAATTTCAAGCCAAATGTTTTGTTTCATTACGCAAAATTTTTATTTCCTGACAAATATATCGTCACCAAATCGCCAAACAACCAAAAAATTCGAAACAGGTTTTTTGATTTAAAATGGTAAATTGCTCTAAAATACACAATATCATATAATTTTAGACCTTTACTGTCAAAAATGTCAACTTAAAGAAACTAAACAGGAAGCAACAAGAAATTTGTTTTATTTTTCACAAATAAAGAGGCGTAAGCAAAGATTATTTCACCTCAAACTAAGTAAACTTGCCAGAACTTTTAATTTCAAATGCGTTTTTAAGAACCACAATAATTTTCAACTAATTAAATTTTTCATATCTCCTGTAAAATTTTAAAGTGTTGTTTCTTTTTCATTTTTTGTGACGATATATTCATTTGAAATAAATCTGTAATTTCCAATCAGCCAGTCTTATTAAGATAAAAATCTCACAACGGTATTTCATAGACCTCTTAGGAACGGATAGATATATGACTTTTAGCATTTGACATGAACGTTTTTCAAACGTTTGCTAATTTTCAGTTTCTCGTCCGATTTCACTATTTTTATAAAAAAACTCTTTAAAATAAAGCGTCATAGCTCATTCTCTACTAAATAAAAACTAAATAAACAAATGCTTTATTTATTTATGGAGATCAGTCCTAAGAAGATATCAAGTCTAATTTCTTAATAGAAGCCAATCTAGATCGTCCAAAATTTTGAGTTTAGCCCATATTTAAAAACAAAATGCGTTTTCAGCTACTTGTTTTAAAACATTTGTAAGTGTGTAAGTTATCTGACTGTCGCCAATTTTTTGGGATTTGTGAGAATTACTTTTATCAAAATCTAAAACTTCGTGCACTGCATTATTCCAAGTAATAAATAATAATGATAGGATACCTAAAGTAACAAAAAATATATGACAAATACAATACAAACTTTTTACCAAAAATTTTCCAATTTGCGACAGTTAGGTTTAAATTACATATAATGAAGAAAGAAATTGGGATGGCATTTTCCTTAATGCCATTTTGACGGATATGCTCAAAATTTTCGTCGGTAAAGACCTTAAAATTTTTAGGTAAATCCAATTGTGAGTACAAAAAAGTGCATCTTTAGTAACATAATTTATCTCATATCCTTAAAGTTCTCTATAGAAAGTACTGGGCTCAAGAGTTGGATTGAAAATACAACATTCGCAAAAATATTTTTCAGTCACTTTATCCATGCTTGCTGGAAAATGATCAATAGGTAAATCTCTTGACTATTGTGGTATAATTCTTCGATCAGATTGGATTCGCCTCATTTTTAATTTAACTAAGACATTTGATGTAATTCCTAAAACAGAAGACTATCACTAAAATAATTCCTTTAACATGTAATAATCGTATATAATAATTAATAACAGCTAAGTAGTTTAATGAGAAAATATTTCCACAAATTTTTAGACTTTCACTGTAATAGCCGCGTAAATACTAATTCTCCTCCACATATCTGCTCTTTTCCATCTCAACTACGAAACAGAATAGGAAAATAGATCACATAAAGTTTAATCTTTTCATGACCATAAGTTTTGCAGGAAAAGGCATCATTTTTAAAACTTAGAATGATCCATTGAGTACTTTGAAATCTATATATAATAATTTGATTTTTTATCATGTGAGTTCCTGTGGCCGTAAAGAAGTACATTTTTTGTCCAACTATTACATAGAAAGCTATTCTTACAAATTGTGAATGCTATTAATATAGTGACCCTTGATTTTAGGGGACAGCTAGGTTAGGTTCACGCCTTCATCGAGAGACCAATCTGTCCATTGTGATCCCTTTATAAATAACAGAGAAAGCTGATAGATGAAGAAAGAGAAAAATCCTAGTAGAATAAAGCAAAAGATTGGAAAGAAAGATAACTAAATATAAGAAAAAATAAGAAAAGTGTGGAACCTAAGACCCATCAAATCAACCCTGACTACATCTAAGCCACTTTATTCCCATTACGAACCCCATAAGTTTGCCGAGTTCTCCACCCGCAACCTCCTCTAGTTCGTGCAGAATATGGCTGCCAAACTACCTCATCTACTTCGCTGAAGCCCTATACAATGAAAGAGTATGTGCTCCACTGTCTCTAGCTCCTACACATCATCGCACGTCCTGCAAAAATCTGACGCGCCAGTGTCTAACTTACTGGTCATATTCCCTATCCTTAGATTCCCACGACTCATGCCCAGAAGATGCTTCGAATCTGCTGGTTTAAGACTAGGCCATAAAGCTCTAGATACCCTGCAGTCCACTCTTCCAAGCATGATTCGTTCTACCTATAGCCCATTCCCTTATGGCCATAAAATGTGATCCAATCGGAATCCTAACCGATACCTCCACAAAAGACCTGTCCAACTCCGAGCTCTCACGAGCTAGCTCATCAGCTATTTCATTGCCGAGAATATCGCAGTGACCAGGAACCCAACAAAGTCTTATTCTGTAGGCATCCATTAGCCTTCTAAATAAGTTACAGACAGCTACTGATTAAAAATATAATTATGGTAGATAATTCATAATATGGACATAAAGTAAGTTTCATTTTCATGTTTTTTAATATATATCGGAAAACCCGGGCAACGTCGTAAAAGTATACTTAAAACGATGTTTTTGTAGATCTCGACCAGCAGAATACTCTCACATAAAAATATTTTAAATCGGTTCAGATATAACGAATCAGGATAGTTTTAAATACTTGTCATACCCGAAGTGTCCAACTTCGGTACGCTCTGGACCCGCCCTGGTAGGCCAACATGATTCAAGCTCGAGATTCCTACACTTATACCATCACTGTGAAATTTCATTGAAATCGGACTAGCTGTTCGGAAACTGCAGATTTATTTCCATATCATTTTTAGAATGGGATACTGTGCAGCTGTCACTGGTACCTCATTGAAGGTTGAATAGCTAGTTGTGGTTTGGAATAATCCAGCTTAGGGTTACCAGACTGGCTTTTTGCAGAAGATGTTTGTTTTTTTTTTGTATTTTTCATTTAATTCCCACGAGTAAGGGGATGGACGGTCCATGCAGTAGCGGCGTACATGGACTAGATAAAAATATATTGCAACCACTCTGTGCATATAGACCTAGCTCTCTGTAGTAAACTTAGGCGACCATTTGTAAAATGTATCTACTAAGTTTTCTACTAATAGTATGAGCAGAAGTCAACCTCTTTTGGTAAATTTCTTCTTAGAAATGTACCACAGGAGTGTTAGCTTCTGTTGTGCCCTATTCGCCACCTGGATACGCGCTCGATGGTGTAATGTACAAATACCACTTTCATACAAAATTAAATGAACTCAACTCACCTTGCCTCAGTTTTGGAAGGATTGTTTTAAAATTAAAATAATTGTCTACAGGCTAACGAAGATTAAACTTCAATAAAGGACACCCTGGATGTTGTTGGGGCCATTGCATCTTTACCCTCCTTATCCTATGTTTTAGCGTCGGCAAAGTGTGATAAAATCTTATTATTCCTAAATCCTATCACATCCGTGAGAAATAATATGTATAGTTTTATTAGCTTCAACATTATTTGTTTACTGATTCACTTTATAAATTTACCAAGAAATCGTAATATAAATTATAATAGAATAATTTGTCCCAATATTAAAAATATCCCAATAGAAGAACACAGTTTTGCTTGTAGAAATATTTCCCCTTCTAAATATCTATTTAGGCAAATTGAAATAAGCAAGATTTAACTTTATAAAGATACAAAAAAATAAATGTTTAAACATATATCATTTCAATTGCTTTGATTGTTGTTCTTATTCACAGAAAAGAAGTAATAAGAATATGCAAGTAAAATAAATGAATATTTAGGTGTATAAATGCATATTTACTCACCAACTGATCCCGAACAACCCTTATTAAATGTTAAGTTTGATGACGTAGAGGCCTCTTCGAACATCTGCATATAAGTGGTGGTGGAGGGTTTTGTGTTTATTACTTAGTTACAGGGAATTTATAATTAAACGTTTATTAAGTATTAAGTAAATATTTCATTAGTTATACATACCAAAAAGGTACTTATGCAACTTAAGTTAAGCTCTATTAATATATTAATATCTATTAGTATTTTTAGGAGATGGCTAAATATGGTTAGGAAAAAAATCTCTTATAAAATAATTTGCCTTTGATATATTTAATAATTTTAGTTTTTAGGTAAATTTTAAAAAATAAATTAGTCTTTTAACTAATTAATTTAAATTTTAATCCAAGGGGTTTGTTATTATTATAAATTTTGTGAGAATATAAATTTTTTGTTTTTAAAATATTTTTCAATTTAAACTCATTTATAGGTATAGTAATTTATAATTTGATTTTTTACTATTGTGTTTAAGGCGAAAAAAGATGCATTTTTAGGTCATCAATTTTTAAAATTTGTTGGACTTTATTATATTTTTTAAAAGAATAATTCTAACATTATATAACAATTGGTCCTATTAAACTTATAAATTGTTTCAAAGAATTAATTTATTCATGAACGTTTATTTCATAGTAACCGAAACCATTAATATCTTTAATATATTTTAAATATGATGGAAAACAAAATATCTAACATTTAATACATAAGTATTGTAAAATATATATTTTAGGAATAAAATTTCGTAAACTAAGTTGAAGCTATTTACAAATTAAGGCTCTTCGTTTTGCTAGATAGACAAATACTAAAAATAGTCGATTTCTAGTATGAAAATTTAATAGTTTTTCTCCACAATTGCATATTTAATCAAATTTTAAAAATTAGCTAAACAAATTGCCACCATGTTATATATAGTCAAAAAATTCACCATGTCGCCAAGAGGAAAATTCAGTCGCCTAACGCTATTAAAAATCGCCAAATCTGAAAGCTCTGGTCTCTCTTGCTGCAGTTTGGAGAACTTTATGTAATAGAATATGCAGTGAGGTTATGAAAAATAGCACATGCGGAGGAGAACTTTTCCAAGGTACGATTTTGAATATCGGCTTTTCAATCTATTAAATTTATTTGCTATAAAAATTTATTAAATTTAACTATGAAATAATAATATATGTACCTGTTTTTGAAATCAATTAAAGAATTTTCGTTGAACAAATTTACATTCATAGAAATTTCACAGCCTCGTGACTAAATTTACACGAGCGTCTTAGATATTTGGTGGAAGACTTTTATGGGTAATTCGGAAATCTTTCACAGATCTCCAATTGTGTTAAATATATACTTTAAATTATTTCTTTAACACACATATCACTAACAGTTTCATTGTATTTTATTTAAATTTTATAAAATTGATGTAGCCTTAAGTTTTTATATTTTATTTTTGAAACTAGCGAGAATAGATAACTGTATATTATATTTCACTTGAAAAGAAACCGATCACTATTTTTTTATCGTGCGTTAATACATTGATGATAAAAACATAAAAGAAATAATTAGTGTTCAACTAAGCAATTAGCCTCTTATTACGCCAATGAATATAACCAATGCATAAGCAAAGTTTATCCATGAAAGTGGTATCTAGTAATACTACTAGCCTGGACAAAAACCTTGATATAAATAAGTATAGTAACCAACAATGTGTTTACACATGCAATATTTTCCTTAAAATTTTATGTTATATACAATGGTTAAGATATATATTTCTCTAACTATTTATTAATTTTCAGATTTAGAAGTATGTATATTAAAAATATATTTAAAGTAATTTATAATATTTTAATTTTAGCTTAGATTAAAGTAATTTAATATATTTTAAATAGAAAATTTTGCTATTAAGATAAAATATTTTATACATTATATTTTATTAAATTAAAAATATTAAAAAAAATTATTCAGTTTTTAGACAACTACACATGATAATATATATATATATATATATATATATATATATATATATATATATATATACCGATTATTATCAACAATATTCTCTTCTATACAAAAATCCCATCATTAATAAAGTATAAATATAAAACTAAAATTAAATTTATTGTAAAAAGAGTGACCTTGCAGTTGATACTATGGGAACGTGGATCATTTGTGATGAATAGAAATGATGATAATGCTAGTGATTCCTGTGATGATGGTGAAGATGGTGCTGCCTATATTTCTCCTTCGTAGGGAATTGTATTATAAATATTAATTAGATGTTATTATTTTTTACTAATTTATTTATTTATTTTTTTTTTTATTATTTTTTTTTTGTTTGAATTTTTGTTTTTTCTAACTAAATGATAAAAAACCAATATTTCAATCACTTTTCAAAATTTAAAGACTATATTTGTGGATTCAATTATAATTTTCTGAACATAATAAGCATAAATATCAGAAACGTTTCTTCTATTGAAAAATTTAATCAGTTTAAGTCCTTCATTGCTAGTTTTCCAAAATTGCCAGATGTAATCGCATTGCAAGAAATATTGTTCACTGATAATGTGTTGCAATTGTATACAACACCTGGCTTTAATAGTGTTTACTGTTGCAGGTAAGATGGTTATAGCGGCGGGTCGTTATATATAAATAAAACTTTACATTAGGTTAGGTTATGTTATTAGGGCAGCTGTCCAGAGACTGCACACTTGGGTCCAATTTGATCCCATTGTGAAGCCCTGACGGATCATGTATTTCTACCTCACATGTCCATTCCAACTTCCGACGCATGAATGTAAGAGCTGAACCATCTGACATCGATATTAGATAGATCTGACAACACGTGCATAAACGGACTACCAAAATTGGAAGTCCTAATCGCGGCAAGAGTGGGACAGCGACATAAAAGATGCTCCACCGTCTCGTCCTCTTCCTCATCCCAAAAACTTCTGCAAAAGTCGTTAAAACGGAGCCCTAGTCTCCTAGCATGCGCACCAGCAATCCAATGCCCTGTAACCACGGCTACCAGAGTTCTCAGCCGATGTCTCGATAGTCCAATGATGAAGTTAGATCGACATTCATCATAATGGGGTCATAATTGCCTCGAGGTTGAACATTCATTCATTCATTTGTCCACCTATCCTGTGCAATCCTTGATAAGTCCCGCAGAATTATTGATCTGCAGGCCGAAAACGGTACTCAAACCAGTTGGTCCGTATCTTCACCTCGAAGAAGAGATCCATCTTTGGCTAGTGTATCCGTAATAAAATTGTCCGGGGTTCTTGAATGACCCTTAATCCAGACCAGCTCCAGGTTAGAATGTCTCGCCATCTTGTTCAGAGATGTCCGGCATTCATGTATCAATCTGGATTTCGAAAAGATACCCGAGAGCGTTTTGATTGCTGCCTGACTACCTGTGCAGATTTGGATATGCACTCCGAATACCCTATAGTACATTAGTCAGTTCGCCGCCCTCATTATGGCAGAGATCTCTGCTTGAAGAATGTTGCAATGATCTGGCAATTTAAAGGAAATGTTTTTCCTATAAGCGATAATATAGACACCCCCCAACCCCATCAGCAGATTTAGACCCATCAGTATAAACCTCAACTGAACCACGCCCTTAATTCTAGGGTAGTTGATATTAATACTGAGAAGTCTCTGCGAAGAAAGGGTGTGTGGATACAATAATCGATATTGCTAGAAATGCTATTGAGGAATCCCAGAATGGTCGCATGGTCGAAACTGCTATCATTCCATGCACCTATAGTCTCGAGCCTTGTCGCCGTCATAATGGCGATCTGTTTGGCTATAAGATCCATCGGTAGCCAGTTCATTAGAACAAATAAGGCTTTCGATGGAGTTGTACGATGCGCCCCTTTTATGAGTAGCGCTGAACTATAAGTATGGGCTTAATCTAGATATTTCCCAGATACAGCCACCGCAACATCGTCCGCATAAGCAACAGTTTTAAACATCAGTGAATCAAGTTCCCTGAGCAATGAGTTAACGATGATATTCCAGAGGAGTGGAGATAAAATTCCTCTTTGCGGAGTACCCCTGTTGAGACGCTGATAATAGGCAAGGGTTGATCGTTCTACGAAGGTGTAGGTCGATTAATCTTTCCAGTGTTTTCAAGATGAAGGACGACAGACTGATAGGTTTGAAGTCCTTCGGTCTTGTGTGTGAGGTTTTACCTCCTTTAGGGATAAAGACCACTGTATATCTAGTCCATGACTTAGAGATATACGCACATGACAAGCATGCTGAGTAAATCCGAGTTAGTCAGGGGACTATTAAATCCGCATTACACTGCAGATCAGCAGATATAATACCATCAGGGCCCGGAGCGAAGCTCTTCAGAGCCCATCTCAGTTCATTACTCTTTATGGGAATAGGAACATCATTGTTGGCCACTGAAGATATTGCAGAGTGTCCCATTAAAGGGAGCCAGGAAAGTGCGCGTCCATTAAGACATCCAAGGTCTCTTGACCGCTCAGTCTCAGAGTGGCTTTTTACGCCGATACAGAAAGCCCTCCAGGATTTACGTTTCGCATTTCTTATCTGGTTTTTAAACTTGTTAACTGAGGACTTGTAGGTAGACCAGTCTCCTAGTCTCTTGACCTCATTAAATAGACGGCGACATTCTTTACGAGTCTCGACTATCTCAGAGTTCCACCAATATGGTTTACTCCTACCCTTGCAGATTGTGTGTCCGCATGCAACAGAAGCCGCCATATCAAAAGCGTCCTTTAGGTCTTGACACAGGACTCAATATCATCGCAACTGTTGATGGTCGGAGGAGTTGGGACAGGATGTCCTGTTGTACTGTCCAGTTCGTCTTCCTCCTGTTTTGAAAGTTCTTAACCCTGGGTAAACAGACTTCCAAATTGAAGTCAATGTACAAATGATCAGAGAATGAACAGTCATTGGAGACCCTCCAATCCCCAATCACATTAGAGTGCCTAGTACTGACTAGCGTAATATCGAGAACCTCCCTTCTATTAGTCACACAAAGGTCAGTTCTTTACCAGTGTTCAGAATATCTAAACTACTACAAAGAATTAAATCATATAAAGACTCACCCCTTGTATTTGTATCGGAGCTTCCACAAACGGCATGATGGGCATTGGCGTCAGCTCCAATCATGAGCGGTATATTTCTTGCCCTAGCCGCCTTTGTTATCTCACGAACCTTAGTTGGTGGTGGTTCGCATTGCTCATGGGCCATATAGCTGGAGACAATGTAGATAGTTTCAGAGGTTGTCTCCCAGGCCGCTGCTACAGTGTCCTCATCACTGAAATCAGAAAGAATGAAGATACTGAGTTTCATGCTAAATACTATACAAGATAGTATTTTACCTGGTCACGTAGCGTGTAGCAGCTTAAATTTGTCCACACGTAGTCCACAAACCTTATCGCCAAAGATCCATGGTTCCTGGACTAGTGCTAGCTCCTCTCCTCTTTCTACCATTCGGAGGAGCAACGCAGCAGAGGTGAAGATTAACTTTCGTTATCTTCATCATGTGTATCCTTTGGGATGATTGTGACGTTAACGTCATCTTGGCCGGAATCCAAGAGGGCGTCCTCGTTAACTACTTCGTCCACCCGCTCAAAAAATTCATCCACAAACTCAGAGTTTGAGTGAGTGTCCTCTTGAGCAAGAGAACAAGTACTCTCCTCACAAGACATTATTTCCGTAATTTGATCGTCACCTATCTAATCCGGTCTGTCTCTGTCACCCCTTCGATAGACCTGTAGGAAGATCGACTCAAAACCATAGTAGATCTTCCCACTTTTGTCACGAAGGGGTGGCAGTGACTCCTTCTTCATAACGATCACAACCTTCCTGGATGCTCCATCGGATTCGGAAATTCTGGTCACCTTCCAGTCGCCTGTAGGGGTCTCGGGGTTTCCGACCCGAATGAGTTCCAATATCTCCTCCTTTTTGGATGGTACGTCCGGTACTCGGGCCATGGCCCGATCTCTTTAATGGAAACCACGTCCAGTCTAGCACCCTATCATAGGCCATCCAAAAGAGCGATCGCCTGCTTCAGGAGCAGTGCCGATCGTTCGTTTGAGCAGGCCATTAACTTTACACGGTTACGGTACCATCCCGCATCATCACACTGGTGGGAGGGTCCGGGGTTCTCTTTCAGAACCTTCCAGAAGACTTCTATCAGCGCAATCTGGATCGCTCCTATCGATGACAGCTCGTATGAGATGGCCTCTGGCAACTTCACTATACGACCTGTTCATCGGAGTGTAGGGCTTTGGGCGTTTGGTGAAGGGCTGAGCCACCACCTCCGAACGTTGCCGTTTAGGCCCGTCCTTCAACGTGGGGGAGGGTTACGCTGCAATTCGGCCAACAGTGATTTGGCCCAGTTGAGGGAAACAAGTTCCTCGGAAGTAAGGGACTCGGCAGGCTTTTTACCCAACCGGTGCATAAGTCTTTCGGCGACGCGCCGTCTTAAAAAGGCCCTTCTGGTGGGGATGAATTATTGCCTTTTCGAGCAGGACGATCAGTTCCATTTCTTTCGGTGGCGGGGGTAGGTAATGCTTGGGAGCCCGAAAACTTGTTCACAGCTCCATTCGTTACAGTAGGCACTGGGGTTACTGCCGCCTGAGCTGGTTTCGGGCATGCAGTCCCCGAAGCAGGGGGTTTCGCCGGTCTTATGCTGTCGAGGGCCAGAGCAGCTTTTGAGGTGCTTGGTGCGAAATTCAGAGGCACTTCGCTGCTTCTGCCACCTTCTGCTGTTTTCCTTCCGTCTTCCTTCTTATCATTTATATTTACATTCTTTAAATTTTTATTTTTGTCTATTTAATTTTTATTCCCACGAGTGTGCTCGTTAAGGGTTGGACCATCCATGCATTGACGGCGTACATGGACTGAGCTACTCATCTTTTACAACCGGCCCGTACCCTGGCGTCGGAGGGGAGTTGTTAGCGACTAGTCTTCTTTAACCACTAACTAGGTTCTCGGCACAGCTACTAGCCAACTTAACCTTAAAAGTGGTCCGCGGGCAGTGACTAGATACGGCCTGAGTTCGTGTGATTACTTAGGTTTGACAGTATGTTATGTCAAATATCAATAATGACAAAGCTCCCCCTATCCTCCACCTGGGGACGCGAATTATGTTCAATAAAAAAAAAATACTGATATAAAAAAAACAAAACTTTTGTTTTGAGTTTTCCTGTTTTCTTGCTTTCTTTATTGAATTCTGATTTACAACTAACTGTTACTTTACAAAAATGTTTTAATTTAAAATTGATTCTTAAAATTAAAAATGCTTAGTCTATATTTTGTTTTTGTAAAATTGGTTTTAAAATTAAAAATGCTTAATCTATTTTTATTATTTTGTTTTTGTTCATATTGCTTAAAACTAAGGAAGTATTAGGTTACATTATAATTGTGTTATTAACCGACAGTTCAGTGGCTTTTGGTTTATTAATAAAAAGTGTTGAATTTGCAAAGTGTGTCAATTGCACAATTTTGGTTGGGAAATTGACCTCTTTGTTACATTTGCCAATCAACTTTTATTTTTTGTGGAATCGGAGTTGTCTCTGACGTAACTCCTTCCCCCCTTGTATAAAAATTCTCCTGAATTTTTGGTTTAAGTTTTCTTTTAATTTTTATTGTGTACACACTGATCATTGTTAATAACAAGATTAATAAGAAAATGAATACAAATATTGTTATGATTGATGTATTACCATATTTTTTATGATATTTTAATTCTTTAATTTCTTTTACATTTTCTATTTCACTTAAAACTATTTCATCAAATGTAGGTTCTGTGATATTAAATTCAATTTGTTTTTTATGTTTTTTTTTTTTTTTTTTTTGAGGGAATAACAAAATTATCTCTGTATGTTTTTTCTGAATTTACAAAAGTTTCTTTATCTATTATTATTTTGCAATCTTGAAATGTAAATAAATAGTTTTAGCTTATTGAAAGATTTCTTTCATCACAACTACTAGTGACAATACTTCCATTTGAATTCTTTAGAAGTATTAAGCCAGGTTCTATTTCTGTTATTTCTTTTTATACCCTCTTATTTTTTTACAATTATTTTTATATATACATAAATTAGATATTTTCATTTCTCTAAGATTAGGGTTTTGTTTATATTCATAAATTTGTCCGCTGTAGTGTAGAACTTCTTGTGGTTTGAAGTTTAACTGTGTGAAATTTGTGTCGGTGATCGGTGTAATAAGGGATCTTTTAACTGTCACTGTGTCTTTTGGGAATTTTATTACAAATATTATGTGGTCGTCTTTGTATTTTGCGGCTCCTAGTTGCATATACTGAAGTTCGTAAAAATCAATCTTAAAATCGTTAATTTCTTTGTCCGTTAGAATGTTGCTAGTCATGACATTGAATTTTGCGGATACTATGTTATTTTGTATGTGTTCTAGACTGTCCGATAAAATTTTTAATTTGAGCAAAGTAGCTAAATAGTATATCTCGTTAATTATTTTATCATCATTCTTTTTTATCACGTTGAACTGGTTTGAGATACTTTTCCTGTACGAGTCTATTGTTGCCTTGAGTTTGTTTAATGTCTGATTGAAATGATTATTTATATATTTTTATTAAGATCGTCTATTGTTTTGTGATTATTTTCACCTATAATTTTTAAATGGTCTTCAATATCTATTCGGTCATCGTCGTTCATTGTACCTGCTATCCACTTTAAGCCTGAGCCTATTGCGTTAAATAAACCTCTTTTATGTCTGTTTTGGCGTAAGGTTTGTGCTTTTACTCTGAGTTCTTCTAATTCGTGCTCGAGAAGTATTTTGTTCTTGATAGATTGATATTGGCTTATCTCCTTTTTTAGATTGTCGATTACCTCTGTTATTTGTTGGACATCAATTATATGAATGATTTTATTATATTCTAAGATTATTTTTACGTCGTCTAATTTAATTTCGGCAAATCCGTCTGAATTATTGATTAGCTGGATTGTCAGGGATGCTATTGCCATTGGTATTAGCATCATCAGCATAACGAGTAAGGTCCAATTTTCCTGAAAATTTGTTTTTCGTTTAATATTTGAAGGATGTATGTTCTCTAGTTTTAATTTACGGTACCTAGGCTCATACTTATGCCTAAGTGTTTTATAATTTTTCACATAACCCTCATCATCTGTTCTTTCATAATCTTCCCTTTTTTCGTTTCTCTTATTTATAATGCGTTGTTTTGCTTCTTTAATTTTTTGTTCTATTTTACTTTTGTCAACTCTACCTTCTACGATATCTAATGGTTTTTCTTTAACTACAGAGTGAGTGGATTTGTTGTACCATTCCACACACTTAATATTCGTTCTTGAGTTGAAAGGGGTGAATTTTCAGATTCTAGTGATCTAAACTTTTCTGATATTGTGCTATGCAATCTTTCTATATCCGCATTTCCTGTATGATTGTTAGGTTTAGTAAAATGTACCAAAATCCCTTCCTGTCTTAAAAATTCCTTAACATTTGTTGAATTAAATTCGTTATCCGTAATTATTTTGGTTGGCTTGCTTCTAATGGATAGAAATTGTCTTAACTTTTCAACTACTGTGGTACTATTCCTGTCTTCTAGGTATATTGCAACGGCATGTTTAGAGAACTTATCTATAAACGTTAAAAAACTGTGTTTCTTTATGGTATAAATATCCAAGTGTATAATTTGGTTAACATCCGATGGAGTTTCAGTGATATGATATTTTGGTTTTAATGGATTACGGTCACATTTTGGTTTATTATATATTTCACAGTTGTTTATATATTTGTTTATTAAGGTTTTAAGATTTTTAAAATAAATTTTCTTTTTCAATCCCTCATAATTTTCTGTTATACCACCATGTCCGGTTTCCATTTTGTGGTACTTCGCTATTTGTTTATAAGTTTCGTCCTCATTACCCATGTCTTTTGCATGGTGACTACATCTGTAAAACTTTATGCTATTATCAAAAAGTTCAATCAGCTTAAGCTGAACCTGATTATAAACTCCATCACTCAGTTCAGAAAATATTCCTACAGTCATAAAATTGGATTGGATGTCATCTCTACTAACAAAAATCTTTCTCTTCCCATTGACTATTTCTATTTCTTTCACTTTGTGTTCCATTAAAATTAATTGAGTTTGAAATCTGTTCACTACCGTATCTAGGACTGGAAAATGGTCATTTTGCTCTTCCTGCTGTGAATGAATCGTACCGGTGGTACTAAATTTGTCATTTACTATATCATTCTCATCATTTATTGCATGAATTTCACCTGTGTTTGCATCAATCCTACTCAGAAAATCTGCTATTTTGTTTTCTTTACCCTTTATATGATTCATTTCTATATTGTATTCGCTTTACTCCATAAGCCATCTCTGGAGCCTTGGGTTGTTGTCCTTACCTTTGTGTTTTGTATAAAGCCAAACTAAAGGCTGATGGTCTGTTGCCAGATCAAAGAGTCTTCCATACAGGTATGGTCTGTAATATTCGACAGCCCAAACAATGGCCAATAATTCCTTTTCAACAGTTGCATATTTCTTTTCGTGGTCATTGAGGGTTCTGCTTGCATAACTGATAGGGTGATCTCCTTGCATGAGCACAGCCCCTATAGCATAATCACTTGCATCAGTAACTAATTTAAATTTCTTATTGTAATCTGGATATTTAAGTATAGGCGGGCTAATTAACTGCCTTTTCAGTTTTTGAAAAGCATCGATATATTGTGGGTCATTTTTATTGACTTTAGTGTTTTTTCTAAAATATTTTGTCATGTTATGTGCAATTTTTGCGTAATCTCGGATAAATTTTCTATAATATCCTGTAGCTCCAAGGAAGGATTTGATTTGTTTTTGTGTTTCAGGAAGCTTAAGCTTCTGTATGCTTTCGATTTTTGCCGGATTTGGTTTAACACCATCCGTTGTCAGGATGTGACCTAGATATTCCGTTTCTTTCGCAAATAATTTGCATTTATCTACTTGGATTTTCAAATTATGTGATCTTAGTATGTCAAATACCTTTTGGATGTGTTCTTCTAGACTTGTGCTGAAGATTAAAATATCATCCAAGTATACAACGCAGATTTTATTAATGAGGTTTCTTAATACCGAATTCATTAGCAGTTGAAAGGTTGATGGGGCATTGTTTAGCCCGAATGGCATGCGAACAAATTCGTAGTGGCCTAATGGGGTTGAAAACGCTGCCTTTTTCCTATCCTCGTTTTTTATTTTTATTTGGTGGAAGCCCTTGGCTAAATCAAGGGTAGTGAAATACTGTGACCTTCCAAGTTTATCTAGTATGCCTTCAATATTCGGCATAGGAAACTTATCATCCACCGTGATTTCATTGAGTTTGCGGTAGTCAATTACTATCCGCCACTTTTTCTTCCCAAAGTAGTCCGTTTTTTTGAGGACTATCCAAATGGGAGAGTTACTTTCTTTAATAATATTTTGTTGCAGCATTTCTTTCATCTGACGATCGATTTCCATTGGAGGAGGAATCCTCATGGATTTGAGGGTATCTGTATATTTTAGAATATACAGGGTTATTTGTCTTGGTGATGATTTCATGCTGTATTTCGTGGGTATGACTTAGTGGCATGCCCTCGTCAAAAAATAGATTCTTGTTTTTATCCAACAAGTTCTTCAGCCTTCCAAACTCATCCCCGTTCATATTATCTCTTAAAAGTTTATTAATTTCATAATTGATTTCTGATCCCTCTAGCGTATGAATGCTGTTATATTCGTATGGACAAGCGTTGCAAAATTTTATTTTATTACCATTAACTTCAATGTACTCCTCACCTATATTTATATTAGCCCTTAAAATTTTCAGAATATTCTGACCTATTAATCCGTCAAATCGTTTGTTCCTAAAATCTGTCAATTTCCAACACATGAGATTTATGTCCTTGATTTCCTTCGGTGTTTCTGTAATGATCTCATAGTTTACCTCCATCTTTCCGTTTAATGTCTTGAAAAATAAAGGTTTGTCCAATTTAACTCGTTCGTATTGTGGAAGTATGTCTTTGCTAATTAACGTCGTTGATGAACCTGTGTCTACAAGGCATTTTACTTTGGTATTCCCTATTGTTAATTCTATTAACGGTAAATTAGCTTTTCGGCTGGTAACCGAAAATTTTCTTCGTCGATATGATCGATTTCCATTGGCTCTATATGGTTTTGCCTAAAATGATTTCGTACTTGCCCTGATGTCTGTCCACGTTGTTAGTTTCTAGGAAAGTTTGAATTGTGGTGTAGTCCTGAATTGTTGGACTGCCTAACTTGTCCAAAGTTGTTTGTCTGCGTAAACTGTCCAGAGTTGTTTGTCTGCCTAAACTGTCCAGATTTGCCTGTCTGCCTAAACTGTCCAGAATTGCCTGTCTGCCTAAATTGCCTTTGGTTGTAAGACTGACCTGAGTAATTGGGTTGTGTATGGTGTCCGATGTGACTGTATGGTATTTGTTTGTTGTGTGAATGATTAGTGGTTTGTCTAATGATCCGTGTTTCTTCTAGTGTGTAAAAAGCTGATCTTATACTAGTTATGTTTCTACTATATATGATACTTGCCATGTAAGGCTGTATATTATTTAAAAATGTTTTTAAAATCATGCTTTCATTATTTTTTGGGTCAAACTCAACAGGATTATTAGTGTCTTATTCAAATTTTTCATTTAACTTGTTTAAAATAGAACTTAAATTATAGTAGTATTGACTTACATTGTGATTTTCAGGGATAGAGCATTGCGGTATAACTGGTGATATTTTTCTCGTACCCCGAAATTATAGATGAGCTCCTTCTTGATTTGTTCCCACGAAGCATCTGGTCCTAATGTTCTTATAACGTCTAAAGCTGCAACCTGTATCTTATTAATTACGCACCGTTGGAACACATATCCTTGTAGTCTGGTGTTTTCAAAAAGGAAAAGCTCCACTTCCCTTAGAAATGAGGACAGGGCATAATCTCTCGTTCCTCTATACTCCTTTATTTTTGATGCCTCTTTAAGGATCTCGGTTACCGGGATAGGTGATTCCGTAGAAGAATTGGTTGTTGTGAGTGTTTGTTGTTCGGCTTCCATCAGTTTTTACTTTTCACCTTCTTCCTTCTTGATTGTAGTTGTGGTGAATGTAGCAAAGATGTTCACTTTTTGTTGAGTTAAAAAGTATTATGTCCGTTGAATTATTATTTATTTATTGAAATTTAAGTTACTTAAAAAGTCCTTTTTTGTTTTATTATAATTTTTTTAAGTCCTTTTTCGAAAGGATTTAGCAATTAATTAGTTTAAAAAAGATATTATTATACTTTTTTTTAAGTCCTTTTTCGAAAGGATGTTGTAGTCGATCTAATCCTTCGGGGTTAGATCCTACCGACTGCGCCAATTATGTTCAATAAAAAAAATACTGATATAAAAAAAAACAAAACTTTTGTTTTGAGTTTTCCTTTTTTCTTGCCTTCTTTATTGAATTCTGATTTACAACTAACTGTTACTTTACAAAAATGTTTTAATTTAAAATTGATTCTTAAAATTAAAAATGCTTACTCTATATTTTGTTTTTATAAAATTGGTTTTAAAATTAAAAATGCTTAATCTATTTTTATTATTTTGTTTTTGTTCATATTGCTTAAAACTAAGTAAGTATTAGGTTACATTATAATTGTGTTGTTAACTGACAGTTCAGTGGCTTTTGGTTTATTAATAAAAAGTGTTGAATTTGCAAAGTGTGTCAATTGCACAATCTTGGTTGGGCAATTGACCTCTTTGTTACTTTTGCCAATCAACTTTTATTTTTTGTGGAGTCGGAGTTGTCTCTGACGTAACTCGCGCTCGATGGGAGGTCTGTCAAATCCACACGAGAGAAAAAATTACATTACTCGGTGGAAATTTGTAAGAGTCAAGATTTTGTGGAACTGATAACAGTTAAGTTTACAAATTTTGAAATTGACCATAAAAATATGAAACTGATTTCGTTTTATCGATTACAGAAATGCGCTATTACTGATTTTGTAAAAATGTTTGATCACACTTTAAATAATTTTCCTCAGTTGAATGCTCCCTATCTGATCATAACACTGTGCTGTAAATTGAAAAGTAATGTGAGATTCAAAGAATATATTGAGGTATTAAAAATACATTGTGACTATGAAAAGGCTAAACACTGTTTGCAAAATATGTTACCCCTTAATTTTTCTTCGTTTAATATACCTCGGCTCTGACCGATAAGTTAGTTTCTTGTATGCAAGATGCTACAAATCATGCAACTGTAGTGACAAAACGTAAAAAGCAGTTGTGTTTTGAGCTTACACCATAGATAAATAAAAATCTTCAAGAATTCATTTTAGTAAAACAGAAATTGTTATTGCTTTAAAACGAATAAGCAAAGTAATCCGAATTGCTGTTAAGGAGTGTAAGAATGTATTATGTTGAAGGTTTAAATAAAGCTGGAAATGATCCGAAGAAATGTTGGAAGTTTATTAACACAGCAGTTGGTCGTACAAAAAGTAATGATATATGTCTTAATGACTCACTGGGACAGATAATGTGGAGAAATTTCTGCACCAATATTAGTAAATATATTTAACAATATAATAAGTTCTTCGGTGTACCCTGATGTTCTCAAGTTCCATAAAATAGTTTCAATACCAAAGCAAATGAATGCTTCAACTATTGAAAAGTACCGGCCAATTGCTGTTCTGTCTACAATAGACAAAATTTTTGGAAAACTTTTATATGATAAACTTTAGATTTATATTAGGAAAATAACCTTTTGTATGATTTTCAGTTTGGTTTCAGAAAAGGATGTAGTACTGAAGACGCTGTTTTGAATGTAATAAAGTATATATGCAACGGCTTAGATGAAGATTCCAGTGGAGTTGCTGGTGTATTTTTTGATTTTAAAAAAGCTTCTATTTGATCTAGTTGATCACCAATTATTGTTGCAAAAGTTGTCATTATATGGTGTTAAAGAAAGTGAAATTTTACTATTTAAAAGCTATTTTTCGAACAGGAAACAATACGTGCAAATTAATAATTCGAAAAGCTTTATTGGTTCTGTGGATTATGGAGTTCCGCAAGGAAGTGGATTGGGACCATTATTTTCAATTTTCTTAAATGATTTAAAAAATCAAAATTTAACTGGCCAAATTTTTATGTTTGTGGCTGACAATGTTTATTCTATACTTTTAAATCTGATATGGTTCTATCTACGTTGAGAGAGATGCAGCTTTAATGTTTGAATTTCCACACTTAAGTTATTTAATAATTAACCCTAACAAAACAAAACTTATTCGCTTTAGACCCAATGTATCCAGTCTTAGTAATGACTTTAACGTGTATATTGATGGAAAATTATTAAATGAAACACACTCAGTGAGTTATGTAGGAATCACATTATAAAGCAATTTGTCCTGGGATCTGCGTATAAATGATGTAAAGAATAAAATAGGTCCAGCTATTGGAATTTTGTACAAGCTGAAAAAAAAATTGAGTGAGAAATCTCAACTGATGATATTTCAGTCGTTAGTACAGTCACATTTAAGTTATATGGGAATCATCTATGCTTATAAAAAAAGTAACAATAATTTAAAATCGCTCCAATGTATGAGAATAAGGCATTGAACGTTATATATAATTTACCAATAACTTATTCGACTTTTTCATTGTGCAGAGATATTTGCAAAACGATTTTACCAATTTATGGATTATATGAGTTCCAAGTTTTAATGTATGTTTTTAAATGTATTCATAATATTGGCCACCATACCATATCATTTTTTCAAAATCAATCTTATTTTTACACATGGGATGAGGCAAATTTAGGAAATTTAGGTGTAAGTTAGAAAATACCAAACAACGTATAGATTACAATGGCAGTATAAAATATAATAGATTTAAAGTCAATTATATAGTCAATTAATAGATTACCAACATTTAAATCATCCTGTAAAATTTTTTTATTTAATAAAATGGAAACGCTTCTGTTTTAATTTAAATTCAGTTGAATATAATGAAAAAAAAATCTTTTTTTGTTAACTTTACATTTAATTATTTTTATATGTACATTTAACAAGTAATATATCTTGCCAGCTAGCTCCAATAATGCCTATGGACGCTGGGCTATAATTAAAATGAATTTATACTGTTTAAGTTTAATAAAAAAAAATATGAGTTTAGCTACCTAAAGTAAAGTTCACTGTATCGAATTTTAATTCTTAACTCCTAAGGGGTTCTTGTCCCCTGAAAGTTTTGGTGTGCGCAGCAAAAAATCGTTACAGGGAACTTTTAACGCCCAACGTGGGGCTACAGTTAACGTAACATTAAAATTTATTTTTTTTTTACATCAGGCCATTTGAATCCCTTGGTATATATGATGGTATTTTCCTAATTTTTAATAATATTAGCTAATCTTTATTTTCCTTACTTATCAAACTTTTGGTATATTATTAATTTTTTGGATATAATAATATTCCGACATTTTGGGAAATTATTACCGAATTATACTTTAATGTTCACAACTATTTCTCTAATCAGAGTTTGGGTTCTTATTAGAGAACTTTATGATTAGTAATTTATTTGATTATAAACTCGTATGACTCTTACTTAACCTTTATTGTTTTTTTTTTACACTTTATTTTTTCTCTCTCTCTCCCTCTTTCTAGTTTTTAAAATTTCTAGTTTGCTGTCGTCTGAAATAAGAAATTTTTTTGTAATTTCCAATAATGGGAGATTCTCTTCAAATGAATATAATGAAGAGGCACCACCTGTTTCCCCAGACATTCCATTCGAAATTGACATACATTCATATAAAATTTTAAATGTCATTAAAAATTGGAGGTTACGATTTATTGGAAATTCGGCAGATATTTCTCTAGATGAATTTATTTATAGAGTGAACATTCTAACGACTTCAAAGCTTAAAGGAAATTTTGAAATTTTGTGTAAGCATACACAAAATGGTAAAGAAAACAAAAAAAAAAAAAATAAAATCGGAAACTTTTGATGAATATTTCTCTGCAATAAATTTATTATGTGACGAGTTAAAAACTCCCCTTTCAGACTAAGAATTATGCGAAACAGTTTTACGTAATTTAACCTTTAAAATAAGACACGAATTTTAGAGATCACACAGGTTTCGCAATTGAAGAAAGCAGTTAGAAAACATGAACAATCTGATCTTCAAATAATTTTAAAAGATTAGGTCAAAGACCTCAACTTTTAGAACTCGATTTCAAGGTTGAAGACATCCCTGTCAATATTGATTATTGTATACCCAAACCCTTTCTGGACAGTGGCTTCTCAGTATCAATCTCAGCCGATCCCACTATAAAAGCCGGATCGATTGAAGTTTACACTGATGGATCCAAATCTTCTGAAGGGGTTGGGAGAGGTGTCCATATTCCCGCATATAGGAGGAACATCTCCTTCAATTGCTGAATCATTGCACTGCTCTTCAAGCGGAGATCTCAGCCAATAGGAGAACGGTAAATTGGCTAATATACTATAGGATATTCGGAGTGGATATTCAGATTTGTGTGGGTGTCTATTCGACATCCAAGGTGGTACATGAATGCCGGACGTCTTTAAATGAGATGGCGAGACATTCAAACCTAGAGTTGATCTGGCTAGGGGGTCGCTCAAATACCCCGGGAAATATTATTGCGAATGAATTAGACAGAACTGGTTCTCTTCTTCAAAGTGAAGAAAAGGGCCAACTATTTGGCATGTCATCTTGCATGTTCTATTTCGAGACAAAACGGTAGAGTTTCATTCTGGGATTGCCCATGTGTCAGCTACGAACACTTACAGGGCACTGGATTGTTGGTATACACATTAGGAGTTTTTTTTAACGAGAAGGAGGAAAAAACAGTAGAACATTTTCTTTGTCACTTTCCTGCTCTTGCGAATATAAGAGTCCATATATACATGGATTATCTGATCTCTCTGCAATTGATATCAAACGAATCAGTTCCTTTATGCAAGCATCAGGTTGGTTCGATTCGAGCCTACTCTCAGATATATGAAAACAGATTAACATGATCCATTAGAGTAACATAACGGGACCAATAGGACTCAGCTGAGCTGCCTAGTTTACATTTACAGCTGCCCATCTAACTTAACCTAAATAAAACTGGTAAATGTTGCAATTATGAGAAGTTCGGTCACAATTGCATGGACTGCTTAGAACCAAAGACCATATTTTGTTATGGTTGTGGTCTGAAAGACACGTATAGACCACAATGCATTAACTGTTCTGTGAAACAGGGAAACTTTACAAAGGATGTCCGATCGTTGAAGAACGCACATCCGAAAAATTAAACATCTAATGTAAAAACATGACTTTTTATCTAACCCTAACACTTTACATAAACCAATTCATATTAAAATTAGGAATCATAGTCTCGTGAAAAGCATGGCAGAAAGAAAACAAATATCATCTATATCTGCTAAAATGATTAAAGATTATTATGGAAAACGCAAATTATATAGAAAATATACAATTTCATCATTAGTGAATATGAATAATGATAATTGACCATACATATTACTGGACATAAACAGTGAATTTCACTTTGCATTATTAGATAGCGAACTAATGCTAGTATTATAGATGGGAATATAAGCGAAAATATTATTCAGTCAGGAAATTACAAACGATGCCCCGGTAAAGTTCGTACTGCGAATGCGACTAAACAGAGTGTTATAGTTTCAGTAAACTTAGAAATAGGTTATAATGGTAGAAAATAATAGTTCGAATTTTTAGTTATTCCAACAATCGGACAAAATATAATGTGCGAAATTGATTTTTGGACAAGATTTGTTATTAAAATATCTATGAGAAATATAATCAATGAAGTTGTTTTAGAACCAGACACGGGAAAAATTCCTCTTAATTTTATACAAGAACGTCAATTAAAAGCTATTGTAGATTCATTTCCGAATTCTGAAAGAGAAGGTTTAGGATGTACGAAATAGATATTGGTGACGTAGCGCCAACTGAGCAAAGATACTACGCCATATCTCCAGCCAGAGAAAAATTATTGTTTGCCGAGATAGACCCAATGATTAGTTTAGGTGTTATGGAGGAATATGCTGGTTTACCTTGGTCTTCGCCTGGTGTATTAATATTTAAGCCTGGAAAAGTACGATTTTGCGTAGGTTGCAGAAAACTGAACTCCGTGACTGTAAAGGACTCTTACTCGATATCAAATATCAACGACTAATTTCAAGACTTCTTCTTGTTTATTTCGTATCTAAAGTAGATTTGAAAGATGCCTTTTGGCAAATAAAACTGGACGAATCATCTAAACCTAAGACTGCTTTCACAATCCCTAACCGGCCATTGTATCAATTTACAAGAATACCATTTGGATTGTGTAACGCACCTCAGAAAATGTGCAGACTTATGGACATAGTCGTTCCGTATTATTTGAAATTAAATGTATTTGTTTACTTTGACGATTTACTGATAATATCCAAAAACTTTGACAATTATTTACTACATCTACAAGAAGTGGCTACACAACTTCGTAAAGCAAATTTAATAATTAATATTAACAAAAGTAGTTTTGCAATCAAAAATGTACAATACTTAGGGTATATTATATGAGAAGGTTCACTAAGAGTAGATCCTGATAAAGTAAAGGGGATTTAAGAATTCGCCACAACGAAATCGGTAAAACAATTGGGTCAATTTTTAGGAATGGTGGGGTAGTATCGCCGTTTCCTTGACGACTACGCAAGGATTACATACCTATTAAGTCAATATAGGAAATTTAAGTAGACAGAATAAGCTCAACAATCCTTCGAGATAGTAAAACAAAAACTCACAAAGGCACCTGTTTTGGAGCATACCGTCTTTTCTAATTTACAATGCGATGCGAGTGCATTTGGCGTAGGAGCTATTTTGCATCAATTAGACTTTGAAGGTAATGAGCTTCCGATATTAAGAAATTACTTTATTACAGAGTTGGAATGTCTGGATGTAATGCTAGCCATTAAAATCGATTTAAATTCTCAAGCCTTTGATGAACCGGAATACGAGAAATAGAGGGAAGAATTTTCTCGATCCGAATTTCCAGATTACAAAATTATAGATAAATTTATATATATATAGAATTGAATTTTCTAATGTTTCAATAGAACAAACATCTTCGTGGAAGTTATTAGCTCCAAGCGAATTAAGAAATCAAGTTTTGTATGCAGCTCACAATATACCCAATGTGGCCAATTTAGGTACAGCAAAACCTACACAACGTATTCGTAAATTTTTCCATTGGCCAAAATTAATTATCGATGTGAAAAATTACACTACTAATTATGAAATGTGTACGACATCGAAAACTCCAACAATCCTATGGGACAAATGGTGGAAAGCGAAAGACTATTTGAAAGATTATATCTAAATCTTATAGGCCCTTTTCCGAGATCTAAAAATATATATATATTGGTATTTTTATTGTCCTACTACATAATGCTACATAATAATAATAATTTTTTGCGCAACCAAATTTCAAAGTTTTGGCTTTAGTTTCCTCAAGAAATAAAAAAATATACATATTTTGTTATATTAAATTAATTTCGTGTGTCATCTGAATAAGGAATATTTTAAAACTAAGCAAACTGTAATTTATTTTTAAATTTTAGGTTATAAAAATGAAAGTTATTATCTTCTAGCATTCAATTAGTAATGAGTACTGCCACCATTTTTAGAAATAACCTCAAAAATGCGATTTGGCATCGACTTGTATAATGACTCTAAGTAATTTAGCGAAATTGAACTCCATGCTTCCGTTATTGCATCCTTTAAGGATTCTATCGTCTCCAATTGTTTTCCTCCTTCATAAACTTTTCTTGCAAGCCAATCCCAGACATTTTCCATTGGATTCAGATCTGGTGAATATGGGGGCCAATCCAAAAGTTGAACACCTTGTTGATTAATCCATTATTTTACAGTTATACCCGTCGGGACCATCAATAATAAACTTTTTTCATCGGAAAATACAACTTAGACTGGCACTGACTCCACTTTTTTCACGTATTTTTGATACCGACATGACAGAATTTGATGCAATTCTAAGAATTTTTCGTTTTTCTTTTGGAGTTGTTGCCATTTTCTTCCGCCCTTTCATGTTTTTTCAATATTTTTCCATGTTATTTAAATAATTGTACACAACTGTCTTTCCTCTATTAATGTTTTTGGCTATTTGGACCGGATTCTGACCCTGAGAATTCAAAATCAGAATTTTTTCTTTTTCAGTTATTAAGAGCCTTACCACGCCCCATTTTGAATAAAAACTATTTAAAAACTATCAAATTAAAAATTCTCTAGCCATTTATATTTAAAGAAATTCAAATTATAGCATTCCTGATTAATATTAAAAGAATTTCTTATTCAAGTGACACACGAAATAGTACCACAGAAATACATGTCTTTAAATAAATGCATAATTTTAGTATAACAAAATATGTATATTTTTATTTCTTCAGGAAACTAAAGCCAACACTTTGAAATTTGGTTGCGCAAAAAATTATTTTTTTCTGAACTTTAGTTCAGTTAAAAAAATGTGATTTCTTATTCAAGTGGCAGGCAGTGTAAAACTAATTTTCGAAATAAAATTTTTTTTATTAAAATTTTATTTTGTATAATGCCGACGTCTTGTTGTTTACTTCCCAGCAGTATTTTCAGTGACATTTGACCCCTATCTGGACAGTAAATACCATTAACAATGTTTTACTAACTCATTGTAATCAGTAAAGGATTGTGTGTGCAAAAAAAGAATGGGCCACCTCGTTCTCGTGGAGGTAGCAATTGACATTTTACTGACCCTTTGATAGTCGTGGAGGTGAGGTGCAAAAATGTGCCATCACGTAATTGTGGAGGTTACAATAGACTTCCTCCTATGACATGCCCACTTTAAAGTGACTAGTCACTTAGCTAATAAAGTAACTAATGGCACCCTAATATATTCGGTTAAGTAACGAGTAACGAGCAACAGTCACCAGGAACAGCCGGGAAAGTTTACACAATTAGAGATCGATACTTACGAAAATTTGTAAACAAGTAAAATAAAATATAAACAAGCAGTAGAATGCAAACATTATTAACTGGAGAAACAAGGGTTGTTATTTGTGGAGTAAAATATTTAGATTTTGTATAAAAGGCTACTTAAGCGCTGAATTCTTTCTATTCTGTCGAGATAGCAGCAACAAAGAACTAAGAATTTAAATCCAACTAGTGGTTATCGAATAGATTTTTTTAAACCATGCACACTTGGACAAAAAATGGGGTTTTGCGACATTAACTAAACCATTAGTTAACAAGAGAAAGATTTCAGCATCTTAAAAATGTTAATTAAGTTATATGACACATCTAAAAAACATAAATAAAAAGTAATAATATACTAATATTTTTTTAATATAATTATAAGTATCACAATTTTATGACGTTTTTGATAGTGATTATAGCGCACTTAAACAATGTTATTTAGCCACCTTTTGGATTTTTAATTTGGCACTAAATAATTTACTAAACCGATTCACCGGTCCGTCCATCCATACAATTAAACATTCTGGTCAAACTATATGTTACGATTTGCAAGATTCTTAATGAAATTCGACACATAACTTTCTTTCCAAGGAGGACTTAAGTGAATTTGGTTGAAATCGTCATAATTTTTTTTTTCGCAATACGTTGTTTGTAAAATTTTCCATTTAAGAGAAAATTACTATACCTAATTTTGTGAATATTGGTTCAAAATTAGCTTCTACATAAGGCTCCCTATTGAAAATCATTTTTGGAAAATCATACGTGAATAAAATTTATATATGCTAATTTTAAAAATTTTAATGGATCATTTACACGATAGTAGTGTTTTAGTTGCTTTTAACATTATTAACTTTAGAAATAATTTTGTACAGAATATGTATACAAGTTTCACTAAAAATTAAAGCATTCATTCCATGAAAAAACGCCCAAAAATTTTCCTTATACCATTTGAATATCTCCATTTTTAGTTTTTTGAATTTTGAAAAACTCCCGAATTTATTCAAGACTTTCATTTTTGAAAACTCAAAAAAAAAAATCGGAAAAGTGTGTAAATTAAAACACCAATATTTCTATAAACTGTAAACGAATTTTAATGATTTGAGTTACATGTAGAATATGAATAAGCCCTTTTGAAAAAAAATAATTTGAAAACAATATTACCACTTAAAAATGCATTCATAATGCATTTAATTTTCGTCCTCGTCTGATATTGTAATAATTATAATGTTTACTAAAGATTGCAATATAAATTGTTAGTGCACAATTAAAAAAAAATTAAATTAAATGTTCCTATAGATTTTCATATATATATATATATATATATATATATATATATATCTATATATATATATATATATATATATATATTTATATTTATATATATATTTATATATATATTTATATATATATATATATTATACTTTTGAGTTTATTTTATAATTCATTTTAGTCATAACATTTCTTAATTTCCAATTTGTGGTATAATATCTCTTTGTCCCAGAATAATTGCTGATGTGCTGTTTTGTTAGCAATTTGTCTTCAACATTAAGCAAAAATATTTAAAATCAAAAGGGTACCAATTTCTTAAAAATGCATATGAATATTTCATTCTTATTGTAAGTGCATTTTTAGCAAAAACATTATTTTTGAAATAAACAATATTATTTACAATATTTATTGCAATAAACTTTATACTTAAAGTACTAATTAATGAGAATAACAAAAAAAAAAAAAGTAAAAAAAATATATTATGAAATAATTCGAATTCTGTATGAAAAAACAGTTGTTTTCTAAAAAAAAAAATATTAAAAACAGTAGATTGCCTTGTCACAGAGCAATTATTATTGCATTTTGTAGCCGTCATTAGAACATTGAATAATTAAAATCCATCTACATCGTAAATAGATATATCATTTAAAGTTGTCGGATTTTTAAATTTTATAAAAATTTAAACTGTGAATAAATTCGTGATTTTTTTTAAAATTAGAAAAAATTATAATGAGAAAGACTAAACCTTCCATAGATTATATGAGTTCCAAATATAAACAAAGTCTGATGACCATTCGTAAAAAACTTGCCATTTTCGTGAAATGAACGATATATTTTTTATGAAGTAAAGTTAGAAAATTAAAAATAATGTTCAATAGGGCAAAACAATTAACATAGTCCTTGATATACTGTCTATATATGAATCTTTGTTATCCAATCTATACGTTATTTTAAAATGAACATTAGTAATTTTCTAATTAATAAACGGACATTAAAAATATATGATTCTGTATTTTAAGATGAATAATGTATAATGTAAGGGAATATACCATATATATATATATATATATATATATATATATTTGTACGTAAAGTTGATATTATATTACAGTATTTAAAAAAAATAAAATAATGTCTGAAAAAACTTTAACTTTGGATGCTCTCCTATTTCAACATGGCATGCCAAAGAAGAAAAAAATGTTTGGGACAAAGGTCATCATAATGTTAGCTATTTAGTGTGATATTTAGTTTTTAAAAATTCGAGCTTTTAAAAATGGACTTTTTGCCGGAAAAATGTTCAAGAGACCCCTCAATGTAGACATTTTACCTAGTGTTTTTCTAGTACGGAGTGAAATTAGGGAGAAGATATTTCATCGAGTGGTTTTCGAACACGTAGTGGAAATTTTGAGAAGGCATTTTACCGATTGGTGAATTTAGTAAGTAGACGTAGACGAAGTAACATAGAACCTACACAGTTACATCTAGTGGTTACCGAACACAAGTTGTAAATCAAGTGTAATATTCCCGATTTATAAGTATATTTCTCATTTGTGGTTATCGAACAGGAAGTGGAAATAGTGCACAGAAAACATTTGTTTTAACATAAACTGTATGAAATGAACATACAAATTTATTCCTAAACTTTTTTCATACAAAATAAAATTATTTTCATAAATATTATAAAATGGTATATAACGATAATTTTAGGAATTTTGCGAAAATTTTAGTTAAATTTTGTTGAATGTAATTGAAGAAGCTAAACACAAATAGTCGTATATACAAATATTAACAATAAATGCATTGAAATGTTAATTTTTGGACAGCACATACATCATTTTCATAAAATACCTAAAAAGTCATTATTCCGCCTCCAATGTGTGGCTAAAAAACATTAAATACTAAAAATTTTCCAAAGATACTTTCAAACATCTTTTTACAAATTGAAAATATAAGTGAAATTTGGATATATTTCATTTGAAATAAGTATGAAAACACTTTTAATATTTAGGAAATTAGTTTTAAATATTGTGAACTAAACTTACTGCCTGTTTTTATAACGTGTTATAAAAAGTTAATGAAAAGAAATAATTTTATTTATGTACAAAATTGGTTCTGTGTGTTTCTCTATCACGATGGGATTCACTTGTTGTAGCTATAACTACACTAAAGAGTGTGATAATAATCAACAATTCTATAATGCCAAAGCCTTTACTAGTAGTTCTCTAGAACAAAATAGTGGTTAGGTCGTGAAGTACTTGTTGGCTTCCTGCTAGTAGTTTCCTAACACAGTACAGGAGGGTAATAAGGTATCGGAGCGCTGAGAACTACAACAGAACTGGAGGAACAGGAGAAGTAATCTTTAATTTAAGCAAATAAACTTTGTCAATAAACTTTTTAATTTAAATTTTAAATCAACGTAATTTTTGTAACGAATTCAGGACATACCCCGGAATATACCCCGAAATTGCAATCATTTCAAGTACTATGTGCAATGTTTTTTGTACACATAGGATGTTTTGTAACTTCAAGAAGATCTAATAATAAAAAAAGAAAATACAAAAAAGAATCTTCGTCAGCACACCAAGCATAAACTTTTATAAGCGGTATGACAAGCTTAATATACATTCCTCTTTTTGGATGCATGGTTTACAAAATATTATTTAAATAAAGAATATAAGAACTAAAATGTTTGAATTTATTAATTCAGTGATAGGAAAGATTTCAGTAAAAAATATACATATGTAATTGATTTTATAAATTTAGTAATACAAAATTAAATTTAGTAATAGAAAATGAAATTCTGGGTACTGCGTTAAACATTAAAAGAATGAACAAGAAGTTACAGCATAAGCCTAATATTATTTATTTTCTTATTTCTTCTAATGTTTACTTTAATGTCTCTTTTATAGGATTGGACATTACAAATAAAATTTGTGCAGCAACGAGATGCAGGAATATATGAGTGCCAAGTATCCACACATCCTCCAACATCAATTTTTTTACATTTAGTAGTCGTAGGTATGTTAATTTTAAAAATTATATCCAAAATAAAATAGAGAGTATTTGGCTTTTTAGATATTTTCTGCATAATCGGACGAAAACCGAAACTATAGTTTCGATGTATATTTAAGGCTACAATTACAATAGTAAACTTCGAGCACATAATTTAGCAAGTAAGAGGATGTCCAACAAAAAATTGGTAATAACACAGGTCGGCAAAAAGATTTTTTTCGTCCTCCTTCAAAAAAAAAGTATGGACTAGATGGAATTTGACCTGCTAAACACAAATCTCCTTTCAGTTTTTTCCATCAGATCTTGACTTTTTTATGGGAATGTCTAATATCTTTAATAAGACGAGTACACGAGTATATTTTACCATAACTCGATAACATTTTGTACAATTTAGATAAATAAAAGCCGATTAAAATTATCCTCAAGTTATTTTAACATAACTTTTATATTCGCTCATTATGTTCGGAGTTGTTTTGAAGTGGCGAAAAAAATATGAACTTTCAGTGAAAAATTTTAAGAATTTTGGTAATTGAATCCGAAAATATAGGGTGAATAAACAAATAAAGTTTAATAATTTGAAGAATAAGGTGGTCACTGGTTAACCACCTCTTCGCAAATATATAATTAAAACCAGACCTGTCGCGAAAACTGTATGATAATATAACCCAAAATTTTATTGAAAAATTGTATGTAATTTTTAAAATTAGAATTGTTTTTAATGATATATTTACATTTTAAACATTTTTAAAGAAATTGGAGATTTTGAGTTTCTTTTTTGGCAAATTATTTTTTAAAATAACACGTAGTTCATATAGTGCTGTTGTCGGCTTATCATTTTCCAAAGCCTATTGTATATATATGATTATCACTTTGATTTTGTTTTCTTCATGACCACTATCGTATAAATCCTCCAATTCCGTATTTGATAATTCAATTTGCTCCTCATTACTTTCCGCATGAAATTCTTCTTGAATCCAGTTGTTTATGTCAACATTTGTGAAAAGGTGTTCCGTACCAATTTGAACTACAAGTTTACCAATAGTTGAAAGATCTTTGTTTTCTTCCTCAATTATATTATACCCAGGACGTAGCTAGAATCTGAACTGCATTTTTGAGATTCAAGTTTTTTAGTTTTAGCTCCAAATTTATTCCCTTCTCACCAAGCAAGTGGGTAAGCATTTGTTTTTTATAAATTATTTTGATCAAGTTGATAACGTTTTGATCTAACGGTTGAATAAGAGCAGTGCAATTGGGTGGTGATTCATTGCTATAATTAAACCGTCATCACGTCTTAGTTCATCAACTGTGTGACACGACGCGTTATCTAAAAGCAAAACTGCTTTTTGCGGCAGACATTTTGAGGCCAAAAATTCTCGGACCTAAAAAATGTTTGCTTATGAACAACTTACTTTTACTAATTTGTGAAAATTAACTTACGTGGGGAACAAATTCGTGATGGAACCAGTCCTTGAATATAAATAATGTTATTCAGGCGTTATTACTGGAGTTGTATATTACAGGATTATTAAAAAAGCAATTTTAAAAATTAAGCCGTCGCTATAACGAGTAGTCGCGAATACCAAGCTTGCACTGTATATATAAATATATATATATTTATATATATATATATATATATATATATATATATATATATATATATATATATATATATATATATATAAATAAATGGTAATAAATTTGGATCTTTTAACCTGCTGCACCGGTCTTTATGAAATTTTGGACATTTTTGGCCTTGACTATTTTCGTTTTAATTCTATAAGTTTTAATATAAAAATAAAAAATCTTAAAAAAATATGATGAAATTCTTTATAATTTTCTGCATTAAGCTAAAGAGAAAATTTTTTAACTATCTCATTTCCATAACAAGAAAAAAAGTAATTTTATATATTTTAATTTTTTGAATATTTTTTTTAAAGGAGTTAAATATTTTCTGACATTTGCTTAAAAAAGAGTGTAAGTGTAATTCTGATGATGCACTCTACATCTAGCAGTATTTGAAAATGATAAATTTTTAACAAAAATTAATTTTTTATCCTGTAACTAGTTAAAGAACAAAATTATCTATTAAATAAAAAAATTTTAAGTCGATATCTTTACCGAGTCGAAAAATAAACGATTTTGAATTTTAAAATTGCAAAAAAGACGACTTTTTGTGTTTTTTTTTAGCCGAAAAAGTATATACACTCTCTTTTATCTAAAATAAAATTTTCTTTAACAGCATATAATAATTTTGCACTTTTCTGAAAGGTAACTTCACAGAGATGTCTTTAAGATAAAAAACAAGCCCAATAACTCAATTGGTCATGGTACACACCCTCCTGCATTCGACCCATTTTATATGAAAGTTTTGAACGAATCGACAAGCGGAATATATTTTAAGAATCTTCAATATGTTTGGTAAACTGTGGATTCTATAGCCAAAAATTTAAAAAATCCCACTTTTGGGAAATTTCATTCGTTTTTTGGGAATTCAGAAAAACCCTACCCGTGATTGAAATTTGGTTAACGCGCTTTTATTTATATTAATAAGATACACATTTTCTGCAAATTTCATTAAGATATATTTATAAACAACTATGTTATTACAATTAAAAAATTTGTATTTTCTCCAAAAACCCCAAATTGGGTATTTTGCCATATTTTCCAAATTTAAGCAAATCTTTATCCTTTTCTAAGTATTCATATATTTCTATTAATGAATTTAAAATAACAAAAGAAACAAAAACCTCTATTTTAACTTAATCAATAAGTATTTTATTAGTTTACATTTATGGTGTTTACCTAAATTTAACAAATGTATTTATCTATTGGTGATGGTTAAAAATTTATATATTTATGATCTAGTGGCAATGTACAGGTATCCTTTCCGTTGATACCTAGCTGCAGCATTTATCTATTACTGATGGTTCAAAATCTATATTTTTATGAGCTAGTGACAATGCACAGGTAATATGCTTTCCGGTGATACCTTTCTTTGACTCTTTCAGATATTTTACCTGATGAAAATTCATAGAATACCTATAAATATATATACCTGTGCGATATATCTAATAGATATTATATATATCTATTAGATAAATGCGCAGCTAATCCTTATCAACATCAGAACGAAGTTGATTACCATGGTGACTATATTGAAACATGAACAATTGTGTTGTGTTCTGTGGAGTTTATCTAAAAATGATCTTAATCGTTTAGAAGCTATAGTGGAATTCATAAAAACTACATATCATGCAAAAGTCGACGTCATTTATAAATCTCAGATAGAGAGCTTTTTAAAGTTGTATGACGTAAAAATGAAGTGCTTGAATCAGCGTACTAACAGATTAAACATTCTGATTGAATGGATTCTGATATAGAAATATCGGCGTGCAAAATATCAACTGGAGCACCCTGCAAGACATATGATGATTTAAGTACAAGATCTAAGAAGAAAAGACTGGCACATAAGCTTTATATAATTTCGAATGAAGAAGTTTCTGATACATTCAAAGAAATGTTAAAAAAGGTGAAGCAACCTAAGAGTGCAATTAATATTGCTGAAATACTGCCAACTGCATCACCAAAACGTCTTAAACAGATTGCCGAAAGTATACCTACTTCAACATCACAATCCAATTTTACAGAGGAAGAAGCAATTGCTCTAATGCTTGAACTGGACCTCAGGCGAAACAAATATCAAATTTTAAGAAAAGCTCTGCTTGAAAAGGGACATTCAATCCTACCATCATACAAGGATATTCCAGAAAAAAGCAAACTATTTTACCATCTATTTCGGTTACCGAAAAGGAAACATGTGTAGAGCTATCTTCTTTGCTTGAGAATACAGCTACCAGGATACTTGCAGATTTTTCTGCAGATCAGTTGGAAAAAATAAATAACAGCGACGTTGTATTATTCTGTAAGTGGGGATGTAACGGACTATCAGTCCTTCCTGAATACAAGCATTCTAGTGGAAGTAAGAAAATTGCGGATTATAAAAGCATATTTATAGCACCTTTGGTGTCATTAAGAATGCGATCTTATTCCTTAAAGCAATCTTCATCAAAGTACAAAAACTTATTTGAAGATATATGGCTCTCCATGATCAAAACATTTTAGCAGACCTATTTGGCTCGAATACACAAGGGAGTCGAAGACAACAACAAAGGATTTAGTGGAATATATTAAACATGAAATAAATGATTTACAACCTCTTTCAATAACCATAAACCAATACACATTCGACACATCCTTTCATCTTAGTCTAGCAATAATTGATGGAAAGGTTAATAATGCCATTACGGAAATATCTTCTTTTTGGAAATGCTCACTATGTGATGAGACGAAATCACAATTTTCGAATATTGGTAAAGCAAGGAGTATTAATGAAGAATTTCTGTCTTTCGGAATATCTCCGAAACAACGAGGATTTAAAAACACTTAGAATATTTGAGAAAAGTAGAGTCCAGGATGAATTCAGAGAAAAGAGGGGATTAAACATCGACAATCCTCTGCCAACTGGTGGTAGTACAAATGATGGAAACACAGCAAGAAGGTTTTTCGGAAATTTCGAAGCTACATATAAAATAACTGTTATTAATAAAGAGTTACTTGAAAGGACTAACATACTATTAATGGCAATTAATAGTAAGCACAAAATTAACTCTGCTCGAATTGGAGAATATGCAACAGAAATATCTAAACTACTTGTTTCTCTATATCCATGGAAAGAAATGACACCAACAATACATAAAGTATTGTGCCATGGCGAAATTATAATTAAACGAAATAATCTTCCACTTGGAAAGCTTACAGAAGAGGCTCAAGAAGGAAGAAACAGAGATTTTAAGAGCGTTCAATTATTCATCTCCAGGAAATGCTCCAGAACGTCACAAAACGAGGATATTTTTAATAGCCTATTGTTATCATCAGACCCTGTACTATCATCAATGAGAAAACGTTGAATTTCTTATGAGCCTTTATCAACTCAAAACACTGAAGACTTGAAGGACCTTTATTATCTTTTAGATATGTATACAGATACAACAGATTATTTTATAGAAAATAAGTAGTATTAGTTTAAAATATTGGAAAAATTGTCTACATAAATTTAATGTAAAAAAGTAATAAAAAATCGTATTAGAAATAGAATATTTATTAACGAAGATGATAAATATCAAAAATAATAATATTGATTAAGTTAAAATAGACATTTTTTTTTGTTTTGTTATTTTAAATTCATTAATAGCAATATATGAATGCTTAGAAAAGGATAAAGATTTACTTAGATTTGGGAAATGTGGCAACCTCTTCTCACACATCGCATCAATGAATGGAATTATTTGGAGAACACACTGGAGCACATAATTTCACGTTTTGGGCCGGTCGATTGGCCACCAAGATCGTGTGATATCACACCGTTAGACTTTTTCCTGTGAGGATATATAAAGTCTAATGTTTATTCGGACAAACCCGCTTCGACTCAAGCCTTGGGGGAAAACATCACGCTTGTCATTCGCCAGTTAACAGTCGAAATGCTCGAACAAGTCATCGAAAATTGGATTCAACGGATGGACCATCTGCGACCCAGCAATGGCCAACATTTTATAGACATAATCTTCAAAAAATAAATGCGAAAGAATGTTCTTTCAAATGATAATTTGTGTTTTTGATTTAACAGGTTGCGTATTATTGACCTTAAGTTTTTGCTTATAAAAAATATTGACAAATATACTTTCAGACTCTAATGCAAAAATATCTATAAATGATCTAAGATCTTTTTCAACAAATGTTGGAAAGTTTCTGGAAAGTCTTTCCATTTTTTCTTTGGTTTTGTCAGGCTTAAAATTTTATTTGAGAATTTTGTAGTCACTTAAAGTTTCGGTTACAAGTTTAATATCAGAAATTATTAAATCTTGTAGTATTTACTATTTTTACTAAAGGATTTGATTTTGAAATTAAAGTGTTTGCGACATAAACGCCGTCTTGGATTGTTTGATAAGGTATCAATACATCTTGTTCTGATGATTCAAATTTTATGGATCTTATCACTTCAGATCTAGCAGGAACTGCTATTGAATTAATGTTGGACCATTTTTGAAAGGTATTCCAATATTATGGTCAATTTCATTTGATCTAAGAATTATTATATTCTTATCATTGGAATATTCTAAGATAGAGTTATACTTTTGTATGAAGTCCATTCCAAATATTCCATCTGCCTGTATTTTAAAATCATCTTTTACTACATAAAATATATGAGATATAAGATATGTGTCTATTTTTAATTGTGATTTTTCTGTTATAGAAATTTATGGATTAGTTTAAAACCTGATTGTGCTTGATAATTGAAATATCAGCGCCAGTATCTATTAAAAAATTTGAAATTATATCATTTAGAGTAGTTCTACAGCGTAAGTAACTACATAAATTTAAGTTAATATTGTAGATCTTGGATTCTACTGGGTACTTAGGGGTACTTGCCCGTTTCACGAGTTGTTTTCAGCAGTTATATTAATTTTTCTAGTTTGTATGTTATTACGATCGTTATTACGGCTTCTATTATCGTTATTATTGCAATAAAAACCAGGATTTTTGTTGTTATAATTATTATTGTTACAAAGGTTGCCAACGTTATTGTTGTTAAGAAAAGATCCGTTATTGTTCCTATTTTGAATATTATTTCTATGGTGGGGAAAATTTCTGTTTTGGTTGAAATTGTTGTTTCTGCTTTGGTTACTATCGTTATTACTGTAACCTTGGCTTTTAAACCCATATGCAAGAATGGAATTTTCTTGACCATATACTTCGGTATAACTGCTTATAAATTTTGTTAACACTTCGTTCATATTGTTAAAAGTCCCTGATTCCATGATCAGTTTGACTCTATCAATTAAAGCATTTTTGGTAATAGCCGTGACAGCTGAACGAGTAGCGTATTTATTGGCTATTTCATGGGGTAACCCATCTCTAGTGTAAGCAGTTTCTAATTGCTTTGTTAATTCCTCCATTTCTTTGGCATAGGAATTAACATTTTTTCGGGATTGTCTTGTGCTCATTAGTTTGGCATTAATGACATCAACGGAAGCACTTTTAACGGTTGTTTTTAATTTACAGATTATTTGCAGTAGTGTCGTTTCTTAGGAAATTAAATTTCTTGCTGTTGCTTTCAATTTTGTTTTGATTAGGTTAAAAGCTACCGTCTCATGAGTATCTTTTATGGAGTCCACTAACTTAATGGCATCGATAAAGTTCTGTACTTTTTCAGAATTCCCGTCGAAATCTGGGATTAACCTAGAGGCAGCATTTAAAAATCTGTTAAAGGCATCTTGGATTTAGTTTCTTTTTCGGGTTATATATTGAACACTATTGGTTCATGAAGTTTTTTCTATAACTTACGGAAATTAGTTTTTCACGTGGGTCAGAATAAAAATTATCAGCAGAGGTTTGGTGAGATTTTGTTAGTCTACCGTAATTTGCATTCAGTAGTACTCTAAGTTTCTCTAGCTGATTTTGAAGAATATTGATATGCTTATTAACAGTTTCAGGTTTCATTTTCCCTGTCAACGTTTAAGCATTTATATGATTTCAAGAATTCTTCTTTTATAGATTTTGCTTTGAATACAATAGTTTCCTATTCCATTAAGTGATAAATTCAGGTTATACATTCATACGCAAAGTTGTGTTAGGAATGTTGTAAAAAGATATATAGTTTTAGGAATTGGTATGAACTTTTCTCTTTTTTTTCAGAAAATCATAAGTAGTATTAATAATTCATTTATAACCAGAGTGCTGTGGCGATGATTAGACTTTGTCTAAATTGGTTGCAAAGGCTGCTGCTCTAGTATATGACTTTCTTAAAGACTTTTATGTAACTGGTATAAGGTTACTAAAAGTTACATAGCAATTAAACAAATTATTATTATGAGATATACGGTAGGTAATTCAATTTTGACCACAATGTCGTTTACGACGTTCGTATTTGGATTTTCAACCTTTGAATCCGTACCGCCCATTTTTAATAATTGGTTTATAAAAGAATCAATAAATAAATTGAGTGCTTGGAGTTATAATAAAGTATAACAAATCAATTGTAATAGTGCGCTTATAAGGGGATTGTTTTTGTTTTTCACGTTTCCATACAATAAAAATCAAATAAAAAAATTTGTTTTCTTTTATATTTGCATATATATTATTGCATATATATTTTCATCATTTTGTTTATAAAGGATATAAACAAGTTTTAGAGAAGTTTTTAATTTTTACGTTTCTTTTAATTATGAGTTTCAATAAAACACAATAAGTTTATGGGACATTGATAAAAAAAATTTGGGGTTTTATATAAGAATTGAGATAAAAAATGATGTCTCACATAAACAATTCACACAGCGCTACTTGAGCCATAGTTTCATTTGCTCTACTATCTCGAAACTAATCTAAACTAATCAAAGTTAATCCAATCAATTAGATAAACGAGAAATGTGCTTTTAAGATTTACTTATTCTATTGATTAATTTCGCCATTTATATCATTAATATCGATATGTAATAGAACAAACAAATAGCAATAACATAAAGTTAAGAAGGACAAGGATTTTGTTGTTTATTTATAAGCAAAATCAATTAATTAATAATCAATAAGAATATTTAATAAAGGAATAATTATTTTTACTTTACTTTACGAAACATTTTGTAAAAAAAAACAATGGGTAAGGAATTTTATGAAAAACAATGGATAAAGGGGTTTCTAACAACCCCTAGAACTGTTGCATGCGTTAGCTGCGTGACCGTTTACAATAGCAAATGGCAAGTTTACAATAGTTTTACTTAATTTAAGTTTGCACGGCCAGTGACTTGTTAGTATGTTTTCTTCCTGGGGCGTGTTAAAACTTAGGTTTATGGGTACCTATGTCATTACAACCGTCACCATGTTTTTGCAGGGCGAATAGTGGCAATGGCATACGTCGGTCATCACCAATTGATGATGGAAAACGGTTCAGTCCTTTTATATTATAACACTGAAGGGACACTTATGTATACAGCAGTTATTTAGTTTTTAGTAAAATGTTTTTGTGTTAAGTTTTTATTTATTTATTTATGTTATACCACTTTTAGTTAGTTTTAGTTAAAATGTTGTCTTATGGTAATAAGATTAACGTAAAGTTAAATTAATAAAAATGTACTTAGCGAATTTGTAACAAAAATTTTTTTTGTTTTTTTTATTATTTTTTTTAATATATATATATATATATATATATATATATATATATATATATATAAAAGTTTTTTCCTTATTTTTTGTATATCAATTTCAAATTAACATTATTGATTTATTAACAAAAATTTTGTATTGTAATAAATATAAACGTTTATGGTATAAATTCAAACAAAATTTAATAAAAACTTAATTTAGGAAAAATAATTTGAAAACTAATACAATGATATTAACAAAATTTATGTTTAAATAATTTCATTGCAAAGTGTCTATATTCGATTGTATATAATCTAATATTATAATTATTAATTTGTTTTAACTTTCACTCTGTTATATATATGTTATTAAATTTGCTGGATCATGAAAAAATTTTAAATATTTTTAGAAAAATTTTGTTAAATTTATATATTTTATATAATTATTAAAAATGCATGGGTTTTTCAAAATTGAAAAATGTAAAGTTTTAAATATTATTATTTTTTTTTTCATTAAATATTTATTTAGATTTAGTTAAAAAAATATATATTTAGACAATTTAAAATTGGCTATTTTCTTTTTTATAAAATTGCACAAACAAATAATTACTTAATTCATCCATAGACTCTGCAGTCCAGGTGGTATTATCATGAGGAGCCATAAGTTTATTATTTTGTTGTAGAGACTTAATGAAAACTTGATCAGAAATTCCCGTTTACTGGTAGTACCAAGTGTTGCCTTTCGAATTTCCCTTTTTGATATCATCTTGATGTTATTCTTTATTAAAACTTATAGCTGCACTTTTTTGTTAATATTTGAATATTTTTTTGTATTGTTGCTTTTTTTTATTATAAATAGAATTACCATTTATTGTTACATTTATAATTTGCCTTTAATGTGTAGTATGGTCGTAGCAAAAGTATTATTTAGTTGTGTAGTATTATTAACATACTCTCAATTTTTTCACTTTTTTTTTTTGTTGTTTCTATACTAATAATTTAAGTTTTTTTTTCATTTATAAACAGTTTTATTGTTTTAATTTCTGTTTTGTTATTATAAATAACTTCACTTGTTTTTGTTAGTTTTTTTTTATAGTTATTATTTTTTTATATATTTCCTTTTATAGGAAACTGGCAGGATCGCCATATAATATTTTATTTTATTAAAAGATATTATTTTATTTTAAAACCTTTTCATTCTATTATTATTATATTTAAAAACAAAATGTTAATTGATTTCTTGTTCAAGTTCTTAAAACTAAACACTTATTTCTACACTAATACTAATACAGTGAGAAATGCACTGTAATCAACTAATTTTAATCAAATTAATTTTAAGTAGTCGATGAGAATGTGCAAGCTAGAATATTCTCATCGATGCGATTGGCGGGACATTTTTGCTTCTACAAAGTGTGAAGCTCGTGCTACATATAGAAGGTATAGTAGCGACGACTAGTCAAACACTCTACAAAGGTTTCACAAGTTTGACCTATTTTTTCAACAAATTTAAAATTTTTGATTTAATTTCTCAAATAGCAAAGCTGGAATCAGGAAATCTTAATATTTTATATATCATTCAATATATTTTTAATTTTTTGGAAAAGAGAAATTTTTTCTCCCCGATATCGGTTAGCAAAAATAAAAAAAAAACAATTTTGTAAATTTTTGAATGTTTTTTTTTTTTGGGAATTGCGCAATTTCTGTTGATAAATCTTCTGAAAGTCCTCAACAAATTTTCGTATTAAAAAATGTTTATATTATTTGAAAGAATAAAAATACGTAAAAAAATAATAATAAAAATAAAACTACGTAAATATTTTTTTCAAAATTTTTTCTTCACACTATTTTGCTATTTCTTGGTAATAAAATACACTGAGGCCCCGTTCTGCGTCATTAATAGGGATCGGAGAATTACGACGCAAACTGAAAATACGCAAGTCGAATCACTATTTTCTATATATTTACACTGTTTTTTAATTGGTTTCAGGATAAAAATATTTGAACAGAAAAGAAGTTAATCTCTAATAAAAAAAAGAGGTGAAATTTGAATACCTTTATAAGCTCTATTTTGATTTTCTAAGTAAAAATTTAATATGAAAATCAATGAATCAATAAAGTTTTCACAAAATGTTACTTAAGTTACTTCATTTTCCAGAGAAAAAATATGCTGTATATTGCGAGACCAATCGAAATCATAGCGACGCAAATCGAAATATTGAAGTTTGAAACAGCAATGCAAGGTGAAACGATACAAATCTAAACGACTCAAATCGAGGCCTGAGTGTAAAAATATAAAAGAATTAAAAACGGGTGAAAGTTGGACTCGTTATAACAAAAAAACTTCATCAAGGTACGTTCAAAAATAAAAATTTTAATCTTTGAAGCCTAATATCTCGTAAACTAAACGAGATAAGATATGCACACGACCAGTAGAATCTTTTCATATAAAAATCTTTTACATCTATTCAGATATAATGAATCAGGAAGGTTTTTAAATATTTGCATACCCGAGGTGTCCAACTTTGCGACCATGTGGACTCGCCCCCGGTACGTCTATATGTGTTCGAAGAATATGGGACCAAATTGCATGTTAGGGGCGAAGAATTTCGTTGAGAGTTGAATTTACCTCCAATAATCCATCAAAAGCGGCGTTTACGAGGCAGGGCATACCATGTCCTAATGAATTACGTCCATCGAGCAATAAATTGAAAAACACTTCGGCACTAATCAGTAAATTGATACGTTTTGGCTTATAGAGAAATGGGTCTGCAAGCTGTATTGTTTCTGGATTTTTTCACTTCGAAGTATCTAATATTTTCCAGGCTGTTGTGCAGATATAATATTTAGTCACATCAAAAGTAGACGACTATTGGGATGAGCCAATACGAGACACAAAATTTGATTTTGGTACGAAATTACCTATTTCTAGAAACATCTCGACAATTCGGTAGAAAACGAATTTGAATTTTTCCGCAGTTTCTTCAGTAATGTAATTAATTTCAGAACATGAATCGATAAGGAATCTTACCGACTGAAAAGAGTCAAAGTTATCTTTGATAAAACCAAAGCAGTTGGTATTATGGCGCTTTGAACGAACGAGCTACCAAGGAATTGATATTATTAGTTGATGGCTCTTGGATGGACGCAGAATTTACTGATTCAGGTCGAACGAAAATGTGTAGTATACTATGACGAGCGGACTGGAAAATTCGACAACGACATTTCGAGACTAAAGGACTCTTTCAGAGGCAGTTTATGCAGTGCCCATTACGTTATAAGAAATTAAAACGTTCTAAAACTACTAGTGGCAAAACGAAGAAGAAATGGCAAGATGATGCTCAGAGCTGCTGTAGCACGCACATATTGAATTGACATTCGAGTTTACGAAAGTATTTCCGTAACGAGCAAAATTCGATTTTGGTTTGAAACCACTAGAACTAGCTTTTAATTCCCTTTTCATAAAATGACTTTCCAGAAATTGACATCGATGACTCAAAAAGTCGGAGCAGGTATCCCAAGGGTGTAACGATTTTAAGTCTATATTTCATCATAATTTTGTTCGGAACCTTCACCCAATTTCGACAAAACGATACGAATTATGATGGCATTCGTTTCATCGAGTTCTCATCCAAACTACATGAGCAAACCATGACTAGCAGAAACGGTATCTATAATTTTCTGCAACGAATCACTTTTGGACATTTCTGAAATGTTGAAAAAGGCAGTAATATGTTCTAGGAAAATTAGAACCTTGTTGTCGTACCTCTCATCCGTCGCTTGGAATGGTTCTACGACTGCTAGGGCTGAACCAGAAAGATAATTTAATAAATAATTAAATTTATCAACTGTAGTTATAGACGCATTGTAATGGACCATATTGGTGAACTACGTTATAAATCGTTTATAATATGCGTACTTTCCATCGAAGCAAGGCAATTTTGACGAGGGCAGACGAGATTGGAAAGTCCAATCAACGAATTGAGAAAAATATGTTAAATTGAAATATAACAATGAGTTTTGTTTAAGATCGGGAAAAATTTTGCTTTGGCTGTAATATAAATTTCTTCCAAATCACTTCGTGTGGCATCGGATGGATATATCTTTTCATTTTGCCCCTCCATGAGGCAAATTTGCTTGCGCCAAGAAAATATTGTTCTATTCGAACTATAAAAATGTTGATGCAGTTACAAAATAAAGTTTTATTTTGTTCCAATAAGATCAACAGCTTTTAAAACTGGCCTCAAGAATTCCTCAAAAGAAATTGCAGCTATATTACGAGTGGTTGCGTAGCACCAAAGATGAAGTATTTGTGCAAATGTTATGCAAAAATTCTACCAGTTCATGAATTTCCTTTCAGAATTTCCTTTTCCAATTTAAATAAATTAATATTTATTTAAATAAGCTTTAAAAATAATTAATTAAGTTATGCGAGCGTGTCTTTAATTTTACGATGTTGTCTATTCGCAGGTTCGATTGCTACTATAACTCAAATTTACAAATTCTTATTGTGGACCACAAAGTAATTTACAAGAATATAAATAACAAGTGGTCCATTATTAAGAGCAACAAAAATATTACCAAAATATTATAGATACATGCATTGACTTACCTATATTTAAAATAAATAACAAATGCATATGCATATGGACAACGACACATAAGCGGTTTCAAAACGTTTTTCTTGAAAATGATTCTGAAGCTTGTGAACCGTTAGAAATATGTCAATAAAATGTTACTTGGCCAGAGACGAGGTGCTTTCGAGTTAATTTCAAGGAGCACAGACTTCAGGGGGAGTGGGTACACCTCCAAAGTTAGTCATCTCGTGTATGCAATTTTTTTTAAATCGCCAAAAATTCATTTATGATTTGACAGAAAAAATACGAATAGATAGTCCTTCTTAAGCTCTGTAGAAAATAGGCTTGCATGTTTAGGTTGTCTCTGGTTTTAAGGCAAGTCTGTCTATACAGTACCAAAATTGTATTTGAATATCTCTACTCGTTTAAATTATACTTCGATCGAAATATTAACATTATTTCTAAAAAGTATGCTTAAAATTTAAATTTAAAGATTTTCAGGTCATGATTTGAAGAAATTTGACCGTATTTAATATATTTTTACTAATTCCTATTTTTCATGATCTGGCGTTTCCTATGATACAAAATACTTACTCATAAAATGTTTCTTGAAAACTAACACAAACTTTATCTACTTAGGTAATTTTTATCACTTTTTTCATGTATTTTATGAAAAATGTTAAAAGAGCACGAGTTCTTCGGTTACCTTTACATTGCAGCTGTACTTGTAACATGTTTGATTTTTTCATACAAAAATTTAAAAACGCTAAAACTTATTATAATTCTAGGGATGAGAAAAATATAATAACAAGGGTAGCCGCATAAAAAAACTCACCTTTCTTTTGGGTTACTTTTAGGAAATGAAGTGCAAGTATTATGTTTCAATTCAATTATAGGTTTATTATACTTAATAGCTCAGGGATAAGATGAATGTAATAATAATAATAATAAGATGAATGAAAGGGAAATGATGAATGAAATATAAATTCTATGTTAAGGTAAGTATAAATTTTAGGTTAAGGTAAGAATAAGTTTGAGTTTAAGGCAATTATAAATTTAGCGGTAAGTATTTAAGATGATGTGATCTTTGCGATGGATGGTTAACAAGTGACCTTTTCTTCATGACTGCAATACTATATTTAGTACGTAATTTATTAAAATTAATTTCAGTTTTTAACGACACCCGATTTTAAATCAATACTATTTTCTTTTACAGTGTGTACTAAAAGTGCTGCCAATTTATACAAATTACATTTAAAAAATAAATGTCTTATATTAATTGAAGTAATAATTAATATAAAAATTTTAATGGATAATTATAATTTAATTGCCCAACTAGTTGGGACATGGCGCCGCCCTTGGCATTAGGCACGAGATATTGGGTATCTTGGGCGCATAGTACCTGGGCCATTAACCGTATCGCCTCAACTAGTATTTTGGCATCTGTGGTTGCAGATAAGGTTGCTTGTTGGTTGATTTGATGGTTAGATGGCTGTTGAGGGTCTTGCCTTTTACGCTGACGTGATAGGTTAGTTTCAGGTCCTCTAACCTGGCGAGTACGTTTACGATGACGAAATCTGTCACAGATTCTACAGATGTCCATCGACGAACAGATACAGGTGGTAAAATCGGGAATTGCCAGGTAATATGATTGGGTAACGTTCATTGTAAGTCAAAGACAAAATTGAAACGAAGAATTAAGTTCATATCAAGAAAGAGGTTGAGCGTTTTGAGAGAACTTTTGTTTGAAATGGGTTGAGAGTTAAGTAAACATTTATATTCTTCAGAAAATAACGTTTTTTTTTTGGGAAATATTCATTAATCTTAGTTTATTTCGAAGTAGGTTAGAGTTTCTTGATTGGTGTAATAAACCTTTTGTCCAAATTTTCTTCTACATTTATTGAAAAATCGAAAAACGTACGTAAAGTTTTGCTATATGAGGAGTATCTTTGGAGAGCATCAACTTCTTGAACTTCTGTGTGCAAAGCTTGTGTTTCTTTGGAGTATTTTTAAGAGATTTCTTTAGACCATTGAGTTTGTGATTTATTTAACCACGATGGTCCATGCCAACAGAGAGAAATATATACTAAATATTGTGCTTTACATCCACGCGTTCCCAGATCTGCTGGGTTGTCATGTGTGCGGACATATCATCACGTCGCGTTAAGAGTTAAGCGATGAATTTGAGCGATTCTATTTGCCACATATGTTTCCCATGATAAAGGGGGGGAGCCAACCTAGGACTATTGAAGCATCTGTCCACAAATAGATTTCTACACTTTCAAATTTCAGTGATGAAACGACATAATTAAAGAGATGCGCTAGTAATACTGCGCCATTGAGTTCCAAACGTGGAAGGCAAACAGTTTGAATCGGTGCTACTTTACACTTTACCACTAAGAAATTTGCAAAAGTATTGTAGTTTTGATTCCGAGAACGAATGTATACCATGGCACAATATGCTGCTTCAGAAGCATCGGAGAATCCGTATATTTGGATTGTGTCTGAAGGCATATTTTGTATCCATCGAGGAATGGTTACAGTTTTAACTTTGGGGAGATCTTGAACTAAAATGTTCCAATTCTGTAGTGTTTCAAGTGAAACTTCTTCATCCCATTCTAAACCCTCTAACCATAGTTGTAGCATGAGAATTTTTGTCCCGATGACTGTAGGAGCTAGCCATCCATCAGTTTTACAACGGTAGATAGAATTTATATATAAGTGAATGCATCGGAAATTGCATTCCACTTAATACCAAGAGTTTTAGTAGAGCTAGCTTCTTGAAAGTGAAGAAAATCTGAGTCGTAGAGATCTTTTTTTGGCAAATAATAAGGCAAAAGGGGATTATTTGGGGTAATCTTTTTTAGTGGTAATCCAGCCGAGTTTAGAGCACATACGAGTTCTGTTTGCGCAGAAACGGTTTCTTCGACAGAATAACCTCCGGAGAGAATGTCATCGACATATGTTTCTGTGAGCAGAATTGAAGCAGCTTTCAGCCATTCGGATTCTGAGTCGTTGGCGAATTGAAGAAAAGTCCGAATTGCGAGAAAGGGGACACAATTTGCACTAAAGCAGTACACAACAATATATATTCATTGCTTATAGAGCTATTAGCTTGGACTTGCCTTGATGTGTGAGTTTGTTCAATTTGAGTACTTTTTGAGAAATTTTGAGTTAATTTAGAAGATGAGGTTCGAGAAAAATGTTTGGTATTAGATTAAAGTTCTTTTTGTTGAGTATTCTCTAAGTCTTGAGTTGAGTTTTGAGTTTTTTTTTCATATATTATAGAGTATGATGAGATTTCTCGCAATGCAAACACGTGTGCTTACTCTTGCAGTTAGCTTTGAGATGAGATAGAGATAGACAATTGTTACAAAATTTATTTTTAAACACATAATCTATTCTTTGCTGTGTCACAAAATTTCGCAATTTTGGACACATGCTGATATTGTAATCTTCGTTGCTCAAAGGAACTCTGTCCCTTTTGGTAGTTTTGTTGAAATTAATCGAATGAGAATAGGGTCCTAACTGTCTACATCAATACCCAGAGTTTTAAGGTTCATTAATGGATGACTGAATTCTTCTAATGCTTTCGCTATTTTCATTAGCTACCGCTGGGATATCAAAGGGAATTTTGATTTGGTTGCCAACCAGAACACGTGTGTTTTCATAGCGCGTTTTGAGTGCATTCCATGCGAGCTCAAAATTTTCGTGAAATAAGGGGTATTGTTTTACTATTTCACCAGCTTCGCCTTTAATTTTATTGCGATGGTGATATAATTTTGTGGCAGGAGAAAGTTTTGTGTTATTTATGTACACTGCCGTGATATTATCACGAAAAGGTTGCCACTGCTTATAACTATCCTTGAAAACTTCGGTATCACAGGGAGGGACTTTTACGCAATTATTTGAATTATCCGGTAATGTGTTATGTAAACTTTGAGTTGGGACAGAAAAACGTTGTGTTGATTGAAATTCTGGTATATTAGAGGTTTCTAAACGAAAAACTTTTACTAAATCTATTATCTGGGAAGAACAGTGATAATATGTACAGTGATAATATGCACAGGCTTCAAATTAATTTTTTGCCTAGCATTTAAACTCAGATTCAACCGTATTTTCTTGGGATAACATTAGATTTTGATCCGAAATATCTAATTTAGAATACCTTGATTCCAACCTTGATTCACTTCAAGAACTTTTTTAACTTTACTTCAAGAACAGATTCAGACTGCTCTTCTACCTCCGTTTTATTAAAAATATCGCAAAACTGGAGTAAATGTTCACAGTCGAATAGAAAACTATTTTTTAAGGGAGGGGTAGATGAGCTGTTGGAAATTGTAGATGTATTTGACTTGGAATTAATATTGGCGAAATTTTGGGAAAAATTTTAATTTGTGGTGAAAAAATTTTAATTTAGATGAAAATTTCAAAATCTCGGGGAAAATTTTAAATTTTGGTTAAAAATTTTTAAATTTTGTTCAATACATATTTGCTAAAAAAAATTTACTTTTGGTGAAAATTGTATTATTTTGAGTGTGAATATCAGAAATAAACCATAAAAATTGATTTTCTAAATTTTATTTTCGAAAAACTTAAAGTGGCACAATGGTAATACTCAAAACATGAATACTATATATGTATCGGGGATGGTAAGTTCATATTTTAAATATGTAGGATTTTGAATGTATATTTTCTTTTAAGATTTATTAATTGTAAATAATTTCCACTATTTCTATAGTATTTGACCACAATATATTGTAATTTCAATATATTTGTGAAATATCGCAATTTAAAAATTTTCCTATATGTTAACAAATTGAACGTATAGAATTTCCCAACTCTGTTGTGCAAGTCTTCTTTTTGTTTTTTTTTTTTCTTTGTTTGTGAAACTTGTTTTTCAGTTATTATTATTTGTTTTTCTACACTCTTTTTGTTAAACAATCTCTTAAATTTTCTTACAAAAAAATTCTTTCCTTCGTGAAGTACAAAATGACCCATTCATTTCCGCTCCAAAACTTGCCATAATGGTTAAAACCAATCTTGGAAAGGAAGTACATGCAGAAACAATAAGAAAAGTTTTAAGAAAAAACAAATTGCATGGACGAGTGGCTCGAAAGAAACCATGTGTTAGTGTCAAAAACAAAAAGGATCGCTTGAAATTTGCACGAGAGCACATATCGAAATATTTTTCGTTTTGGAGCATGGTAAAATTTATGTGCCACGTTATTTTGGCTTTTTCTATCAACATTTTAATATTTTACAGGTTCTTTTTACGGATGAAAGCAAATTTAATTTGTTTGGTTCCGATGGCAGGCGTTATGTGTGGCGTAAGCACAATGAATAATTTGTGAAGAAAAACACTAAGAAAACGGTGAAGCATGGAGGCTTATCAGTGATGGTGTGGGATTGCATGGCAACTTCAGGTGTCGGAAACCTTCACTTTATAGAAAGTATCTTAGACAAGAACGGATATCTTAATATTTTGAAAACGAATGTTAAAGAAAGTACGCGCAAATTGGGTATTGCTGATAATTTTAAGTTTTATCAAGATAACGACCCTAAGCACACATCACTGATAGTAAAGAACTGGTTACGCTACAACTGCCCTAAGGTCATCAAAACACCTGCACAAAGCCCAGATATAAACGTAATCGAGCACGTATGGGACGAACTTGGACGTCGTATGCAAAACAGATTGTACAGTAATAAAAACCAGCTTAAGGCCGCATTACAGGAGGAATGGAACCAAATATAGCCTGATGTGTGCAAAAAAATAGTGGAATCTATTCCAAGAAGATTAAAAGCTGTAGAAAATCAAAAAGGATATGCAACCAAATATTAATTAATGCATAATCAATCGGATTTAAAGACTGCCCGACTTTCAGTGTGGTCATAGTTTTAAGTTTTTTTTTTTAGTTTTTGTTTATTATTTCTATTGTTATAAGGCTGAAGTAGCTAGTTTTTGTTTTGTTATATTTACTAGTATGTAGAATAAATATTTAAATGAAATATTTGCAAAACTTTAAGAATTATTTATTTTAAAGCTGTGAAACTTTTCTGTAATTAGTTGCCCGACTTTCGATGTGAGCCACTGTATATACATAAATATGACTTTTTTATGCAAATTTTCTTTTAATTTATTTTCATTTACATAATATTCACTTTTTCTTGTTTTCTTTAATTTCCACACTCATTTTTTACTACTTTTTATATGTGAACTAACTATTTTTCTTTCTAAGGTTTGAGGGTTTTATTTGTACTGATGAGCTTTAGTTAATTTTTTGATGATTTACCTCATTTCTTTTTTGGTGCTGGTTTTTTATGCTCACTTCTTGATTATTACACAGACGGTTCGAAGGACCATGAACAAGCTTAGGGATCTTGTTGATAATGATTAATGATAAGATAATGGCAGAGACGGGGGGAATTAGTAAAAGGATCAATCTATAAGAAAAGATTTAATTATAATTACTCATATATGAGTAATTATAATTGTAGGGATGAGAAAAAACAATAACAAGATTAGTGTTAGAATCAACAGGGTAGAAAAACCCACCTTTCTTTTGGGTTACTTTTAAGAAAGTATTCTGTCGATTTCAATTCAATTATAGGTTTATTATACTTAACAATTTTAGAGTTGATTTGAAGTGGTAAGTAAGTATAAACAGCTCAGTGATAAGATAAATATATAACCTTTCAGGTTGCGGTAAGTTTAAATTCTATGTTAAGGTAAGTATAAATTTTAGGTTAAGGTAAGCATAAGTTTTAATTTAAGGTAATTATAAATTTAGCGGTAAGTTTTTTAGATGATGTGATCTTCGCGATGTATGGTTAACAAGTGACCTTTTCTTAAGGACAGCAATACTATATTTAGTAAGTAATTTATTCCAATAAACGGTTTTTTAACGAAACCTGATTTTAAATCAACACTTTCTTTTACTAAAAGCGCTGTCAATTTATATAAATTACACTTAAAAAAAATAAATCTCTTATATTAATTGAAGTAATAATTAATATAAAAATTATAATGAATAATTATAATTTAAGTGTCCAACTAGTTATATAAGCGTATTGGAACCACTGTGCGACAGAAGGAATAACAAATAAAAATTTACACTAACAACAATATTTCAAGTTTCAACAGCAATGGATCGTTCATAACTCGGAAACCGCTGTCCGATTTAGACAATTGGAACATCAAAAGATGCAGACGAAAATGATCTTTAACTTTTTTTATTTTTCTATCTGTAAAATTTAATAATTTTTCCTCTAAAAATTTATTTTAAGAAATGAAACCGGCAAAAATATGTAGTTTTTAATCCTTTCTCATAAAGTAATACTATGAATAAAACGATCTATATACCATTAAGATTTATCGAAAAGTCTTGATTTTATTCACAATTGAACAAAAATACTAAGGTTTGGGAATTCCCAGACTTTTCAAATTACCGGGAAACGGGAATGAAAAAATCGTATACCCAGGAGTTCTCGATATTCCCGGGAAAATGTTAAATAAAGTTAAACCACAGATTTTGTTATAGAATTTACACTTTTCACCTTTCACGCTTTAAAAGTTACTTTTAGGATGAAACAATACATAATTTTATATGACAACACTCAGGAACAGATACATATTTAAAAGCAGAATTGTAAATCATTGGATGAATAAAAAAACATATAAAACTTTTCGTCATCGCAGCGAAGATAGGTAATAAATTATTTGCTTAAAAATTGATTTTTATAACCGTTTTGCATTTATTACAAAAATTCCAGCGAATACCATAAACATATTTCGTTTAATAAATCACCAGACTTTGTGTTTTTAAAGAATTTGATCTGCTTTTTTCATTACATCATTTATCTGTAAAAGCTTATTTTTGTTCTTCCGTGGAATTGCACGAATATACTGGATATATTTTAAAGCATTATTTCTATATATTTGAAACTTTGCGATTTTTAAAAATATATTATAAATATAAATTATATATATATATATATATATATATATATATATATATATATATATATAATAAATTCTTTATTTTGTATAAATAAATTATTTATTTTTGAACATTATCATAGTTTTGAAAAGTGTCTGTTTTATTTTCTAAAACTAATTATAAAGAGTGCCGATAATAGCATTTGTTAATAAGTTTTATTTTCGATAACATAAAACAAGAACATTCCATGACAAGCAAGATCTTTACGAAAACATTTTCAATATTTTACCAGGCTAACGTGTTATTCTGCTCATTTATATTATTATATTATTCTCCAAAATTTTGGAAATCCAAATTTTCATTCATTCAATTTTGGAATGGACATTCCATCGAATGCCTTTATATTTTGCACAATTTCTGATAATAATCGGATTAAGAAACATGATGTGTATTTTATTTCAATATTTATACCTATATATAGATGGTTGGAGAACTATGCGTTTGTGCAGACGTATGTAACGCATAGAAAAAATTATCTGACACAGAATCACTTTCTCAGTAGATATAACGATGTTCGTCCGTCTGTCTGGCTGGTTGTTCATGTAAATTTGTGTGTAAAGTACAGATCGCTAGTAAGAAGATCTCTTAATGAAATTTGAAACAAATTATTGACTATGATGATTGATCATTATTTCACCTAGTCCATTCCGGAATAGTGTTTTAATATTCATAAGTTTTAATATTCATCGCAAAAAGTTTGACATAAATATAAATCAGTATGCCAAATTTCAGGAGGGTCCATAAATGACAATAGCTCCCATATAAACCCCCCTACTGTTGCGTTGCGGATCTGAATTGTTCTGTAGGCCGCTTTTGTGTAGTTAGTTTTTCTGTTGCATCGTAGCAATGGTGCCAACCAAGTACATTCACTTTATTTTCAGCGTTTCTTTAACCTTCAATATTTTTAAAGATCTCAACTACCAAATTTGTAAATAACTTGTATGCAGAAAAAATAATTTCATAATAATTATCATCTAAAATATTAAATTGAAAATGCTTTCATTATTTTTTTAATTGTATTAATTGCACAGAAAACAATATTATCAATTAAACGATTTATCGAAGATAAAAATTATTTCAATTACTTCTTTAATTGTATCAACTATTCATATGCTGAAAAATCAAATTTTCTAATATTTTTTACTAAAAATAAAGCAATTTATCGGCTTTCAGTTATTTTTCTTATTGCATTAATTAAGTAATCAAATATAAAAAATAAAAATAAATGATGATTTGAGTATTTTGTTTTTAGCTTTTTATTTATTTATTGAATTTTTCTTTTATAGGTCACACAATAAGTATATAAATCTTAAAACTAAAACTAAAGCTAGTTTATCTCCAACCAGAGCTTAAATGGGCAAATGAGCCTCACATCAGTGGCTCAGATCGGCTCTACGAAGCCTCTTGCTAGAGGGTCGTGATGAGTCTGTAGTTTAAGGATGTATTTTTCATTGAATTTCCTGAACTCATCTTTAATAAACGGCACCTCTAAGTCTCTATGGATACTCTAATTTCTCATGTACCATGGTGCACCCTCATGGTCCTAAGAATTTTTTATTGGGCCCACTGTATAAATTGGTTTTAAAACAGTTTTATACAGGATGATTTTATTGTTAATGCTTAAATTTGATTGGCTGTTGATTAATCAGTGAAGGCTAGAAGCTTTTAGTTTCACATGGAGTCTCCTGGTTCCTATAGGACGACACATGTGTAAATGAATACAAAAGTATGTGACATGATTTGAATGGGGCATACTTATTAAGTGTAACAGGTGGAAAGTTTTCTTTTCTTCTTAGGGTGAATGTAATATGGCTACTTTTCAATTCATTTGCTCATTCGTATACGTCAGTTTTTAACCATGTATCCACACGTCAGAGATAAATATCTAATTAACTAGATGCTATGTATGGGTTTTTATGGGAACGGATTATTGTTGTATCATCAGCAAATGTAGAAATTGTCAGTTCATCGCATATAGGCATGTCAGAAGTATAAAGATGCTATGTATGGGTTTTTATGGGAACTGAGTACTGCTGGATCGTCAGAAAATGTAGAAATAGCATAAAAGCATGTCAGAAGTGTAAATTAAATAGAGGGTAGGTCCAAGAACACTTCCCTGTAGAAAACCTGCTTTTATTTCAAATTCTTCCACCACAAACTTATTATACCTTACTCTAAATAGACGGTCAGATAGATCCATAAGTTTGTGGGTACATTTAATTTTATATATTAGACCTTTGTGCCATACCTCGTCGAATGCTTGCGCGACATCTAAAAAAATAGCTGAACAGCAATTCTTTAATATAAAACATTTTGTTATCTCTCCAGTTAGAAACTAAACTGGTGAACTGGAACGATATTTCTATTATTCAAGAATGGCATAATTTGCTTTTGGAATACTTTCTCAAAGAGTTTCGACAAACAAGAAAGTAGGCTAATATTTCTATAGGAAGACAAATCTATAGAAGTTAAATCTTTTCCCGGCTTTGGTATCATTTTAATCTTAGAAATTTTCCAAATTTTTGGAATATCGCATTGAACATTATAGACAGCACGATTATTGCCACATTCTGTAGGTTTGTAATCATTGATGGTGTTATTAAATCATATTTTATTACATTTATATTTTCTTTCTAGGTTAACAACAATAATGTCATCATCATTTAGTGTAGTGTATGGTATCTCTCCCAATTAGCATTAGGGCTCCTAAAAATTCCGGGATTTCCCGTCAAAATAATCTCGGGAATTCCCGGAATTTTTTTAAATTTAAATGTTAAATAATATATAATAGTAATAATGTCTATTACGCTTTCAATGTAATTTTTATTTTAGTGATCCTCTTCTATTTGAACGGCTTTTTAGTTTTTTACTTGGACAACATTAACATTACAGAACGTGATCTGGTTTGTTGCCGTTGTCTACATAAAGTCAGTTGTTTACATCTTCCTCAAACTCAAAATTTGCGTCTGTGTGGATATGACTACTAATATATTTTTTATATTTTTTCTATAGAAAGTGTTATTATATAATTTTGGTATATTAGTTTTTCTGCAATAAGTTGATATTATTGGAGAATTATAAGAAGATAAATTGTATGAAATTTCTGTAACTATCAAATTTCGATTAATTTGAAAAAGAATTCAAATATTGCTATTATAAAATATTTTGAAAAAATTGCTTTGTTGTAATGCCTGAAATGTTTAGAGTCAATTGTGGTAGTTTCTGAAAAAGTAGCGGTATTTAAATCTGATTTTAAAAGAAAAGTTATCATACATTTTTCATTTCAAAAATATTTACACACATTTTTTATATTTCAAAATTATTTACACCAAAAATCAATTATTTACGCTTAAAATTACCAAAGATAGTCTAAAATATTGTATCTCAGATAGTATAAACCCTTGTGATACATACTCAATCTAAAGTTAGTGGCAAAATTAACGCTTTTAGAGCCAAAATGAGATTTAAATGAAAATTTAAAATGGTACATCATCATTAAAATGTGTAATGGAATATGAATACTTAATAAAAAAAACCATTATATGAAAATAGAAATACTTAAAAAGAAATCTTTGAAAATCTGTCATAAAAATTTAATATCATTTAAAATATTTCCAAAATTCTCTGTATTACCTATTTCTTCAGCGAGGAACTATGTTTTTTAGAAAGATTATGATGTTCGCATTATAAAAAGTATAATTTACTAGTTCTATAATTATTTTTCTGTAGCAAAAGTCGCGATTTTAGAAAAAAAATTAACTCCAAATATTTTGTTTTTTTTTTTTAATTACATAGAAAATTCAAAACAAAAGCAAAATTAATAATAATGTAGCCCGGCAATATTCAAAAATCGTATATTATGTTACAGAAAAACAATTGTGAAAATATTGAGCTGCACTTTCTATAATGTGAACATTATAACGTTATAAAAAATCGTACATTTTCGGCGAACATACGAGTATCAATGATTGCAAAAGATTTTGCAAATATTCTATGCGATGATAAATCTCTTTCAATCATTTTTATTTTCATATAATGATAGTTTTTAACTCAGGATTATACGATCCTTTAACTATTCCCTTTCCCTTTTATAAACCATAATAACGATGTAACATATTAAATCTCATCTTGGCTTAAAAAAGTTTTTTTTATCACTTTTGCCAATATTCTTAAATTTTTGAGACTTATTAAAGTTGAGTTTGTATCACAAGATTTCATATTATCTTAGAGACAAGATTTTGTACTATATTTGGTAATTATTAAGCGTAAATAATTGATTTTTAAAGCTGTGTAAATAATTTTGAATTATAAAAAATTTTTTGTAAATATTTTTGAAATGAAAAATGAAAAATTCGTTTCATATCAGAAATAAATACCACAATCTACTCTACCCACATTAGGCATTACAACAAAATTTTTTTTTTTTGGTTTTTCAACCGGTTTTTTCGGTTTAAGTACTGACGGTTTTTTTCAAAATGTTAGATTTTCGAATATCGAATAAACGGCTTTTTAACACAAAAAACGGAATTTAAAAATAACATTTAGTTTCAAAAACCTATGTAATTAATACTAATATTTGAATGGACATTTAGGAAAATTTTGTTGAGTTAATTTCTTGTTATATTTTATAAACATATTTTAAGGTAAAATTGAAGTTAACTCTATAAGCATAGTTGCCAGATAAATTTGGTGGAAAATCGTCAAAACAATCAATCACCTTCAAATAGTCGATCGGTTTTCTATATGTTATTCTTTTCTATGCTTGTTTTTTTTTTTTTTTGATAAAAAATTTATATTATTTTTAATAAAATTTTAAATTAAAAAGAAGTTAATAAAAATTACAATAATTTAATATTGTCGACCTATTATGAAAGTCTGATGATTTATGCATAAAAATGATGAATATGTAATTTTGTATGACTTTTGAAGAAAAATAAGTAAGTGCGACTGCAAAAAATGGGATACTTAGTACTGCTATTTAAAGATTTCTAATGTCTTGGTTATGAAATTAAAAGTTTTTATAAAAATTGCAAAAGGTTTTTCGCCTTTTGTGAAGTGCTTATTCGCATTATATAATAAAACTGTACATAATTGAATCGAATATAATATTATATTATTTACTTAAAATTTCTTCTATAAAAGAACCATTTGAATTGACAAATTTAAGAAGATTTTTATTTTAATTGTTAATATTTATATACCAAATAATTTATCTTTAAAGGAAAATATATGAAAAATGATGAAAATAGTTCTAAATTTTCTTTCAGAAAAAATAGTCAAATTTAACATTTTCAGAACCAAAAATCGCCAAAATGACGATAAATCGTCAAATCTGATAATAGTGTCTATAAGTTTAACAAATATGAAAGTAATAAATGTATTGAATGTAATGCACATATCAATGGTAACGTTCTTACAAGCAATTTATATATTTAGGGTTTTTTTATTAACAATAGTTAATTAAACTTTTTTAAAGGAGTAGTATTTGAAAAAGGCCTAATTTTAAAATTTATTTTGAAAACATCTAGACTCGTTTTCCAGATTAAGACATAGTTTCCGTGCATATTATATAGTTACATAGTTTAATTTTTGGTGATTGTTTTCTTACCTTAATTAAAATTTGTTTTATAAAATAATTATATATCATAAATTTTAACTTGAATATAATAAGATTTGTTGAGTTTTTTAGAGAAACGTAGTTTTTAATGGAAATATTTACTTCTGCAAAAAACCGGTTAACCAGTTTTTTCGGAATTTCGAAAACATTAACCGGTTTTTTCAAAATTCCAACTATTCGAGAACCGGTTTCTTCAAAAAGTCGAATAATCGATCACTCTGGTTGTAAACAAATATTAATTGGTGATATTGTTTGTGTAATATTTTCTTCATGTAATTATTTTACGGGGGAACAAGAACGGGTTCTCTCAAGTAGTTTGGCAGTTAAATAATTTTGTTACATTGTGAATCACAAATATTTTTATTTTTTCACTTTAACCGTTGAAAAATAAAGCGTGATCCATTTCGAGGTTCCCTACTTTTTTAAAGAAAAAAAAAACACAGAAAATTCAAATTTAATGGGGAATGTTTATTATCATTTAAAAGAACATTCTTTGGCATTTATTTTTTGAAGATTACGTCTATCAAATGTTGGCCATTGCTACGTCGCTGATGGTCCTTCCGTTGAGTTCAATTTTCGATGACTCGTTCGAACATTTCGACTGGTAATTGGCGAATGTCACGCGTGATGTTTTCCTCCAAGGCCTGAATCGAAGCGGGTTTGTCCGCAAGAACTTTAGACTTTACATATCCCCACAGGAAAAAGTCTAACGGTGTGATATCGCACGATCTTGGTGGCCAATCGACCGGCCCAAAACGTGAAATTATGTGCTCACCGAAGTGTTTTCCCAATAAATCCATTGATTGATGCGATGTGTGAGAAGTGGCGTCGTCTTGCTGAAACCAAATGTCGCCGAGATCACGAGCTTCGATTTCAGGCATCAAATAGTCGGTTATCATGGCACGATATCGTTCGCCATTGACGGTTACATTCGCATCGGCATCATTTTTAAAGAAATATGGACCGATGATTCCACCGGCCCACAAACCACACCAAACCGTTGTTTTTTCTGGATGAAGTGGCAGTTCTTGAATCTCTTCAGGTTGCTCTTCGTCCCAAATGCGGCAATTTTGTTTGTTTACATATCCATTGAGCCAGAAATGGGCCTCATCGCTGAACAAAATTTGCCTCGAAAACGTCGGATATTCTTGGAAATTTTCAAGATCCCATAGAGCGAAGCGATGTCGCTTGGGAAGGTCGAGCGGCTTCAGTTGTTGCACAAACTGTATTTTGTGCGCTTTCAATTTAAGCTCTTAACGTAAAATGCGCCAAGTTGTTCCATACGTCAGTCCGAGTTGCTGCGAACGGCGCCGAATCGACTCTCCACAGTCTTCGTGTACACTCACAGCGTGCTGGACATGATCTATTCGGTCGAATATTATCCAATAATGAATGCTGGGTCTCAAAATGGGTGATGGTGTTGCGAATAGTACGCTCAGTAGGCCGATTAGGTTGACCATAAGTTGAGCGAAGTGCACGAAACACATTCCTCACAGAACGTGATTTTTCGTAATAAAGTTGAACAATTTGTAAACGTTGTTCAGGCGTAAGTCTTTCCGTTATGAAATGCCAAACAATACTAAACAAAAATAACATGAAAGCATGACACGATTCACACGTGACCTGTCAAAAAAAGGCTATTGAAAAAAGTATCTCTACTTGAATCACCCATTATATATTTTCACTGAGCAGTATCTCATCATGAGAATTCATACCGATGGCAATTTCAAAGCCAATTGTTAATTATATCACTATATTTTTCTCTTTCTATTTTTGGGCTGTATACAAACAATATATTTTTTTTTTTAAGGAAAACCGGGTTATCTTAAAATTTTTGTTCGATTTTCAAAGTAGTGTAAAATTAACATTGGTAAATAATGAGAACTTTCCTTCATCAACATTTTATGAGAATAAATGAGACAATTATAATTTAAGTAACATGATGGGAATAAAATAATTCGTGATTCTAAGCAAAATATATTAAATAACAAAAGCAGTTTATTAAAAAAGTTATATTTAAATAGAAAGTGTGATAAACTTCAAAAGCGAATAAGTTTTTTTAGAGATGTAAAACGTACATTGGTAATGCAACATTGACCGCACTGGTAAAGCTAATTCGAGTTCGCCGAATTCAATGGTGACAGCAGTTTGCGTTCATATCAGCGATACTTTTCTTTGAACATTACTATGGAAATAGCACAAGTGATAGAAAATTGGAAATAAAAGGGACATTATTTATGTAAATTAAACAATAAACCAATTGAATATATACTCCATTCTTAAAATAAATAAATTTCAACCCGATTTTTAATGTACCTATATTTTTGTTTGAAAAGTTGCTTTTGGTAGTTTAAAGTTCTGTAATTTTGCGTCTAAAATATATTTGCTGATAGGAATTAATCATTCTTTACCTCAATAGAATCTTAAATGCTTATTTTTGTTTCAATTTAACAACTAAATTATTAAATTTAAGCAATAATTTTCCTAACTTCTATTTTAGCCTTTAAAAATGAAATATTTCAAAAACGCGTGCCAACGCACAGTGGGGTCAAACGCAAATTTTTTGGTAATAAATCTGAATCTCCTAAACTACTGGTCGGATCAAATTGAAATGTATGGAAGAGTTGTAGAGGAGGACCTAAGCTTTCAGAAAAATCATCTTGTAGTCACCCTGTGATAACACGAGATAAGCTACAGGGTGTCAAAGTTGACTACCTCGAGTATGTAAAAGTTAAAAAAAATCGTAACTTGTACAAATGAAGTCCGATTTTAAAGATTTTTATATTTCTGGAAAGTGCTTAGCAAGATAAAGAAAAAAATATGCGTGCTCATCTAAGTTATCTCTTGCAGTTAAAAAGATATTTACGCTTGAATTTTGATTTTTTGATTTTTTGGCTCGACTTTCTTTCGTTTTTCGGGAATAAGTCCGGAGATATATGAGGTAAAATTTTTTTAAAAATATTTTGTAATTTGCTGCATATTTCAAAATAATATGCTGAAAGCATTTTTGGATTATCTCAATTCGTCTAGACGTGAAAAATATTCAAAGTCAGCACTCTGAAATTGGCATGAAATATGGCTATTTTTTTACAAAAATATAGTACAATTCATTCACTTTTTTCTCAAAGTTCCGTTAATAAAAAATTTGTTTCCTTATTAATTTCAAAAGATAAGGTTTCATAAATGGTTAATAAAGAAATTTTGAATTGAATTAAGTTTGCACCCTACATCCAGCATTGGCCGAAAATTGTCAATTTTAAAAAATAGTTTCATTTTTATCGATTAATAAAAAAAATGTCACGCGAGCTTTTTTAAATTTGGTACCCATATTTTTTATAGAAATAGATTTAGAATGATTTAACATTAAACTGCTTCCCGCCCGGCTAAAAACGAATGCAGGAGTGGATTTTATGTTAAAAGTCAGTTTTTTTAATGACTATTTTTAAAAGCATATTAAAAGCATATTAGCATAATAATTTTAATATTATTTCTTATGTAGTGTATAAAACACAAATCAAGCTTTCATTCCTAAAAAAATCAATAAAATAGCTCCAATAAGCTATTTTTGGTAATTTTTCAAAAATAAATTTTTTTTTTAAAATAGCTGAAAATCCAAAAAAATTTTATTTTTTTTAATACAACTCCACTAATTTTGCAAATACTTTAAAAATGTTAAAAGAATATAAAAATAGACTTATTTACCAATTCAACGATATATAAAATGTTGATATAGGTCATTTAATAATAGTAATATAATGGCCTCAAAACTACCAAGTCACTTCAAAAGTTGCAAAATTCACTATTTTGTTCCGTATTTCCATATGTGTGTATACGTAACACTCAATTGCATTGCTTATTTTTGTTACGAGATAATAATATTTATTAATGAATTTATTTAAAGTGTTCATAATTTTTTTTACTGAAAAGGTTTTTAAAATTACCTAAGTACATAAATAAGTATATTTTATTTCGTTTTTTTATTACATTTTTGTAAGTTTTTAAATAATTTACCTAGCTACTTAATTAATGTATTATAACAAAAATGATTTTTTTATAATCGCATTGGTACATTTTTTGACGTACCTGTTTAACACTACAGGTCATAAAAATAAACTGAATGAAATTGGGGGTTTTGAGCAAAAATTTAAATTTTTTAATTCATTTTTGCCTGTCACCATTTACCTGACATAAATATTCTTTTTCTATATATAAGTATCCTTATAAATATGCAGATTTATTAGTGAATTTGCCATTATGGAGATTACATTAAAACACTTTTCTATTTGTAAAGTAATCTGGGATAAACTATCTGATATTATAAATCGTCCAGAAAAAATAAGAAAACTCATTGATACAGTAGTATCTTTTGGTTTAACTCTTACTGCAGAAGACAGTTTAAAGCTCGAAAATTTTTATAAATCATACGAAAAAAGGATGCAAGCTTCAGATTGGTCAATACCAAAGTTCAAGAAGAAAAATGAAGAGTGGTTGGAGGGAGAAATACCAATTTTCATCGGAAAGCAAAAAAAGTACGATGAAGTTCAGCTAAGAACAAAGAGGACCAAACAGGAATCTATTCTAAATTCACATACGAATGCCGAAATAAAAGATACATTTAAAGCTTTAGTAACACGTACGCAACCAAAGGAAGTAGAAAAAGTTATAGATGTGTTACCAACAGCTTCTCCCAATCGATTACATCGGATGATCCAAAGCATAGTGACACCGAAATCAACATCGTCCTTTACCTCTGAAGATGCTTTAGCTCTAATATTAAATTTAGGATTATCAAGAAACCAATACGAGATTTTGAGGAAATCTGTTAGCGAAAAAGGATATGATATCTTTCCCAGTAGAAAATCAGTGAGAGAAGCGAAAAGTAATATTTTACAGCCTATGGAGCACCCGGTTAATGCTTCTGTTAAAAGTGCTAAAGTTAATATATTACAATTACTTGAAAATACTGCCCCTAGAATTATATCTACCTTCAGCAATGATAACATTGAAAAAAAGACTCTGAACTTATTTTAATATTCAAATGGGGCTGCGATGGAACATCAGGATTTTCGGAATACAAACAACTGGATGGAAGTAATTCTGGAAATAATTATTCCTCGCTGTTTATAGCGTCTCTGGTACCACTTCGAATGCGCTTAAATAAGCCTTCCTCATCGACAAGAAATGACTCGCTTTTTGATGATATATGGATAAATTTAACTCCAGGTTCCAAATTTTTGTGCCGTCCAATCCTTTTTGATTATACAAAAGAAACCACGGTTACAATAAACAGCATTGTCAACCAATTGGAAGAAGAAATTAAAGCATTGCCCCCAATATATGTAAAAGTATCAAACAGAACTATTAAAGTTACATTTCAACAACAATTAACGATGATTGATGGAAAAGTTGCAAACGCTATAACAGATACAACATCTACATGGAAATGTAATATATGTGGAAAAATAAGTTCACAATTTCAGGATAATTCTGAAGTCCTTGTTAATAAAAATTCTTTAAAATTTGGAATATCACCACTCCACGCAAGTATAAGATTTTTGGAGTTCTGCTTACATCTTGCATATGATATGAAGTACAGAAATATTCCCGGGCAGGAAAATGCTACAGTAAAAAGCAATTTGGAACTTCACGAATTACGAAAAGAGGAGAAGGAAAGAATTCAATTAGAATTCAAAGAACAACTCGGATTAATAATTGATAAACCTCTACATGGCTATGGAAGCTCAAATGATGGAAATACAGCAGACGTTTCTTTGAAAATCCGGAACTCACATCTTCAATCACAGGCATTGACTTAAATATTTTGAAGCGTTTTAAGATTATATTGGCAGCCATTAATAGCAAAAAACAAATTAATGCGGACAAATTTAAAATTTTTGCTTACGAAACTAAAGAACTACTTAACATTACATACCCATGGAAATCAATGACTCCAACAATTCACAAAGTATTGGCTCATGGTAAAGAAAAAATAGAACATAGTATTTTGCCATTGGGAGAGCTAACAGAAGAAACACAGGAAGCCCGAAATAAAGATGTTAAACATTTCCGACTCTTCAATACCCGAAAATGTTCGAAAATAGCGCAAAATATGGACTTAATGGAATATTTATTAATATCATCATAAGAACACGATGGCTACCAAAAATCACTCTTGAAATAGAAAAAGAGGATTCCGAAGCTAAGGAAGTTAAAAATTTGCTAACGTTTGATGTTTCTGATTATTTTCAAGAAAATATCTAATAATATCTTCGATAATATATTCTTAATAAAATAAATATAAAATAAAGCTCGCGTGACATTTTTTTTATTAATCGATAAAAATGAAACTATTTTTTAAAATTGACAATTTTCGGCCAATGCTGGATGTATGGTGCAAACTTAAATCAATTCAAAATTTCTTTATTAACCATTTATGAAACCTTATCTTTTGAAATTAATAAGGAAAAAATTTTTTTATTAACGGAACTTTGAGAAAAAAGTGAATGAATTGTACTATATTTTTGTAAAAAAGTAGCCATTTTTCATGCCAATTTCAGAGTGCTGACTTTGAATATTTTTCACGTCTAGACGAATTGAGATAATCCAAAAATTCTTTCAGCATATTATTTTGAAATATGTAGCAAATTACAGAATATTTTTAAAAAATTTTTACCTCATATATCTCCGGACTTATTCCCGAAAAACGAAAGAAAGTCGAGCCAAAAAATCAAAAATTCAAAATTCAAGCGTAAATGTCTTTTTAACTGTAAGAGATAACTTAGATGAGTAAGCTTATTTTTTTCTTTATCTTGCCAATAACTTTCCAGACATATAAATATCTTTAAAATCGGACTTCATTTGTACAAGTTACGATTTTTTTTAACTTTTACATACTCGAGGTAGTCAACTTTGACACCCTGTAGCTTATCTCGTGTTATCACAGGGTGACTACAAGATGATTTTTCTGAAAGCTTAGGTCCTCCTCTACAACTCTTCCATACATTTCAATTTTATCCGACCAGTAGTTTAGGAGATTCAGATTTATTACCAAGAAATTTGCGTTTGGCCCTACTGTGCAACGTTTAAAAATGTTTAACGCCATTAAATTCAGCGTTGTCAATTTAGTTTTATCCAATTGGTGCGCGCCTTGTTTAACAAGTTTCATTTTCGAGCGCAGTGTTATTGATACCTTTTAGATCATTTTGCCTTTATACATATATATATATATATATATATATATATATATATATATATATATATATATATATATATATATATATATATATATATATATACTCAGAACCATTTCTGAGCCGGTTTAGCTTCGTTCTATATTTTTCACACTCATTAAAAATTAACTAGATTTATTTTGTTTTTTTTAAATCCTCATTACGTAATATTTAAGTTGATACTTTTAATAAAAATATGAGTTTAACAAATATAACCTTTCATTTTAGTTAAGTTTAGAGCGTTTTGGAATTTTTCCTCCGCGTTTTGTTACATATAGTTGACAACGATGCCACATATATAATCAAATTTTTAAACCAGTAATTAATCTGTAAACAGCGCCTTTGAACATTTTAATCACAATTGAGTTGATGATATGAAATTTAATACAATTTTAATTAGTTTACTTTGACGCGCACTAGCGCATATGCATAAAAACAAACAAACTGCTGATTTGAGTAATTGAATATAAACATTTTTTAATAAAGTAGAAATTCAACTAAAATATAAAAATCGAATATGAGTTATTGCTATTTAGAGCTTATAGAAATTTTTAATTTCTTACTATAATTTTAATTAACTAATTTTAGAAAATTATTTTTTCCGCGTACTCGGATTGTAGTGTTTGTAGGTAGTCTAGGGTTATAGGCAGGATTGCTATGTAGTGATTATAGGTTGTCTAAGGTTATAGGCAGGATTGTCATGTAGGGGTATTATTGGTCGTGTAGAGTTGTTGTGTGTAAGGTGTTTAGCTAGATTCCCTTTAGTCCCTTGTTTTGTTTATGCAGCTGTCAGGGATACCAGTTCAATTGGTAGGCGTGGTTTCTAAATACATATTAACATAAAAAGAAATTAGAGTTATAGATATAAATTACATTTCAAAAGTGCATTTAAATTATATGTGTCATACAATAATGCAAGCGTTCAGTAGTCTTGTAACCCACTTCAAGATTTGTAACATGACACACTTTAATAAGTGTTGTTTGTTAGTCACGCCACATGTTTGAAGTTGGTGAGTGTTCGCTGTGCATATTGTATGACAACATGGTTACACTACAGGATGTTCAGAAACAAAATTATCTAATATTTTTACTAAAAATTATACAATTTTATGAAAACAATATTTTCAATAAAACAATTTATCAGAAATTAAAAACGATTTAAATTATTTTTCTAATTATATTAGTATTCAAAAACAAAATATTCTAACCTCTTTACTAAAAATGTATTGAATATTAATTTTTTTATAAAATAGGCATAGATATTTACTTTTAAGAACTTAAAACACAAATATACTAGTAAGTTACATAAATTTCATTAAAACCTACGAGTTTTATTTTTATAAAAGTATATACATATTTATAAAAGTATATAATTAAAACATTTTTATATTTAAATTATAAAATTATAAATTAATATTCCATAAAAAAACTAAAGTAAGGGTTTCGCCTTGGAATTTGATGGAAGGAATCGAATTTTGACATATAGCTTCGTGTTGGCGTCTTATACATGCTATTGAAAGCCATCAATAATAATAATAATAATAATAATAACACTAATAACAATAATAATAATAATAATAATAATAAGTTTTTTGCATAAATCTCGCATCGTATATATTTTGATGCCATTACAACATTTATAAAGTATAAAACTTCCAACAATTTTACTGAGGTACATTTTCGTGTTCCATTATTAGTTTTGGAGTTATAGCACATCTTGTGTGCGATTTAATGTTTTTTTAGTATCCGCTAGTATTTCAGAAAGATATCGTAAAATTGTAAGTCATCTTCTAAAGACATGTACTTAGCTTTTATTATGCAAATTTTGGAGAAATCTCTTCCTGTCCATGTTATGGGTTCCGAAGGTGTAAATTTTTCAATGAGATTACAGGATAAAATTATAATCGAAGAAAATTTTTTACTTTTGTACGTATCTTGGTGCATTTTTTTCCTTATAGCTGATCTGAATTCCACCCGATTTTTTTTAATAATTTTTTTTTTATTAACAACAAATAGCAAATTCATGTACGGAAGGAATTTTGAAAATGTATTTACGGATTCAGAAGTTATATGCAAATTAATATGAACTCGAATTTTTCCCGTTTTTTTTTTTTTTTTTGGAAAATTAGTCACATTCTTTTTCAGTTATATGCAAAATTTTTCTTATATATAGTATTTATTTTTCTCCAAAAGACAATAAACTTAATACGAAATAGTGTGAAACTAAAAAAATTAAAAAAATAGTCCTGCGAGGACCAGGGTCTCCCGAACTAAACCTATTTTTTTAATACAATTTCAATTTTCGGCTTAATTTCTCAAATCGCAAAGCTGGAATCAGGATATTATATTTTATAGAAATTTTTTCTCCGCGATATCGGTGGAAAATTGAATAAAAAAGTAAAAAATCACATTTTTGGAAATTTGTGAAAGTTTTTTGAGAATTGCGGGATTTCTGTTGATAAATCTAATTAAATAACTTTAGTTTCGGATTAAAAGTCAAAATTTTATACATATGTAAAATTTCATTAAAAAGTATTTATTAATTAAGTATTTATTAATAAAAATTTGATTGTATAATTAAAAATGAATAATAGCACAAAATCTCTGTTCAATCTTTTTTCAGTGACCTTGTGTTTTTTGGTTTTGGCAGGAATTAATTTTGTAAAATTTTTGCCTTCGCACTATTTTGCATTAGGTTATCTTTCAGAAAAAGTAAATTATATTTATTATGCTTAAAAAATGTGCATATAACTGAAAAAAATCGCAGAAAAATCTACTTTTTTCAAAGTTCACATTCATTTACATATAACGTTTGAATTCTTGAAGATATTTTCAAAAATCTTTGAATTTTGATTTTGTTTTTTGTTGTTAATAAAAAATTTAAACCAGGAAAAGAACTTCTCCAAGGTACATCCAAAAGTAAAAATTTTAATATTTGAAGCCCAATATCTCGTAAACAGATAACCTATACTTACAATACAATGTTTTTTGTAGATCTCGACCAGCAGAATCCTCTCATATAAAAATCTTTTAAATTTGTTTAGATATAACGAATCACGATAACTTTGGGACCTGTGCACCCGCCCTTTGTAAGACTACATGATCCAAACTGAAAACTTAAACTCACCTACTCTCATACTATCATTACGAAATTTCAGACCAGTTTATCTGTAGTTGACAAAATGTCGCTGTTTTCGTATACAGTGGAAGAAATGAAATTTTGTTGAAATCGACCGCATATAAATTCTTTTAAGCCATCTAGAAATTAAACTTTTGTGATGGAACCGTCAAACTTTGGTATTTTGTTATCCAAAATAAATAATTTTAAATATATATTTAAATATATTTTTTAAAAAAGTGCCAAAAAAATCTTTCGAAATATTTAAATAAAATAATAATTTTATTTACAGTTATTCAAATAAACATTTTTGTTTGAAAATTTTCACTTTTTAATTTACATTCTCATATTTAAGGAATTGTAGCGTGTTTGTTTTGCCAGCATACATTGACGTCATTCATTCAAATTAATATATGTATAACATTAGCACTAAAACAACACTACTATTTGACACAGGTGCTGACATTTCACTAATAAAGTTAAAATATTTCGATTTAAAACAAATAAATACTAACAAAACCACAACAATACGTGGAATAAGACAGGATGAAATTAAGTATATGGACAGAGTATTTTTGGATTTAAAATTCAAAAATTATTTAATACCACATAGTTTTCAAGTAGTAAAAAATGATCTCTCAATACCATGCGATGGAATCATTTGTGTGGATTTCATTAAGAATTATAATTATATATCAGACTTTAATCAAGATTATGATTACCTTGTCCTACGCCCATCCAATATACCATAACCAATAGAAATACCAATTACGAATGACTGCTTGATTTTATTTTTCCACCTAGATACGTCAAGTTAATTTTGTTGGTTGTGGTGGCGAAATAATGATTCCAAATCAGCAACTTGAATCAAGTGTTTTTGTTGCAAACGCATTGGTAAGATCAGATAAGGCATGTATTCTAAATACTAATCACAACAGTTCATAAAGGTAAAATAAAAACCGAAAACCTCTCTGAATATCATATTTTCGAAAGAAGTCAGCCCAAAATTATACATAGAAAATTAGAAATATTAAAAATTTTACAGAACAAATTTTCCGGAACAATTTAAAGATAAACTAACTAAGCTTTGTGACTCATACAGCGATGTTTTCGGTTTGAAATAGACAACTATCACAACTAACATTTTTTATGAATAGAAGTTGAGTTACCCTCAACAACCCTTAACAACCGGTATACATTAAAAACTACCGTATACCATATACACACAAAGAAGAGATGTGTAGGTAGGTGAAAATACTAATAGACGATGAAATACTAAATTTTGAGTATAACAGTCCAATTATGCTGGTACCTAAGAAGTCACTTCCAAACTCTGGGAAAAAGAGATGGAAACTCGTAGTAGATTATAGACAACTAAATAAAAAATTAATGGCGGATAAATTCCCATTACCCAAAATAGATGACATCTTGGACCAACTCGCCATAGCCAAGTATTTTTCATGTTTGGATCTGATGTCTATTTCACAAAATTGAATTGGAGAAAAAAGCTCCAGAGATCTTACTTCATTTTCAATAGCTAGTGGCCCTTAGAGATTTACTAGATTTCCCTATGGATTGAAATTTTCTTTTTCAGTAATTTTATTTATTGAATCTTCACAAAAGTTAAGTGAACTAACAATAATTAATCAAGTCTTAAAAAATGGTTTAACTTCGGCTCAGTTCTGCGGTGTTTCTTCATCTCAATCGGATGTATCCATTACTTCTTAGTATATTTCGTGCTAGTGGGTTAGGATGTATTTCCAATCTTTTCAAGTATGCTCCTGCATGGTCTTTTATAACATCTTTTACCAAAGGAACGTTTAGATGCTTATGTATGTTAATATTTCTTACATACCAAGGGGTTGTGGTTATAGTTCGCAATATTTTGTTTTGGCGTCTCTGTATTTTCAATTTCATTTGGGTCAACTTTGCATCAATATGGAACTTCCAAGTAAGGCGTCGGTCGAGATGTATTTCGAGGTATTTAACGTCCGATTTCTGAGGTATTATTTGGTTATTTATATGGATAGGTGGGCATGATTCCCTACGCAAGGTAAATGTTATATGTGTGCATTTTTGTTCATTTATTTTTATTTTCCATTTTTTTTAGCCATCCCCAATATCAAATATATGGTACTTCAAAATTCGACATGCCTCCTGTGGGCATTCATGTGTGCTTAAAATAGCTGTATCATCTGCAAATGTTGATGTATGGGTTTGACTATTAGTTGGCATATCGGAGGTATATATCAGGTACAACACAGGGCCCAGTACACTACCTTGGGGTACACCTGCTTCAATAGGCTGAGGGGTACTATAAAAGTCACCTTCTTTAAGAATAAATTTCCGACCAGTTATATAGCTTTTTAATAATTTAAGTATATTTATGGGTAAATTTTGTTCTATTTTATATAACAAGCCGTCTTGCCACACTTTATCAAAGGCTTGCGATACGTCAATGAAGAGAGCGGAACAATATTTCTTTTCTTCAAACGTTTTGTTTATAACATTTACAAGTCTGTGTGTTTGTTGGATAGTACTGTGTTTTCTTCTAAATCCGAATTGATGATTGGTTATACATTGGCTTATTAGCGGGTATAGCTTGTTCATTAGGAGCTTCTCAAATAGCTTAGACATATTAGATAATAGACTTATGGGTCTATACGATTCTACTTTTGTGTGATCTTTTCCTGGCTTAGGTATCATGATAATCAGTGATACCTTCTATTCTAGTGGATAATATTCAAGGCGTAATATAGCGTTAAAAATATAAAGTGTTATTTTAATGCTATCAGGGGTAGCTCTAAAAGCATCTGGTTACTGATTTTATCAATACCAGGTGCCTCTTTGGAGTTTAAATCAGCAATAACCTTGTCGATCTCTCGAATCTCAAAGTAAAGGGGTTCAACTGCTCTGAAATGGGGCACAACAGGTGGCAACTCAATTATGTCATTTGATTCGTTCGGGGTGAATACATTCTTTAAATGACTGACAAACAGATTCAATTTTTCTGTATCATTTCTTGCCCATCCACCATTTGTATTACGTAAAGTTGGTCTACTTATAACAGGTCTCTTGAGTTTTTTGTAGCTCGGCATAGTGAGTAATCTGACTGAGGCATTGCATCTAACTTTTCCAGATATTTACATAAAGATGCATTTTTCCGATACTCCAAAAGTTTATTAAGCCTTTTTTGGCATTCTTTTAGCTTCGATTTCAGTTGAGGGGATCTGTGGGGTTGCCACTCTCTTCGAACTCTTCTTTTTTCAGTCAAGCGCCGTTCAACATCTGCAGAATAAATTCTATTATATCTGTTTTGTCAGGGGAGTTGGGTAGCATGTTCAGCAGCAAGTTTTAGATTTCTACCAAAATTATTGAGAGAGAGATCGATTTCTTCTGGTGTACCCAGCAATGAGTACTAAGGTATTTCTTATATTTTAGCCAGTTTATTCTTTTTCCTGATATCGCTAAGTTACCAGTCGGAGATACAATTTCTTGGGGGCTCAATAGCATAACAATAGTGGGTGTGTGATCTGATGATAATTCTAGAGATGATTCAGCTTTAATTAGCTCCATTAGAATATTTTTTATAACACCAAAATCGATGACATCCGGTAATTTGTGTGGATCAGTGGGCCAGTATGTGGGGTTTCCGCTAGAAATCACATTCAAACCCATTTTAGAAATTGTATCAAACAAAACACGACCTTTCGGGGTAATCAGTCGCGATCCCCAGAATGTATGCTTAACGTTATAGTCGCCAGCTGCCAGGAAACGGGGGCCTAGTGATTTATAAAAATTGTTATATTGATTTTCTGTAATTGAAAAATATTCGAGTTCCAGAAACATATTTTCAAACAGTTCATGGCTTATTTAGATTTGCCTGCAACAATATTGATTGCATCTTAAGCATTTCCTGCATCATATTGCTCATAGTATTTGTAAAATTATTTACCGATTGTACGAGCGTCTCTATTGTAGCTTCTAGCCTGGTAAAATTGAAAGCGGGGGTTTGTTCTATTACCTGTGGGTTTGAGTTGGAGTTAGATTTAGGCAGAGAATTTTGAGTTCGATTTGTTCTGAGAACGTTTGCGTATTACTCTTTGTTTTCAGAAGGCTCTATTAACTGGGGGTAATTTGTATTCAAGGTATTTGGTGGTTGAATGGGGGGAATTCTAGATTTCTGGTCTAAAGATCGTTTGACAAATGAATACACTGGGCAACCTCTGTAATTGGCGGTTTGAAAATAGCTCCCAATTCTTTCCAAATAATGATGACACTTGCCTTTAGTGGCTTGCAGCCGAATCAAGCATTCCTTTATATTGATAACTTGGTTGTTTTAGGATGTTCGGAGAAACATATGCTTGCTAACTTAAAAAATGTTTTTGAATTATGTTTCATGAGGGAAGTAGCATACTTAGGACATAAATGTACTATTAAATGAATACTCCCAGACGATGATAAATATGCAGTAATTGAAAATTATCTTAAACCAAAAGATGCGGATAGTGCAAAACAATCATTTTGTAAAACGAGGCGTTGCTAACGTTAATAAAAAATTTTTCTTTCTGAAATTTTTAAATTCTATAAAACGTTAATAAACTCAATTTTAATAAAAATGTATTTTTTAAAACAAAAGCAGACGTTTGTAAAAGTTTTTAAAGTCAAAATCAAACGTTGAAAAAAATTATTCGTTTGTTGTATTTGAATTAATTGGGAATGTTTATAGTTTCTTAATATTTGGAAAAATGGTAACTATTTGTTGTAAAATAAATACTTTAAAGATAAATTTTCATATGTTATGAATTTTGAAGGCAAAAAACAAACTACAAACGAACAGTACGAGATTATTTTGAACCATGTGAACAATCACCATAATCTTGCTAAAGGGGTGCCGGCATTTGGCAGTAATCGTAAGGACGTAGAAGAATTAACGGATAAACTAAATCCGATTGATCCACCTCAAAGAGATAATAAAGAATGGAAAAAGGTAGCGATAATATGATTTACCACAATTATTATAAAATCTTATTTCTATATTTTTGTAATTTTTGGACCGATTTAAAAGCACGACTAAAGAAAAAATCTAGCGAAAATAAAATACGCGCATCGGGAACAATAAGAAGTTTAAATAACCAAATACCACTTAGAAACGTAGAACAAACTTCTGATATGTTGTGTGGTTTGAAAGCTAGAGACAGCTGTATCCCCGATTCAAATTTGGAAGTGGTAGAACCAACATGCTCGTCCCAGACCGAAACTAGGTTAGGTTAGATGGGCTGCTGTAAATGTTAAATAGACAGCTCACTTGGGTCCTATTGGTCCGGCTGTGTTACCCTGATGGATCATGTGAATCTGTTTCCACATGTGCAAGAATAGGTTTGAATCGAACAAACCTGAAGTAAGAATAAAAGATCTGATCCTAACATCAATTGCAGAGAGATCAAATAATCCATGCATGTTTGGACTCCCAAATTCTGCAGTCATTATATTTACAAAGAAATGACAAAGAAAATGTTGTAACGTTTCTTCCTCCTACTTCTTAAAGCAACTTCTACAACAGTCATTAAAGGGGACTACAAGTGTTCGTACCTGAAGCCTTGGCAATGCCATAATGAAAATCGACCGTTTTTGAGCGAACTCATTTGTCCATCTTTGTTAAGCTATTCTCGACAGGTACTGCAGTATCATAGATCTGCAAGATGACAGCAGTATGCCAACTAGTTGGCCCATTTCTTCACTTTGAAGAAGGGAACCAGTTCCGGCTAACTCATCCGCAATAATATTTCCCGAGGTATTTGAGTGACTCAATTCAACTCTAGGTTTGAATGTGTCGCCATCTCACTTAAATTTTACCGGCATTCATGTACCAGCTTAGATGTCAAATAGACACCCGTAAGACTATCGTTACAAATTTGAATATCCACTCCGAATACCTATACCTATACATGTTTCTATTATAAGCGGGAACAAAAACACCTTCTCCAACCCCTTCAGAAGATTTGGATCCATCAGTATAAACCTCAACCGATCCGGATTTTATAGTGGGATCGGCTGAGATTGAAACTGAGAAGCCTCTGTCCAGAAAGGGTTTAGGAATACAATAATCAATATTGTCAGGGATAACATTCCATAAAATTCTGAAAATGGTCGCATGGCCATAGCTTCTACGGTTCCATATACCTATGGTACTGAGCCCAGTCGCCGACATGAAGGCGATTTGATCCACTGGCATCCAGCTCATCAGAATGAATACTGCTTTGGATGGTGTTGTACGAAGCGCTCCTGTAATTAGTATCGCTGAGCTGTGCAGAACCTTCTCGAAGATTCCGCAAAAGTTGGATTTTTCCATCGCTTTTCAACATACTATCGCTCCATGTATGTATGGGCTTAATCACAATGTCGAAGAGCCGTTTTGTATTATTAGATTTCAAGATTTCCCTATGGCCTTCATACACATATAAAGGGCAATGTTTGCCTTTGGTGCTCTAGCTTGGGTGTTCTGGAGCCAGGAAGGTGCAGGTCAATCAACCTTTCCAAAGTTTTCAAGAGGAAGGACGATAGACTATTAGGTCTGTAGTCCTTCGGTCTCGTATGGGAGGTATTACCCCCTTTTGGGATAAAGACCACTTTACATCTAGTCCACGAGTCAGGAATATAAGAGCATGATAAACAAGCCCAGTATATCTGCAGCAACCTGGGAACTATAATATCAGCATTATACTGTAAGTCTGCAGGTACACTGCCTGCCACTTGCATAAGCAATCACATTTTTTTAACTTTAATTAAGTACATCTCCTAAACTAAAGTTCAGAAAAAAATAATTTTTTGCGCAACCAAATTTCAAAGTGTTGGCTTTAGTTTCCTGAAGAAATAAAAAATATACATATTTTGTTATACTAAAATTATGCATTTATTTAAAGACATGTATTTCTATGGTACTTTCTTCTAGCATTCAATTAGTAATGAGTACTGCCACCATTTTTAGAAATAACCTCAAAAATGCGATTTGACATCGACTTGTTTAATGACTCTAAGTAATTTAGCGAAATTGAACTCTATGCTTCCGTTATTGCATCCTTTAAGAATTCTGTCGTCTTAAACTGTTTTCCTCCTTCATAAACTTTTCTTGCAAGCCAACCCCAGACATTTTTCATTGGATTCAGGTCTGGCGAATATGGGGGCCAATCCAAAAGTTGAACACCTTGTCGATTAATCCATTGTTTTACTGCTCTGGCGGTATGAATCGGAACGTTATCGTGTTAATACGTCATAGGTATGGGTCCAAAGAAATCAGTAAATTTTGGAAATGCTTCCTCCAGAATGTTTTTGTAAATCGTTGCAGTCATTTTGTTGGATACAAAAACCAATTCTATGGTACCATAATACGAAATGGCACCCCATACCATTATTAAGCCCACTCGGCTGTGTCTGAGTCTCAAAAATAATTCCTCCTTATTTAGGTCATGGAAGTAATAGTTATACCCGTCAGGACCATCAATATTAAACTTTTTTTCATCGGAAAATACAACTTTAAACCTTTTGTCGGACCATGTCGTTGTATTTTTGGCAAACTGAAGACGTTGTGATTTGCGTTTTTCATTAAGTGGTGTTTTTTTTTGCATTTTTCGTCGGACTATGCATGGGCACGGCTTTAAAATATGGTGCACTGTTGTTAGACTGGCACTGACTCCACTTTTTTCACGTATTTTTGATACCAACATGGCAGAATTTGATGCAATTCTAAGAATTTTTCGTCTTTCTTTTGGAGTTGTTGCCATGTTATTCCGCCCTTTCATGTTTTGTCCATATCTTTCCATGTTATTTAAATAATTGTACACAAATGTCTTTCCTCTATTATTTTTTTTGGCTATTTGGACCGGATTCTGACCCTGAGATTTCAAAATCAGGATTGTTTCTTTTTCAGAATTATTAAGAGCCTTACCACGTCCCATTTTGAATAAAAACTATTTAAAAACTATCAAATTAAAAATTCTCTAGCTGTTTATATTGAAATAAATTCAAATCATAGCCTTCCTGATTAATATTAAAAGAATTCCCTATTCAAGCGACACACGAAGTAGTACCACAGAAATATATGTCTTTGAATAAATGCATAATTTTAGTATGACAAAATATGTATATTTTTCTATTCTTTAGGAAACTAAAGCCAACACTTTGAAATTTGGTTGCGCAAAAAATTATTTTTTTCTGAACTTTAGTTTAGGAGATATACTTAATTAAAATTTAAAAAAATGTGATTCCTTATTTAAGTGGCAGGCAGTGTATAATGCCATCTGAGCACGGGTATTTAAAAGGGCGTAAAACTGTTCAGAACACATCTCAGTTCATCTTCAGTTATTTGAATCTGAACGTCATTAAGTCTGAAACTGTCACAGGGATCTCCGTTATAGGGAGGCAGCCACGAAAATGCGCATCCATTAAGATGTCTAAGGTCTCATGGCCGCTTGTTGTCCAGCTGCCAGAAGGTTTTTGAATGTAATTTAGGACAGAAGGTGAGGAAACCAGGATTTTGCGTAAGCGACTAGTCTCGGAATGGGCTTCCACTCCGCTACAGAAACTTTCCAAGATTTGCGTTTGGCGTTCCTGATCAGGTTTTTAAACCTGCTTATTGAGTATTTGTAAGCTGACCAGTTTCCCATTCTCTTAGCCTCATTAAATAAACGGCGGAACTCTTTGCGAGTGTCACCTATTTCGGAGTTCCACCAGTGTGATTTACTCCTTCCTTTGCAGACCTTAGTTTTGCATGCTACAAAAGTCGCTCTGTTAAATGAATTTGTTGGTAATTCTACAGAGGATTCAATGTCCGCCGATTACAAATAGCCGGGGGGTTCGGGAGGAGTTGGTACAGAATATCATATTGTTCCATCCAGTTTGTTTTCCACCTGTTTTGAATCGCCAATCTGTGGGACAAAGAGCCCATTTTTAAGGACAACTAAATGGTTTCTTCGAGTTTTCTTAGGGCTAATTTCTATTTGTTTCTTTTACATAGCTCTGTTAAGTATTATTCTTTCCATCTGCGACAGATATCGTGCTGCATAGCTTTAACTTTGCGCCACCGATGAATAACACATATAGCAGGATTAAGTTCTTCCGATTTAGCAGGAGTGAGCAACGCAGAACCAATCAAAAAATGGCCAAGAGTTAGGGCACAAAAATCATCAACGTTTTCAGACAAAGGGCCTAGAGGATGCGAATTGAAACAAGCTTCTATAGTAGACAATATAGTTGAAAATTCTTCAAAGGCGTAATTTAATTAACCAGCCATTTTTTAAGATACATCTTAAAACTTTTTACTCCTGCGTCCCCCCATATGAGGAGCTGCTGCAGGTATGAAGTTCCATTTTAAAAGCTAGTGTTCATATTTCTCGACCGCGATATAACTCGGCTCCTTTGTGTGATTCTGGAAGTTTCCATCAACTTCTTCTGCTGCCAACCAAATTCCTACCGTTGTCAGAATAGATACATTAGGCTAACCTCTTCGAGCAATAAAACGGGCCAAGGCAGCTAAAAAATCGGGTGTATATAAGTCAATCACGGCTTCAAAATGGATCGCTATGGTGGAAAAACAAACGAAGAGACACACATACCCTTCAGTAATTCTGCAATAACGACTAGTGAAGATTTTTATTTCAAATGGGCCAGTAAAATCAACACTTGTATTCGCAAAAGGACGACTCACCGTAGTTCTCTCTGCAGGTAACGCAGCAACAAATTCCCTTGACGTTTTTTTTTTTTTGCGATACAAAATACATTTTTTGCAATTATTGATTTGATTTTAAGATCTAACATTCATGTCGAATAACGCTGTGAACCAATCCCAAACCTCCATGATGGAATAAAATCTACATATAATCGAGACAATCTACTCTGATAGGCTAAAAATTTTGGATGACGTTCATTATAAAACAGGCTCTATAAAGAAACCAGACGACCATTGGCACGTATAATTTGGTGTTCATTAAAAAAGGCGTTAGAGTCAATAGTTGCCTACTATTATCAATTTTCTTTTTTTAACAAAAAAACATTTGTACTCATTTGGAAAATGCATTTGTTGAGTTAACAAATAGAGACGATTTCTCACAAATTGTAACTCCTCAGCCGAACATTTAAATGATTTAAATTGGGACCTCTTTTTTTGAGCTAAAGCGACTCTTATTGAAAAATCAAAAAATGTAGGCAATAACACGGAAAGCCCTGAACAAACTATAAAATCGATTAATATATCTTCCTTTTCAGTAGATCTAAGAGCAATATGAACCTGAGCAAACTGACGAACACGAAGGCCACGAGCATTTTGGCAATCCTAACTCTTTCGGGCCATTCCACCAAAGGTTACAACATTTTAACTCGGTAGGGATCAGCTTCCGGGTTGCTAGATCCCCGGTATTATCTTGAGATATCACAATGGTTCCAATTTCTTTTGCCAATTTTTTCTAATATTATAGCTACTCTATTAGCTAGTACATGGAAGTTTCTTTAGATAGGCCAGAACTATTGTTGAGTCGGACCAAAGATAGTTTGGAAGAGAAAATTGGGGCATAATACTATCGACTAGCGTTGCTAATAATACGGCACCACAAAACTCTAAACGAGGAATGGAGGGTTTCTTAATCGGAACTGCTTTCTATATTATATCTTATCTCGTATTAGAACTCTAGCATATAAAGTTGCTGCATACGCTAACTCTGATGAATCGAAAAATCCATGGAATTCTATATTAGAGCGTGCCAATCAGCGAGATCAAAGAGCCTAGCAATCACAGAAAGTACTTCTATCTTAGTAGAAGTAGATTTTATCGGTAGTTTTTGTATTTAAAAGTAAAAATAATCTGTTGATTAATTCCAATGAGCACCCGGAGCCTTCGCATTATTTTTATCATCCAATCTCAAAAATTTTTCGTTTAAAAAAATTCTTTTTCATCAAAAATTTTTTCACAAAATTAAGTGAACTAACAATAAATATTCAAATCTTAACTCTAGATCTTAACTTATATGAAGTAAAACCACTGTCAGACGAAAAACTATATGTATTCAAAGGATTTAGCTTAGGCGGAGGTCTGTTGTGTTCCTTCTTCTCAAATGGTTGTAGCCATCGCTTCTCATTATGTTCCGAGCAAGTGGGTTAGGGTGTACTTCAAGCTTGCTCAAATACGATTCTGCGTGTTTTCTTATTTCATCTTTGACAAGCGATCATTAAGGTCCTTGTGAATGTTTTAATTTTTCACATACCACGGAGCTGCAGTTATCATTCGTTATGTATATATATATTTTTTTTTTGAGTCTTTGATTTTTTTCAACATTTGAAGCTGAGGCCGTGCCACATAGTTGGATACCATAGCACCATATTGGCTTTATAATTGAGTTATAGATCAACAGTTTACAGTATAGACTTAGTTTTGAATATCTACCAATAAGCCAGTTAATTTTAAGTGATTTTAACTTCATTTGGGTTAATTTTGTATCTATATATGATTTCCACGTAAGCCGTCGATCTAGATGCATATCAAGATATTTTACTTCCAGTTTTTGGGGTATAATCTAATTATTTATCAGGATTGGGAGGCACGAATCTCTCCGCAACGTGCAGGTAATATGTATACATTTTTGTTCATTCACTTTTATTCTCCATTGCTTCAACCATTTCTCTAGAAACAGTATATGATCCTGCAAGAGTTTATATGCTTCTTGGGGGTTTTCATGAACGCCTAGAATAGCTGTGATATCTGCAAATGTTGATATATGGGTTCGACTATTAGTTGGCATATCAGAAGTGTATATTAAATATAAAAAGGGACCCAGTATATTGTGTGGGCGAACCACCACGCAAGAAAGTAAAGGGCGCAAACAAACGAAACTAAGTTTTGCGTTCATCGATTTTTATAACCTATGTATCTATGTAATAACCTAATAATTACCTGTAATAATTTTTAATTTTACGTGTTAATAATTATAATAAATAATATATAATAAATATTATCCAAATTCATTGAAACATAAAATCAATATTCTTGTCAAAATGAGATACCTTCACTTAATTGTGAATAAAAGTGAATAAAAGCGAAACGCGTCCATCGATTTTCATGATCTATGTCTCATTTTGTTTAAAAGTTATGTGACTTTACGTGAAAGTAATAGGACTTGACACTTTTTTTACCGTTTTGGATTTTTTATGAATTAAAAATAAAAAAATTCAATTTTTTAGGCAAAAATAGTTTTTTTTTTTCATACATTTATTTATAACTGCGAAACTGTTGCTTATGTAGCGAAACGTTGTTGAACAGATTAAAGGAATTATAATTCCTATTTTTTTTAAATTTGTTTCAGTAAAATCGGACTGGTGGTTCTCGAGTTATGTCAAAAAAAAGACCACCAAAGGTCACAATTTCCCCTATATGATAGTTACTAACTTCAAATCGATATATCTCGATTCCTAGACGTGATCCAGCGAAACGCCGGGACACGTATAACTTCTTTTTTACCGATATAACTTTCCCCGGTAGTTTGAAGCCTTCCCGATCACTGACCCCTACCATTTGTCGCACAGTGTATTTGATGGTAATGTAATTAAATTATATTTTTCACCTTTTTTCCAATAATTATTTTTATCAAAATTTAAGAAATTCCGTTAACTTTTTTGAAGTTGCATTTTTTTCTCGTATTAATTTACAACTTTTTTTTATCAAAATGTTTCTATGTGTAACAATTTGGAACAGAATTGGGTAATATGTTATATATATAGATTTTTATGCAAAAAATAAAAAAGAAAATTTGTCTTTTCATTGCATGAAAATTCTATATTAGTTTTAAAATGTGCTAATAGCACCTTAGAAGTTCTATAAAATCGCGTTGTTTTGACTTTGATAAAGCTCTATTTTTAAGATTTTTTTAACTTTCAACTTTAAACCTCGACAACTTTTGCGCACATTGATAGAAATGATTAACGAGAACATACTTTGCATGCATAAATATTCGTTAATAAAATCACAAATCGACGTTGGTGTCAGAAATAAAAAGTTTCGAAAGTATTTTTACCCAAAGCTTTAAAAATGTTTGAATTTCCTCATATACACTTTTAAATTAAAAAAAAAAATTCGCCATGCTGCACCCACCATGTTCAAGTTGTTTGCCAGAAACTTTAGATTCTTGTTCAGGAGCATTCCAAACACCATATATGGTAATTTATAACCCCATATCCCCACCTTTAGAAAAAATGGACTCAAATGACACATTGCCGAAACAATTAAATTTATGCAGTTTTATTTAAATTATATTGTGAGAAAAAAATGCATCTTTCAATAAGCGATATTATTAAAATAATGTAAAGAAGCCACAGGGAATCTGTACGACAAATATTTTAATGTCCTTAGAAAGCTTAAACAACACGGTTCGACAAAAAAGGCTATATATGAAAAAACCTTCTGCGATTGACTACAAACGAGTTTTAAATACAGGTAAACATATTACGAAAAATATGGTCTATTTTACTTTATTCATAGCGTATTGTATCTTCGTCATATAATCACATATCGATGGCTTAATATAGAAAAAGGCGTATCTCAAGTTTTCACAATTTTGTAGGAGAAAGAAAAAACTGAATAAAATCTAATATGCCGTTTATACCAAAACAAAAACTAATTGGTTTTTGAAAAACAAAATTTCAAAAACTACATCGTTTACATACCTTATTTTATTTGACAATCGCATTTCTTGGATATTTTTTATTTCCACTCTATTTGCTATTTCTTCGATCAGAGAATACATAGTTTCAATATTAAAACGTATTTTAACAATTTTTAGTTAATTATTTATTGTAATAATTTCATATACAAAACAAATAATTTCTATAAATTTGAAATTTAATTTTTATCTTTATATATAAAAGAGTTTCTTGTCAACTGCGAAACGTATCGGATTTATTTTTTTTAAGAAAGCTCTGAAAAATATTTTAAAATAAATTTAATTTTTCAAATAAAAATTAACATTTTTTTTCAAAATAAATATTTTTGGAAAAGTTTTGGTAAAATTTAATTAAACCATTAGAATGGAGAGAGATCCATTACTATCCCAATCCGGAGGAAGACCTCCTAACAATTCTAAGAAGAAATTAGCAAACTATAAAGAAGAGAAATCTGCTATTAAGAAGGACGCAAATATAAAAATGGATACAAATCCATCATGTTCGCAGCCAACATTACAAGTCCCGTCCTATTCAAAACAACAAAACAAGAACACAAATCTGGTCAATGATATTTTTCCAAAGAAATTAGATGTAAATTTATCTGTTTCCCAACCAAATGAAAAAGTCCAATATACATCAAGTCAAGAAACAAAAAATAATGATGTCGTTAAGAATTCTCAGCTTGGTAAAGAATTATTCGATGCAGTTTTTGCAAATCAATTACCACCAACTCAATCAAGTATCAATATTCAAGAGTCAAGAATTCGTGAATCTTTTGAGCCCCCAAAAAATAATGTTAATATTTTGGAAAATATACAAATTCCAAATTTGCAAATGGCTGAACTTGAAACATTAATGGATCATGAGTCGTTATCAATTTCTTCAATAGAAGAAGAATTCAAAACAATAAAAAATAAGAAAAGAACATTTCAAGGTGACGTAAAAATCGATGTATCAAAATGTCAATTTAAAAAATTAGATAAGTTAGTTGATAATCTTAATCGTACAAACAAATATTCACTACTAGGAGATTTAAATGTAGAAGCTGAAAGGCCATTTAATGACACAGACATAAATCACAACGACTCCAGAATCAATAATGATTCCCAAACACGTGTTAGAACCAGGAATGCATATTGCCCTCCTATTTTTCTAGAAAATGTGAACGTTAAGTCTCTGATTGACCAACTAAATTCGAAGAATGTTGAATTTAAAATTAAGAATCAGTTCAGATATAAGAGTAAATTGTATTTTAAAGATTCGTCTGCGCATTCAGAAATGATGCAACTTTTGAAAGAAAAGGAAATTCCTTCTTATACGTATACACCTAGGGAGTATAAACGTCAAAGCATAATTTGAAGGGGGCTTTATTATAAGTCAGATATTAATGATATTAAGTCAGAAATTGTCAAAATTGTTCCTGATACTGTAGATTCAGTTTCCAAGTTTTCCACAGAATATTCTAGGAAGCAGGGTATTGATACTGGTTTATTTTTGGTGATGCTAAAACCTAATCGAAGAGTAAACGAATTGCTCGGCTTAAAGTATATTCTTAATCAGGTTGTATCATGGGAACGTCCAAAAACTAGCACCAAAATTCCACAATGTTGGAGATGCCAAAAGTGGGGTCATTACTCGAGGAATTGTAGTCGTCCATTTTCTTGTGTGAAATGTCAGGAAAAACACGCTCCAGGTGAATGTGGTTTTATTACGTGTTACCATTTTGCGTTAACTGTAATGAAAATGGTCATAGTTCAAATTACAGGGGTTGCCCCGTTTACAGGAAATACGTTCAGATTAGGAAGAATACGTATTTAGAAGCAAAGGAGAGGAAAATGTCAGCAGCTGAGAATGTCGCAAAGGCTCTACATCCGTCCAATAGTGATATTAAGGGTAAATAATTTGCAGGTTTATTTAATGCTTTGAATGATGTTCGGACACAGGGCAAATCTGAAAAACCGGCTATAATTCAGGAATTTATGAAGCTTGCAAAAATGTTATGTGTTCCAGAACCTATAACTCTGGAGGATAGAATTTATAATTTTATGCAAAATTATAAGACATTGACAAGGGATCAGGCTAGAAAAGAGTGTCTGAGTTTAATTAAGGATATTCAAGATGTCTATGGTCCGTAATTCACTAAATTTAGTAACTTTTAATGTTGGTTCTCTTATACACATAGGAAGAAAAATTGAACTGAACAGATTGCTTAATCAATTTAATATTGAGATTGCATTTTTACAGGAAATACATATGTCTTCGGACACAAATGTTTGTTTTGATAACTATATTTTTTTGAGGGCCAATAGCTCATTAGGTGTTGGTATAGCTCTTAAAAATTCAATCTCTTTTTCCAGAATAAATATTCCAAATCTTCGGTTTTCAAATTTATTTGTAGAAATAAATGTTTCAATAAATGGTAGTATTAAGAAAATTCTTTGTGGTTGTATTTACTTTTCGTCAAACTGTAATCGTCAAATTATTTGTGAAGGCCTCTCTTTAGTTTTAAATTTCTCTAATAACTATGATGGCTTGATATTAGGTGGTGACCTAAATGCGAAACACACCTCTTGGGGAGATAATATTAACAATTTTAATGGGGAAGTTCTTTCTAATTGGATTCAAAACGAATCAATTTCTGTAACTAGAATTTGTGATGCATACCCCACTTATCCTGGAGGTTCATCACATTTGGATCATTTTATTGTGGGTACAAATATAATTGATAATATAAATACAAATTTCAGAACATCTACACTTCCCACTTTTTCGGATCATATTCCTTTGGGACTTAAAATTTATTTAAATGATTTCAACTTTATACTTAAGACTCCGGACCACTTTGTTTCTTTTAAAGACACAAATTGGAACACATTCAAAATTGATGTTAGTGAGACAATATGTAATCACTTCCCTCCAAGTAATAAGAATTTATCTAACGAAGAAATAGATTATTTCGTAGAAGAATTTAACACATCAATGAATTTTATAACGGAGGTGCATTCTAATAGGATTAAAAATAGGAATGGAAAATATATTGTTTCCGATAAAATTAAAAAGTTGTTGAGAATTAAATACAACTGGCAGAAGGATTTGAAGAGAATATTCACTAGAACCTTAAATAGGAAACACCCTGATTATTTGCTTTTATCTAAACAAATTGATTTAATTAAAACTATTATAAAGGAACAGATCGAACTAGAGCAAGCGAATATTTTCAATGACAGATTGAGAGAAATAAAACCTGGTCCACGGGCCTACAAGCAAATTTTTAAAATGATTGGAAATAAAAATCGTTCCTATGTTAAGGATGTTTAGGTAAATGGTATAAAGATTACTCTATTAAATGAGAAATTGGATGCTTTTAGGAATCATTTCTCAACTGTTTATCAAAGTTCACCCCCAAATAGAGATCTTTCGGAAGTAAAAGAGACAATTAGAAACACAATTTCGCAAGTTGAAAATTTTGCAACATTCGATAATGATACGACATCATTAAACTGTCAAAACCATTCAAAACTTACGAATTTGAATGCACTTTTAGCCATTTCTAAAATGATAAATAATAAAAAGTCATGCGGTGTAGACAAAATATCGAATTATTTAATTAGAAAATTACCGATTAAAGCTTTTGAGTATCTTACTATACTGTTCAATAATTGCTTGAACAACTGTTATTTTCCCTCGGCGTGGAAAATTGCCAAAATTGTTCCTATTCCGAAGCAGAGAGGTGATAATGACATTAACAGCTTTAGACCAATTTCATTGTTATCTAACATCGGGAAATTATTTGAGAGAATAATACGGGAAAAAATGGATTTAGGATTAAATGAATCATATATACCACAGACTCAGTTTGGCTTTAAGAAGGGCAATTCTACAGTACATGCTCTTTTGAAATTTCAAACTGATGTTGTGCAGAATTTAAGGGAAGGAAAATGTACAATCGCAGTATCACTTGACATTGAAAAGGCTTTTGATAAGGCATACCATGATGGTATACTGTTCAAAATGACCAAAATTGGTTTTGATGCATCAATTGTGAAATTGTTCAAAAGCTTTTTCGATGGCAGAAAATTTTGTGTACAGATAGGTGACATGTTATCGACTCAGTCTGCAATTTCCTGTGGCGTCCCACAGGGCTCGGTATTGGCCCCACATTTATATAATATTTTTATATACGATTTTCCTCATGATTATAACAATTCAAGGGGTATACTTTACGCCGACGATTCACTTCTATACACACATGACGAGTCTCCTCTTACTGCACTTCAGGGTGCCTCATCTTACCTTAGATTTGTTGACGAATTTTATTCTCATTGGGGAATAAAAATAAATACATCGAAAAGTAATGCGATATGCTTGCGAAATGCTTCTGGGAAATGTAAATACACTGTTGTCCCGGAAAGCAAAAATCTGAAATTGACACTGAATAATTCGGAACTCATATTTAAGGATAGCATGAAATACCTTGGAGTCAATTTTGATAAACTTTTGAAATTTAATAAACATGTTGCTTATAATTTGGAAAAGGCAAATAGGGTTAAAGGGGCGTTTTCAAGGCTTTTTAATAGTAAGTGTTTACCAATTGAGACTAAACTGCTTTTATACAAAGTAAGCATTAGACCTATTCTTTTGTATGCATTTCCTATATGGTTTAGTGTCTCAAAAACGATGATGGAAAAAATGGAAATTTTTGAGCAGCATATAATTAGAAAATGTATAGAAAAGAACTTCAGATCCCATAATAAACGATTTTCAAATAAGACAATATACGATGAGGCTAAAATATCTCCCCTATCTTATTATGCCATAGATTTGGCAAAACGTTTTGTGGACCGACTATCGTATTTTGAAGGTAGTGTAATGCAGGATATTTTATCGAATGAGCAAATGTTTAGTTGGTCAAACACGAATTATTTAAATATAATTGGAATACTTCAGGAACAACTCAATTGCTTTCCTGGTCGAAACTTTTACACAAATACTACTCCCGGCGTACATAGGGGGTAATCTTTTATTATTTTATTATTATTATTTTTATTTTTATTATTATTTTAATTTATTATTATTCTTATTTTATTTATTAGCATTAAGATTTAGGTTTAAGATTTCTTAGAATTAGGTTTATATAAAGTAGATAGTACTCTACTAGAATTTATAAGCGCCGGGAGCAAGCACTGTTTCACTGAACCTTATTACAAATTAATTTACCAAGGTTAATTTTATTCTTAATTTAGATAAGCATATTCATATATTTACTCATGTAATTAAAATAATACGATATAGTTTTAAGTTTTTTTACCAATAATTTATGTTTGTGAATAATGTATTATGAAAAAATAAGTCTCAATAAAGTTAACTAACTAACTAACTTTATATATAAAAGCTACGGTTCTAAAATTTGCTAAACAGGATGTATCATAAATAATTATTTTAGTGGTTTTTATTTGGTTTTCAATAAAAACTAAAAATGGTTTTTGATTTGTATGGAAAAAACAAACAAATTTATGTAGTTTTTATTCAAAAACCAAAGAACTAGTTTCTGTTTGGTGTAAATGGCGTATAAAAAAATTTAGATATAAAAAGATTAGTATTCAGTTTGAATTCAAAACAAGGAGCAGCATTAATGCTGACTTTTATTTTTGATTTTTCTACTCCTTAGGAAGTTACCGTATGTACGGCTTTTGTTGCTCATTTTCTGCTGCCATCTATGTTTCAGTTTAATTTAACAATGCGGGCTATATAAAGAAATTAAGATATGTTGTATTTATACATGTAAATGTTTTGATTCTTATTTTTTTAAACTTGAAAAACTTAAGAGGGATGAATACATTAAAGATTTTGAAATTAACAAACGCAATAAAGATACATGAACCAGGTAATAATGGAGGTTCAGCACCATAACAATTTATGTTCCTAACAGATTGGCACTCTATGAAGTTAAAAAAAAACTTATTTTATTATTATTTTTCTCTCTTTTTGGGATTCACTATGAATCAGCATCATTGGTCTTGTGTACACACACACAGCTCTATGTGATCCTCCTTTAACTTAACCTAACCTATGCTAATTATTTAGATATTTTTAATTTATTTTTACTTTTTATAAGAATTGACGTTTTTTTATACATAAAATATATGCTCATTTATTTTTCATTATTCTATTAATCAAATAACTCGAAAATGCTATTTTTAAATTAATCGAACAATCGAGTAAAGCTTTTGAATTACTCGAACTATTCGAACAAATTATACTTTAAAATTTTGCACGTTTTTTATTGCTTTATAAAAAAGGAAAACAAAAATAATGTTAAAAATGAATTTTAATTAAGCATAAACTTGTTTAAAACAAGAAAGGCTATTTATTGCCCTTCTAAAATAGTGTTTGAAAAAAATTTGAGTCTGTTTTTATTTCTTGTTTTTACAAAGCCATTGTTTCTCTATATTTACTTACTGCCTGTTTTTATAACACGAGTGCAAAAACGTCTCGTCTAACTTACATTTAAAACAAGAACAAAATTTCAAAATTTGTTTTTGTTTTAAATGTAAGTTAGACGAGTCGTTTTTGCGCCAGTGTTATAAAAACAGGCGGTTAATTCCTTGATAGTTAAATCAGTAGCCCTAATAAAACAGATAAATTAAAATCTGATATTTATGAATTTGGACAAATTCTGAATTATGATTCTCAACAAAGCATAAGTTTACTGGTTAACTAAATTTTAAATCCAAATCCCTTCTATAACACAAGTTTCATCCAAGTCATCATCATATCTTATAAACCAGGCTGAGACTCTATTGATTATCAACTCCAAACTTACACATACCGACTGAACTGTCATTCATAGACCCAATCATATATTTTTCCAAAACATATGGTTGATTTAAATGATTTAAATTTTATATTGTGATTTTTCAAGTGACGTTTATATATTTGATTTAATTTTTATGATCGAAAAACGACCTTTAACTTCAATTACGCATCGTATTTCAAACATATATTAGGTTCTTTTTACTGAATATATTTTTTTTAATAATTCCAAATTGTTATTGTTGTAACAGCTCTGTAGTGATCGAAAGTTCCTCCCTGAAAATATAGATTTAATTTTAATTATTTATGATATGGCATTAGGTTGAGTTGGAGCTGGAGAAAATGTACCACCTTGATCGGTCTTAACCATGCGTCAATGGGGCGCAGATCGGTTGACCTATTGGAACAGTTAAATAAATACACTGAGGGCTTTGAAGGCAGATAAAGCAATGGTTTATAGTGCCAGGAACAATGTGTTCGCGGTAGCAGAAAATAATACTGCACCAACAGGCTTTTAATTATGCTATTAGTGATCCTGTTTGCCTGGGAAGTTACCTCTCATCATCCTAAATTGCAGGTGGGTGTTCATCTATGACTCTGTTGCATCTATATCCATTAATAGCTTCTGAGGCCGCCTGTTGATGCAATTCTTTCCGTGCATTCGCCAAGGACAATTGGTCGAAGTCGGGTGGGATGACATCCTGGATGTCCTCGCGATAGCGACGGCGACCAGGAACTGTCTGGCCAGTAACACACTATTAGGGTGATTCCAACCTGTTTAAAACCCGTTTTTTAATGTTCTTTTTTCGAATGTTGAATAGACCGGTTTTTTTAAACATAAAAAACGGTTTTAAAAATAACTTTTTATTAAAAAAACATACGCTAAATACTAATATTTGAATGGAAATTTACGAATAATTTTTAACTGATTAATATTTATAAAGCCTAATTTCTTGTTATGTAATATAAATATGAATATAAATATAAATATAAATATAAATATAAATATAAATATAAATATAAATAAGTAGCTTATGGTTCAACTGCTCAAAAACCGGTTTCTCCAGAAAGTCAAATAATCGATTATCCTAGTTTAGACACACTGGTGTGCGAAAACTGGTTTTCTTTTTTAAAGAAAAATAGGTGGATTAAATGGAATTTGACATGCTTAATAAGAATCTGCTTTCACTTTTCTATGATTTCCTTTTTAAACAGTCATACTTGTATAACTCGAGAACGGTTTGTTCAATTTAGATAAATAAAACTCCAGTAGATGACGATTAAAATTATCTCAAGTTATCTTAACATTATTTTCTTACTTTTCATTAAAAATTGGAGGAATTTTGCTCATTAATTCCCGAAATATTGAGCGGCTAAAAAAATAATGTTAATGTTAAAATAGTTTAAAGATAATTTCTGTATGCATCTTTTGATGTTTCATTGCTTAAATCGGATAACCTGTTCTTGAGTTATGGTAAAATATACATATGATATGCCCATAAAAAAGTCAAGACCTAATATAAAAAAAATCTAAAAGCAGATTCGAGTTTAATTCGTTAAATTCTATTTACCGGTGTATCTTGTAGGTATGCATCGGTATTTTTACCTAACTGTGAATAAAACCAAGATTTGTGCATTAATTTTGATGATACGAGTATGTAACTTATTTTATTCGTAGCACTACCAGCTTTATGATAAAGATAAAAAACAGAACTTTTTAAAAGAACTTTTGAGAAAAAGATTTTCAATTTAGCAAAAAAAAAAAAAAAAAATTCTGACACTGTTTTCTAAATTACTCCCAAAATATTGAGTATCATTTGTATAAATCGTAGACACCGCAAAGTGTGCAATGCAAAAAATTAAAGGGAAATAATTATGCAGTTTCGGAACGGCTGGTCCGATTGAAATAAAATTTCAGATGGTGATAGTGCAGAGTTCAAGTTTTTATCTTAGACCATATAGACCTACAGTGCACAGCGTCAAATTCAAAAAATGAAAGAAAAATAAATCTGCAGTTTACTAGCGGCTGCTCCGATTTTAGTAAAATTTCACATAGTGATAGCAGAAGTGTAGTGGAGATTAAGTTTTGAACTCGGATAATATGGACATAACGGGGGCCACAGGGTCCCAAAGTTAGACACCTCGGGTATGACAAATATCTTGAACGATCCTGATTCGTTATATCTAAACAGATTTGAAAGAATTTATATAAGCGGATTCTGCTAGTCGAGGTCTACAAAAAACATTCACGTGTGTAAAGGTTATCTCTTAAAAAAAAGATTAAAATGTTTACTTTTGGAAGCAGTTGGTGAAGTTTTTTCCCTATAGTGGTTTAAAATTTCACCCAATTTTTTTGAAATATATTTTATTGTATTACCAATAAGTAACAAAATCATGTGCAGAAAAAATCCTCCCGAAATCAAATGGAAACTCCGTCTTCCTTAAAACAATATATAAACTATTTTACTTTTTTAATTTATAGAATGCGTTTCTTAAAACAAAACAAGAAAACGCTAATTTTATTCACAAAAACATAGATATCAAAATAATTTTTACGCATGTTATAAAATAGCTAATGGGAATTGACAAATGTAAAGATCGGAAAAATATATATAATTTTACTATATATTTTTAAAGGTTAAATTTTTTGTTATCGAAACTATTGGTTTTTTTCAGTAAACAAAATTTACTGGTAAGCTGTCCCAATTTTTTGCAAAATCTTTAAAAACGTATCGGGCTCTCTAACCTAACTCTCGGGAGTATCGAAAGCAACAACGAAATTTTTTACAAGCTCAAAAATTTGAACTTTTCTTCCCAAATTGATAATTTTCGATCACTGGATGTAGGATAAACATTTAAAACTTTTCAGAAAATGTCAAAAAATATTGAGCATTTTTAGCATTTTTTTTATTTATTACCATTTATTTGGGCACTGGCCCCACTGTGCATTGGCCTATATCGTCATTAGTGCGTGTATAATTAAAGAATGAGTCTAATAACTGTAGTGTGCATCCAACAGACGAAATACGGTTTTAGGCCCCATCTTTTCCCAAAAGTCTTCTTGCATGCGTAGAATGCATAATATATCTTTCTACATACGACTCCCAGTGTTTCCTTTCCACGAGAGCTTTGAGTCCAGAATTACGCCAAGATACTTGGCTTTCCTCGAAAGTTCCAAGGTAATACCATCAAGACGAAGTGGCTCAAAATCTGGAACTTCATATTTCCTAGTAAATAGTACTAGTTCGGTTCGGTCTTTGTGGCATTTACATCTAAATCTTTATCTCTAGCCCATGTTGGTAAGACACCTAAAGATGACTCCATAAGTTCACTTATCGTAGAGAAAAATTTTCCACTGACGACGAGCGCAACGTCATCAACGTATGCGACTACTTTGGTTTCTTTGTCGAGGAGTTCAAAAAGGACTTTTTTATAACAAAGATCCAAAAGAGTGGAGATATAACTCCTCCCTGCGGAGTGCCTCTTGTCACAACCTTCCCCGAAACACTTATGCCTAAACTGGAATTTATGGCCCTACCTTTCAGCATGTTCCATATCCAGTTTTTATCTACCGTTCAACCCCTAGGTCATCTAGTGCCCCAAGAATCGACGATATGTTCACATTGTTGAAAGCGCCTTCTATACCTACAAAGGGTGCCATTACATACTCCTTCTTGCCGAATGTATCTTCAACAGTATCGACCACGTCATGCAGTGTCGTTTCCATTCACATACCTTTCAGGTAGGCATATTATGCCCTGCAAAAATTATCTAAGGAGAGGATTCCTCTGACATAGACATCGACTAGTCTTTCCAGGATTTCTAAAAGGTTTTGCCCTGTCAAATGTAAGTTCTATAGTGAAAAGAATATGCATGTGTTCAGAGAAACAACATTTCGTAGGTACTCTATAATCAAAAATTCTAACCGAATCAGTGTTGCCTACCAAAGTAATATCAATGACCAGTTTCCTGTTCCCATTGAAAAACGTTGGTCCATTTCCGTTATTGCAAATACTAAGATTAGTAGATAAATGGTACTGCAGTAAACACTCATCTCGGCTGTTTATATCTGTACTCCCGCGCAGAGTATTGTGGGCATTGGCATATCATCCTAAAACGAGATCGAGATCGTGTATGGGTCTTCCTTATCATACGGTAGGCAAGCAGATGATATTATAATGGTTGACAGCTCTCGTTGCTCTAGCGCCGCTAGTGTTAAATCACTGTTGCGGTAATTCGATATAAGAAAGTGTTTAATGTCTTTTCTGACCCAGATGCAGCTTCTAGTTTTACATTCTTTCTTTGAAGAGAGTAGCACATATTTTCGTGACCGAACGCCTCGAACTTTACCAACTACTTGGATTAAAGCCACGTGGATAACTTCCTTCTCCATATAACATAGCAAATCATCTGTCATTGCTTCGGAATTATGCAAATTAATCTAAAACACCATCAGGGAGCTTGGAATCGTTACTTTTTTCTGCGGGCAGAATTGGCCAAAGCTGATTCAGCCCATAAGATACGTAAGATGCGGAGGGATTCCGGACTGATTTTGATCCAGTGATCTCTCCTTTGTCTATCCTCTTTCGATCGTACAATCCTCTGCTCCAAGCTCCTTATTCTGACTTTGTATGAATGTAAGTATGGTTTCATCTTCCAAGATAGGGGGAGGAACTGATACTCTCATAGTAGTTCGAAAAGGGACATGATTCAGGAGTACGATAATGATATTTTCATTGAGTCTAACGCTTTTTGTTACCACATCCGATGATCTTGACACGCCATCAAACGTAGTAAAAAAGTCATCCTCACTGCGTCCAAGTTCGTCATCTAGCACCTGCAAGATCTTTTCCTCCAGTAGCAGCCATCTGTCCGTTGTTATTTTACCCTCGGGTTGACTACAGTAGATGACCTTAACCTAGGTGACAGACGCTACTAAGAGAGGCGGTAACCACACAAAATGGTCTAAAAGGGGTCAATTACTCCACAAACCGTTTTCAACAAAGAGGACAGACGTCGTAAACTATGGGATGCGTAAGCCCCTGTACCGTATCTGAAGACTCAAGGTGACCACTCCCCGTTATTTGATGCATTAAAACTCAAAATATTTTCTGAAATGTTAGTAAATTTTACATAAATTTGAAATGTCTTCTTTCTATTCTGATGTTGATGTGTCATCCTGTTAATGGAATGTGCTCCATTTATCCAAAAACACCTAAAATTCCAAGTAAAAATTAATATGACAAAAATAAAAATTCCATAAAATCGTGTCTTCAAAGCCATTTTTTCGCTGAAATTGACTGAGTTTTAAAATTAATATTCTATAAATAGATGAAAATTGGTTACTAAAGCAATATTATACAAAAAACTTATTTTGAAAAAGCAGGTGGTTTATACGCCCCTTTAAGCGTCCATTGATAAGATTTTTTTGCAATTTTATAACTTCAGTTAAAAACGATTTTTGTATGAACTATTACCAAAAATTAGTTCGGACCTTCATTTACTAAAAAAAATTAAAAGTTACTAAATTTTAAAACTTTTTAAAGTAAATTAATACATGGATTTTCATTTAGATTTTTGTCATTCCATATGTCCATAAAGTGCATATATATATACATATATATATTAATATTCTGGGTCCTAGCGAAAATCTGAGACGATCTAGAAATGTCCGTCAGTCTGTGGGCCTGTTAAAAGAAGGATAGTTCTCTGGGCGGACCACGAGCCAAATACTAGAAAAACTGGGCTTACGTCGTAATTGCAAATTATACTTTTCTGACAATATCTCTCTTCTAAAAAAGCATGTATGCTAACGAAAAGTTATACAAATAGTTTAATTAACAATGTAAATTTACAAACCAAAAATGGGCGTGATTCGTCCACCACCCATATAAGTGGAAATTGTTAGGGTGGAACAAAAAGTTGCATATGGTGGGTATATAGATTCAGCCAAGCCGATTATAACATTTTAATTTATGCTTAAGCGAAACTGCGAAAAGGACAACCACGTTTTGTCCTTTTTTGTATAATAAAATATTTTGTAAGACTAAAAATTACATTTTCAATTTCAATATTTTTGGATTGCACAAAAAAAAAAAAAAAAAAATCATTTTAGCGGATTTTTAAATTTCTTTCAATATTTTTATATGTACTTCAGCTCAACATAAAACAAATTTAAAACAAATAAAGCCTAAGTAAGTACAAGTAATATTTTCTATTAAAATTTTAAATTTTTCATAAATTTATATTTAACTTTATTTTGTCTCAAAAAAATAAAATTTCAAAATTTTGATCAAATATATAAAGAAGATTATGTGCTTACTGCCAAATAAAGAACAGAATAACTTTCAACTCATAATTTTTTAAATAATATTTCTTTAAGAACGAAAAATTTTATTTTTCTGTGACATCATTCTAGTACAAATCAAAGTAAAAATATGCTAAATAATTTTAACGTAAAATTTTTAAAAACGATTTTGATTCCTTACATCTGAACCGATTTGTAAGGTTTTTATACAGGAGATTGATCAAGATCTACAAAAAACATTTTCGTATACATATCTTATCTCTTTTTGTTTAAGAGATATTAGGCTTCAAAGATAAAAATTTTTACTTTTTAGCTTGCCTTTGTGAATTTTTTCGCTACAGTGGGTCCACATTTATTTATTTATTCCATTAACAGCAAATAACAAAATTGCGCAAAGAAAGAATTCTGAAAAATATTTACGGAGTCAAAATTTATAGGCATTTAAATTTGAACTTTGAAAAAGTCGATTTTTCTCCTTTCTTGCTTTTTTTTGTCAAAAAAAGCGTCATAATAATTATAATATTTATAATTTCCTGAAAGATTACTAAACACAAAAAATTAAAAAAAAAATGTTTAAAAATTAATTTTTGCGAGAACCAGGGTTTCCCAATTTCCTATTTTCCAAAAATTTTCGAATTTTTGCCCTAATTTCTCAAACCGCTAAGCTGGAATCAAAGAGAGTTTTACTTTTTACATAGTCTAAAATGTTAATAATTTGTTTGTAATCAAAATTTTTGCTCTCCACTATCGCACAGTGGGGCAGAATCGAAATTTTTTGGAAATAAATCTGTAACTTCTGATCGGCTGGTTGGATTTTCATGAAATTTGGTATAGGCGTACCGGAGGAGTGTACAATGTTAAGTTTGGAAGGGCGACACAAGAAACCCCTCAGGGGCGGAGCTAAGGGGGGCTCAAAGTCAATTGCCTCTGACATAAAAAATTTTGAATCGCTTGCCAAATTTTTGTTTCTCGTCCGATTTCAAATATTTCTATATATTGTTGTAGATAAGACCTATAAAAAACATGCTTACATGTCCTATTTATCTCTTATAGTTTTCAAGTTATGTTCTTGGTCCAGTTTTTTTCATATATATCCTAGTATTTCCGACCGATTTTATTAGCCTTTTTCCTATCTAGTTAAAGAACAAAATTATCTATTGAATAAAAAAAAACTGAAGTCGATATCTTTACCGAGTCCAAAAATAAACGACTTTGAATTTGAAAATTCCAAAAAAGACGACGTTTTGTGTTTTTTAGCCGAAAAAGTATCTAAACTCTTTTTTATCTAAAATAAAATTTTCTTTAGCAACATATAGTAATTTTACACTTTTCTAAAAGGCAACTTCACAGAGATGTCTTTAAGATAAAAAACAAGCCCAATAACTCAATTGGTCATGGTACACACCCTCCCGAATTCGATCCATTTTATATGAAAGTTTTGACTTTAGACCATTTTTTCTCAAATCCCAAAGCACGAATCGACAAGCGGAATATATTTTAAGAATCCTGAATATGTTGTTAAAAGTTTAAATCAAAATTTTTGGGCCTTCGGAAAAATGTGGATTCTATAGTCAAAAATGTAAAAAATCCCATTTCTGGGAATTTTGTTTAGTTTTTTTGGGAATTCAGGAAAACCCTGATTGAAATTTGGTTAACGCGCTTTTATGTACATTAATAAGATCCACATTTCCTGAAAATATCGTTAAGATATCTTAATAAGCAAATATGTTATTACAATTAAAAAATTTGTATTCAATATCATGCCTCATTTCAGAAATATGCGCGTTTAAACTTTTATATTTCCAATTTATTGTATATATGACTATATTTTTACAAACTTGCAACTTTTGCCTTTATTATGAATATTTCTGTATACTTTTATTAATATCTATACACAAAATATTTTTATAAAAATAATTAATAAAAATTTTTTATTTTTAATAGCGTTGCCACATTTCCCAAATTTAAGTAAATCTTTATCCTTTTCTAACTATTCATATATTTCTATTAATGAATTTCAAATGTCTATTTTAACTTAATCAATATTATTATTTTTGGTATTTATCATCTTCCTTAATAAATATTCTATTTCTAATACGATTTTTTATTACTTATTTCGTTAAATTTATGTAGATAATTTTTATAATATTTTAAACTTATACTACTTGTTTTCTATAAAATAATCTGTTGTATCTGTATACATATCTAAAAGATAATAAAGGTCCTTCAGTCTACAGTATTTTGAGTTGATAAAGGTGATAGTACAGGGTCTGATGATAACAATAGGCTTTAAAAATATCCTCGTTTTGTGACGTTCTGGAGCATTTCCTGGATCTGAATAATTGAACGTGCTTAAAAGCTCTGTTTCTTGCTTCTTGAGCCTCCTCTGTAAGCTCAACAAGTGGAAGAATATTTCGTTCAATTATAATTTTTCCATTCCTTAATACTTTATGTACTGTTGGTGCCATTTTTTTCCATGGATATAGAGAAACAAGTAATTTAGATATTTCTGTTGCATATTCCCCAAATCGAGCAGAGTTAATTTTGTGCTTACTATTAATTGGCATTAATAGTATGTTAGTCCTTTCAAGTAACTCTTTATTAATACCAGTTATTTTTGGTGTAGCTTCGAAATTTCCGAAAAAACTTCTTGCTGTGTTTCCATCATTTGTACTACCACCAGTCGGCAGAGGTTTGTCGATGTTTAATCCCGACTCTTCTCTGAATTCATCCTGGATTCTACTTTTCTAGGATATTCTAAGTGTTTTTAAATCCTCGGTGTTTCTGGTATGTTTTGTTAAATTTTCTGGCACACTTCTATGCTTTAAATCATATGCTATGTGCAGAAAATACTCCATGAACAGTATTCTGGCGTGAAGTGGAGATATTCCGAAAGACAGAAATTCTTCATTAATACCACTTGCTTTACCAATATCCGATAATTGTGATTTCGTCTCATCACATAGTGAACATTTTCAAAAAAAAAAGATGTTTCCGTAATGGCATTACTAACCTTTCCATCAATCATTGATAGACTTAGTTGGAAAGGATAGGTCGAATGTGTATTGGTTCATGGTTATTGAAGGATGTTGTAAATCATTTATTTCATCTTTAATATATTCCACTAAATCGTTTGTCGTTGTCTTCGCCTCCCTTGTGTATTCGAACCAAATAGGGCTGATAGTCCGTCATATCCCCACTAACAGATTAATACATTATTTATTTTTTCCAACTGATCTGCGGAAAAATCTGCAACTATCCTTATAGCTGTATTCTCATGCAAAGAAGTTAGCTCTTCACTCACTTCCTTTTCGGTAACTGAAATAGGTGGTAAAATAGTTTGCTTTTTTTCTCGAATATCCTTGTATGATGGTAGAATTGAGTGTCCCTTTTCAAGCAGAGCTTTTCTTAAAATTTGATATTTGTTTCGGCTGAGGTCCAGTTCAAGCATTAGGTACACTTTCGGCAATCCGTTTAAGACGTTTTGGTGATGCAGGTGGCAGTATTTCAGCAATATTAATTGCACTCTTAGGTTGCTTCTCCTTTTTTAACATTTCTTTGAATGTATTAGAAACTTCTTCATTCAAAATTATAGAAAGCTTATGGGCCAGTATTATGTCTTGCAGGGTGCTCCGCCGATATTTCTATATCAGTATCCATCCAATCGGAATGTTTAATTTTTAATCTGTTAGTACGCTGATTCAAGGACTTCATTTTTACGTAATACACCTTTAAAAACCTCCCTATTTGAGATTCACCAATGAAGTCGACTTTGCATGATATGTAGATAAACACCATAAATGTATATTAATAAAATACTTATTGATTAAGTTAAAATAGACATTTTTTGTTTCTTTTGTTATTTTAAATTCATTAATAGAAATATATGAATGCTTAGAAAAGGATAAAGATTTACTTAAATTTGGGAAATGTGGCAACGCTATTAAAAATAAAAATTTTTATTAATTATTTTTATAAAAATATTTTGTGTATAGATATTATTAAAAGTATACAGAAATATTCATAATTTTCTAAGTAATTATTCACGCAAAACTAAAGGCAAAAGTTGCAAATTTGTAAAAATATAGTAATATATACAATAAATTGGAAATATAAAAGTTTAAACGTGCATATTTCTGAAATGAGGTATGATATTGACTTGAGTATTTTTGCAAAAGATCGGAAATTATATATGCTAAAGGAGAAGCTTAACTTGGAATACATATTTTTAAAATTTCTTTCGCTATATAGAAATAAACCAAACAAAAGGCCCAATTTGGGGTTTTTGGAGAAAATACAAATTTTTTAATTGTAATAACATATTTGTTTATAAAGATATCTTAATGAAATTTGCAGCAAATGTGGATCTTATTAATATAAATAAAAGCGCGTTAACCAAATTTCAATCAGGGGTAGGTTTTCCTTTTAGAAAATGCAAAATTATTATATGTTGCTAAAGAAAATTTTATTTTAAATAAAAAAGAGTGTAGATACTTTTCGGATAAAAAAACACAAAAGTCGTCTTTTTGGAATTTTCAATTTCAAAATCGTTTATTTTTGGACTCGGTAAACATATCAACCTCAATTTTTTTTATTCAATAGATAATTTTGTTCTTTAACTAGATAGGAAAAACACTAATAAAATCGGTCGGAAATACTAGGATATATATGAAAAAAACTGGACCAAGAACATACAAAATTATGGTGCTTAAAAATTCAAACGCAAATAACTTGAAAACTATAAGAGATAAATAGGACATGTAAGCATGTTTTTTATAGGTCTTATCAGGGCCTACAACAATATATTGTTACGTTTTTACCTTTAAAAACGGTCGTTTATTTCCTTTAAATAAGCCTGTACTTTGATTGCAAATAACAGAAGTTTAGTAGTTTAAAATTTGTAACGACTCTTTATTTTATTTAAAAATATACAACAATAACAGTTTAAATAGTCACTTCCGTTCTAATATAAACACACTTAAATTACACACTTTATACAACACACTTTAATAATGTACAAAATTATACAGCCAAGGCAGTTAATTTGTCTTTACTTAACGACGCTTCCAATTAGACTGACTCAATGGTGTTCTCACGGCCAATTTATATACACTGTATTACCTACTAGATGTTTCTTGAAAGCTCTATTTCTTTCTACAATGTTCTTAACGGACAAACTAGAGCTTTCGATGTTAATGTTAGCAGCTTAAACATTTAGTGCTGCCATACTTAAAAACAATGTTGTATGTTTAGAACTATGTTAATAATTTTTACAGATATGTTAACTGCTGTTAACATAAACGGAAATGTCTAGAAGCATTGAGAAAGATTTAAACCAACCGTTAAAACCGTTACATTTGAATTCAAGTACAATTTCGTAACACTGCCCCCCGCTTAAGCCTGTTCGTCCCGAATAGGCACGAATTCACTTTTCCCATAGGCAGCTAGTCGTTCTAGATTTACGACCTTCATTTTAGACCTCTGGCTCTTTTCTTTCTGTATTCTGTACACCACTTTGTATGGTCCATCCCATTGAGTTTGTAGTTTGGGAGACAGTCCTTTCTTACGTTGTGGGTTATACAACAGTACAAGCTGGCCTTCGTTAAATCCTTCAGAATTCGCTGCTCGATCGTATCTGGCCTTCATTTTATCGCTGGTCATTTTTATTCGTCTGCGTACGAATTCATGTAGTTTGTTCAGGCCATCTTGCTCTTGGGAAGTGTTTTCCTTATTTGTTGATGAGGGCTTAATACCGAATTCTAAATCACCAGGCAACTTGTGTTCTGTCCCGAAGACAATTTTTGCAGGTGTTCGAGAGGTTGAGTCATGAACAGCTGATCTGTGTGCCAATAGAAATTTCGGTATGTGTTCATCCCAGTCCTTCTGATGCGCACTGACCACTTTTCTTAAATATTCCTCCAGAGTGCGATTGAATCTTTCGACCATGCCATCAGATTGAGGATGCAGTGGCGTTTTTCTGGTTTTTCTTATTCCGTATAAATCGCACATTTCCTTGAATACGACAGATTCAGAATTTCTACCCTGATCAGAATGCAACTCCAGTGGAACACCATAGCGGCACACCCAGTTGTTCACAAATACACTTATAACCGTTTTAGCTTCTTGATCAGGTATGGCATATACCTGAAATAATCCATAACCACTAGAACGTAACGATTTCCGGCATCACTGACCGGGAAAGGGCCTGCTACATCCATTGTAATCCGCTCGAATCGCGTGCCTGAGTTATACTGCTGAAGTTGTCCACGACTTCCTCTTACTGGGCCCTTCGCTGCTATGCATTGTGAACAATTGGCTACCCAATCGGCTACTGCTTGCTAACAACCCAATAAAAACGTTGTTTTAACTTTTCTAAGGTTTTTGTTACACCAAGATGACCACCACTTGGACCGTCATGGAACTCTTTCATTACTTCGTTTAGTTTAGAGGTTGGTACTACAATTAGATTTGTCACTGTTTTACCGTCAGCACTTTCCCATATGCGGTAGAAGCAACCAGTTAACAACTGTAGACTATACCATAGGGCCCAATATAATTTCATTAGTGGCCTTCTACCTTCTTCTTTTGCCGATATTATTTTTGCCAGTATGGGGTCATTTCTTTGCGCTACATACCAATCTTCACTGGACTCTATATACATTAGTCGAACATCGATGATACATTCCTTTTCCTCGGTTTTTGTACAATGCTTACATTCCATGTTGCAGGGCCGTCTTGACAGCGCGTCCGCATTGCCGTGTTTCAAACCCTTCCGGTGCTCGATGCTAAAATCATAACTCTGAAGCCGCTCTATCCAACGAGCCAGTTGTCCTTCAGGTTTTTTAAATTACAGCAACCACCTGAGGGCAGAATGATGGGTTGTCAGTCGGAAGTGTTGGCCATACAGATATTTGTAGTAATGCTTCATGCACTCTAATACTTGCCAAAAGTAGTTTCTTTCAGGCTTCGAATGACCCTTTCAGTGCCACCGATTACTTGAGAAAGTACACCGCCTATTCCGTATCCGCTCGCATCGCTATCTACCACAAATGTTTCTCCAGGTATAGGATATGACAAAATTGGTGCGGTACATAATAGATCCTTAAGCTTCTGGAATGCTAGTTCTTGTGCTTCACACCATTGGAATGATTGTGACTTCTTGGTCAGCTCATGTAAGCTTGCGGCTACATTGGCGAAATTCGGGACAAATCGTCTGTAGTATGTGCAAAGGCAATTATCTTTACAGCAATTATCTTGTCCTCATCTGTTGATATTCCGTCTGCTGTTACGCGATGTCCCAAATATTTGACTTCTTTCTGGAACAACGCACACTTCTTTACACTGGGTTTGAGTCCAGCCGCGGATATTCGTTTAAGAACTTCTTCAAGGTTATTCAGATGTTCATCATAAGTATTACCCATGACAATTATGTCATCGAGGTACACCAAGCACGTCTTCCCGTGAAGTCCTTTCAATACCTGTTCCATTAAACGCTCGAATGTTACTGGAGCATTGCAGAGTCCAAATGACATCACATTAAACTGCCATAACCCATCACTCGCGCTAAAGGCGGTTTTTTCCTTGTCTTTTTCTGAAATCTCTACCTGCCAATAACCACTTTGCAAGTCCAATGTGGAGAACCATTGTGTTCCAGCTAGTGTATCCAGGGTGTCGTCAATTCTTGGTAGCGGGTAGCTGTCTTTCTTGGTGACGTCATTCAGTTTTCTATAATCGACGCAAAATCTAGTGCTGCCGTCTTTCTTCTTAACTAAAACAACAGGCGAGCTCCAAGGACTTGAAGATGGTTCGATTATACCGTTCCGCTCCATTTCATTGACCAACTCCTTCACTTCACTTCGTTTTGCTAGAAGAACACTTCTGGGCGCCTGATTTATTGGCCTCGCTTCGCCAGTATTTATTTGATGCTTTACAATTGCCGTTCTATATTTCTTCAGAATCTGTTTGGCCCTATTTCTGTCTGGCGGCTTCTACCCATTTCCCCACATATTCCGCTAGTAGCTGCTGTACTTTGGTGGATTTATTGGCAGGTTGCGGGTTCTTCTCGCAATTGATTACTGCCTCTGCTGAAGTGCATTGACCTATTTCGGAATTTGGCTTAACGACTTTTTCATAGCTGGATAGGTTAAGCATTCTTACAGGAACTATTTTGTTGTTGCAGGGTTTAGCGAGGGCTTTTGCTGTTACAAGATCACTTATTATTTCTGCTGGTTCTACCACCCACAAACTGTTGTCCTCACAATCTCCCTCCATACGAGCCCATACTAAAGTTTCTGACTGTGGTGGTAGCTTCTGATGCTCGACGGTAACTAGCTTTCTTACTTGAGTTCTATTTTCATATCCGACGTCAAGGGGTATCTCCACATTTCGCCAAATCATAACTTTTGTCCCATATCAAAAGTAATGCCATGGCTAATCATGAAATCACATTTACTTTACCATAGACCGTGGCCGGTTCCCCTGTAGCTGTGCGCAGGCTTACCCCACATAATGGTTCAATTGTTTTCTTGACTAAATCTCGCCTGACGATAGACTGTGATGCCCCGGTGTCTACAGTAAAAACGTGCTTCTGACCGTTGATGTACCCCGAAGCAGTAAGATTGCTATTTTTCTGTTGCATTACGGATATGGAGATGGTGGGGCCCTCAGATGTGGGAGCTAGCTCTTGCCTCATAGTGCCAGCTCGTTTTAGTTTAAAGGTGATTCTTGTGATGATTGATGATTTGACTGCCGGTTATTTCTTTGAGGCGAGGCAGATCTGGTTCGTTTTCTTGGTGCTTTGCAGTTTCGCTGACTATGACCCGATTTACCACAGTTATAACATTTTACTCTTTATTTTGCTTCCCATTAAACGCCTCCAAGACCTTTTTTAATTCGTCGACTATATTTCTCTCATTATCAGAAACAACTTCAACATTTCGCACCTTGCATATTTGCGGCTTTGAAATTATTTTCGCCGTTTCTTGTGCCAGTGCGAATGAGACGGTTTCAGTAAATGATGGTTTAGGTGTGGCACAAACCGCGTGTTTTATTTCAGGATCGCGAATGCCATTAACAAATCCCTCTATCTTGAAATGGTCCAAAAACGGGCTGTTTTCCCCTGGATAAGTAAGCTGCAGCAAACGTTCGATTTCCAACGCAAATTCTTGTAGCGTCTCATTGGGCTTCTGCACTCTACCACGCAATTCCATTCGGTATAGTTCCTTTTTATGTTCACCAGCGTACTTACGTTGTAGCACCTCCATTATTTTATTTTTTATTTTATTTATCTATTTTGTCTATGGAAAATATTCCTTACAGACAATTAAAAATAATACATATTTTACTAAATATACAATTCATTATATAAATATAATTTTCACAAAAGTTTTGTACAGATCTTATGAGTTAAGAAAGAATAAAATATTGTTTTTAACATCTTTAGGGTTAAGTGAATAATCAATAAAATTATAATATGTATTAAACTCATTGCACATTTTTCTTAAAGGATCGGCATTGGCATAATTAGCTCTATAGAAATGAACTGTTGATGGTACGAAATGACGAGTAGGGCGTCGAAGAATTAAAAACTGGATATTATTTATTAAAAAGCCAGAACTGACATTACCATTAATTATATTCAGCATAAAAGTTATATTGAAAATAGTTCTACGGCTTTTCAGAGTAGGCAGCTTTATAAGGGCAAGTCTAGAAGTATATGGTGGCATATTTAATGGGTTGAAATGAAGACTTCGAAGGCAAAACAGAAGAAACTGCTTTTGGACTGATTCAATGAGATCAATGTATTTTTGATAGATAGGATCCCATATTATAGATCCATACTCCAGAATAGGTCTTACAGGTGATGTGAACAAAGTTTTTGTCACGTAAGGGTCGTTGAACTCCTTTGCCCAGCGTTTAACAAAACCAAGAACTCCTCTAGCTTTATTTACAGTAAACGTGATATGTGGAATAAAATTAAGTTTAGAATCCAACAAAATTCCGAGGTCTAAAATAGTGTCAACTCTTTCTAGTTGATAGCCTCCTAGGACATAATATATCGGTAATCTACATTTTCTTATAAAACACATATATTTACATTTTTTAAGGTTAAGTGCCATGAGATTTATGTTACACCAGTTGTAAAATGAATTTAAGTCTTCTTGAAGATAATGATAATCATCTATATGTTGATAACTTAGAAATACTTTCACATCATCTGCTTACATCAAAATATTTGAGTAATGAATTACTTGTGGCAAATCATTTACAAATAAGGAAAAAAGTAGTGGTCCAAGATGGCTTCCTTGTGGTACTCCTGACAGAACGTTTATACATCTAGAGCATGAATTTTTGTAACGAACAGTTACAAGATAGTGATAAATAATAGTGTATCCACTTTATACAACGATCAGTAAATCCCATTAAATAAAGTTTTCTTATCAGAAGCAAATGATTAACTTTATCAAATGCCTTGCTAAAGTCAGTGTAAATTACATCTGTCTGTTTTTGTTGGAGGAATGCACGATTTACAATAGTTGTGAGTTGAAGAAGATTTGTAATAGTACAACACCTTTTACGGAAACCACGTTGATAACATGATAATAAGTTTTCTACTTGAAAACACAGTTGATCAGTGATGATTTTTTCAAATAATTTGGGTATTGTACTCAATTTTGCAATACCACGATAATTTGCAATATCAGATTTATTTCCAGATTTATACAATGGAATAATGTAGGAATCCTTCCATATATCAGGAAAATTGCCATGCTCAATAGAATTATTAAATAAAAGTGTTAGAGGACTAGCCAAAGCTTCGGCGCAATTAATAAGAATGAAACTTGGAATCATATCTGGGCCAGAATTAGATGAAAATTTCAGTTTTTTTAACTCTGAACATAACGTAAAAGTATCTATATATAGTAAAGATACTGAGTGATTCATGTTAATGTTGAATGGATAATTTGCAGAGTCATCATACAATGCATCTGAATATGTAGTAGAGAAGAAATCTGCAAACATGTTGCTAATAATATCATCACAACTCGATTCATTCTGATGTAATTTCATAGCAGAAGGGAAGCCAGTAGTTTTACGTTTAGAATTAAAAAATTTGTAAAAAGAGTTTGGATCACGTTTAAAATTTACTTTCATCCTATTCAAATAATTAGTATAACATGATTTGTTGATTGAGGTATATTCAGCACGACTAACCGAGTACTTTAAGTAATCATAGTGAGAGCCTGATTTTTTTAATTTTTTATACCATTTGTTCTTATTGTTTTTTGCATACGACAACAGTTTGTTATTCCATGGTGGGCCAGAATTTGGTCTAAAAATACGTTTCGGAACACATAAGTCCAAACATTTTATTATAGAATAAAAGGGACATATGTTGAACATCAGCAAAAGACGATAAAAATGTTCTCCAATTAATACTTTTTATGAAGTAATTTAACATGTCATAATTAGCATGTTTAAAATAAAATGTGTTACAATGCTTTAAAGATGAAGGATTAAAAGTTGAAGTTTGAATAGATAATTGAAGTTCAATTTTTGGATGGTGGGAATCCGCAGGAGTTGTTAAAGGGGATGAGCAGCTTATGAAGTAATCAGTCACATCGTTGATAAAAATTAAATCCAATAATCTAGAATTAGAATTGAAAACACCGTTGACTTGAAGGAGATTTAAGTCATATAATACTTTTAAAAATTCATCGTGATTAGGATTCGATTTAGTTTGAACAAAATTCTGGTAAATATTTCCACGATATTAATGGTAAGTTAAAATCTTCAAAAACAATTACCGTGTCGTTTTTATTAGCAAGGCATGACACCAATTTTATAGCTTCAGCATGTTTATCATAAATTATTTGAGGAGATGATGGAGGAATGTAAGAACATGTAACGAATATTTTTTTGTGGTTGAGTTTTATAAGTATTGATATAAATTCAATATCATATGTGCAATCAATTATCACAGGTTCAGATACAAAACAATTAGAAACAGCAATAAGAACACCACCACCATTAAGTTTGTTACCACGATCACGACGAAAAATGTTAAATTTATTACAAAAGATTTCAGAATTTAAAAAATGTTCATTGAGCCATGTTTCAGTAAATATTATTACATGATGTGAAATGTTAAAACTTTCCATGTAGAGTGATGATATTTTGGTTCTTAAGCCACGAACGTTTTGATAAACGAAAGAGATATAATCTTTAGATATCTCAATTAGTTTTTTGAATTGGAAGATTCAATTTGTGGGAGGACAGCAATATTTTGTACGTTTCAATTTGTTCTGTAAATATACTCACGTACTAAGGTATTCTTGGGCCAAAAATTTGGATCCAGCAAAGTTGGAAAAATATCTGAGGAAACAGTGATTTTGAATGATGTGATAGCTCTTGGTTGAGTGAAGTTAAATTTATAAATGGAGATATCTCTGTGTTGACCGACATATTGTTTAATGTAGTAATCAACAGCATCAACAGTAGTATCACTTGCTAGACGAGAAACGAAAATTTGTTTCTTTGGAGGTACAGCTCTTAGAGTATGATGCATCATATCAACGTTACCAACAACTGAGGGTGTATTTTCCAAAATTGGGTAATTATTGCTGAGATTATTTACGGTGGCAGAATTTGAAACAGCTTCCGCATAACTACGTTGTGTATCAATGAATATTTCATTGGTATTTGGACGAATTGAGGGTTCTTCTGTTGTAACAGGATTGTTGTATGAGGTGATATTCTTTCATTCAGTTTAAATGCTTCTTCTTGTATTTCTAGAAATTTGATCTTAGTTTCTTGAAAAAAACGATAGTAGTTAACTCCAATTTTTCTACAGCTTTCACAACACCAATGTAGGCCCTTATTTTTAGAAATAGTTTCCGCGACAAGTCCTGAAAGGCCAGCACATTTAACGTGACAACATTCATGACACAGCCAACAGACAATCATTCTTTCATTATCGTTTTTAATATTGCAGTTTTTTATTAAACATGCCATTATTACGTAGTATATATGATTTTTGAAATTTTATGTATGATTTTAAGTTATACGAATTTAAATCTGAAATGTTTGCTGGGATATGATATATTTTGAATATAACGGACTTTAAATGATATGGCAATACCGTACGAACACTTTAAAAGATTAATATAGTTTTAAAAACTTGGCAGCACTTTACGTGAAACAGCGGGTAATGTTTATTAATACTATCAATTTATAGTGGACGAGAAGATAACAAAGTAAGATAACAAAGTAAAAAGTGCTGCAAAGTTTAACAAATAGCAACTTTGTTCACAAACTAATCATGAAAGATAACAAACTAATGGACCATAGGTCGAATTGAGAGATTTGTTTCTGGACCGGACCACTTGGAGGTGATAGTGGAAGGTCTCAGCTTCATTTTGATATACATTTTATTTACCGCTATAGTTTTTGGTAGAACAAAAATTTCAAAAAAAGATTTTTCATATTTCACTCTAAGGGACATTTTGGACCCTAGGTCGAACTGAATGATTTTTTCCTGGACCGGACTACTTGGAAGTGATAGCGGAGGGTCTCAGCATCATTTTGATATACATTTTATTCACCGCTATAGTTTTTCGTAGAACAAAGTTTTCAAAAAAAGATTTTTTCATATATCACTCTAGAGGACATTTTGGACCCTAGGTCGAACTGAGTGATTTGTTCCTGGACCGGACCACTTGGAGGTGATAGTGGAAGGTCTCAGCTTCATTTTGATATACATTTTATTCACCGCTATAGTTTTTGGTAGAACAAAGTTTTCAAAAAAAGATTTTTTCATATTTCACTCTAAGGGATATTTTGGACCCTAGGTCGAACTGAGTGATTTGTTCCTGGACCGGACCACTTGCAGGTTATAGTGGAAGGTCTCAGCTTCATTTTGATATACATTTTATTTACGGCTATAGTTTTTGGTAGAACAATGTTTTCAAAAAAAATTTTTTCATATTTCACTCAAGGGACATTTTTGGACCCTAGGTCGAACTGAGTGATTTGTTCCTGGACCGGACCACTTGAGGGTGATAGTGGAGGGTCTCAGCTTCATTCTGATATACATTTTATTTACCGCTATAGATTTTGGTAGAACAAAATATCTAAAAAAAATTTTTCATATTTCACTCTAAGGGACATTTTGGACCCTAGGTCGAACTGAGTGATTTGTTCCTGGACCGGACCACTTGGAGGTGATAGCAGAGGGTCTCAGCTTCATTTTGATATACATTTCATTTACCGCTATAGTTTTTCGTAGAACAAAGTTTTCAAAAAAAGATTTTTTCATATTTCATTTACCGCTATAGTTTTTGGTAGAACAAATTATTGAAAAAAACAATGATGGTGGTGCCCGGACTGCAACGTACCAGCCTTTGAAATAAATGTAAATAATCTGGCAGCCCAGAAATAAATATATTAATAGTTTAAAAACTTGGCACACCTTATATACTAACATGGCCACCAAGACGGATTTTTACAAGGTGGTTTCGATTAGACATGTAGCCTTCAGTTTTCTGAAGTGTCAAACTACACATATAAAAAACTTTTGGAACGAACCTTTTTAAATCTGGCTTGGTAACCGTCAAATTTTATTTTCCATCAATGAAACAGCAGGTAAGTGTTTTTTTAATTGATTAATAATAAGATTTTTAAGTGATAATAATAATTTATATAGTTAATATGTGTGAGTTTAAATTGTGATTTAAAAAAAATAGTGATTTTTTCTTTTTTCAAAAAAATTTTGTTTATGGTAATAGAGCTGCCGCGTAATTAAAAATAATTCTGAAAATGGGATTTTTTAAATTCCCAAATAAAAAAAAATATTTTGTAATTTTGCAGAAATAAATATTCTTTTTATTTTTATTTTGTTCTATCGCCATATCGAAAAATTATCGCGCAAAAGCAAAATAAAACTATCGCGAAAAGGAACTCGGTACAAAAAAGAAAACTATCGACATATCAAAAAAGTATCGCCATATTGAAAAAATATTAAGAAAAACTATCGTTTTATCGGTAATATATGAAATTACAAACGGATCGACAAAATTATATAAAATTTAGAAAAAGATCAAAACATGAAATTTAAAATGAATTTTTATTTTTATTTTTTTATTATATATTTATTAATACGCGCAGAAAGCTCAAGCGAAGGAAGACCACTATCAATGGAAGGAAGGCTCAATAAAAGGAAGACTAAGCTTAAGCAAAGGAAGGCCATTAGAAGGAAGACAAAAAACTTACACACTTGGAAAGAGGGTAATAAATGTAAATTTTCACTAATACCTTTTATTAACTTTAATAATAGAATTATTTTAATACTAAATATAAAAATATTTAATAATAATTTAAAAGTATTTTGTAAATTAATATATAATATAAGAATATATTAAGAGTTATTTATAATTAGATAAATTAGTTTAACAAAATATTGATTTCAAAAAATTTTACAAATAAAAAATTTTCAACAATATATAATTTTTAAACTTTTCTAAATAATCGGTAAATCGAACATTTATAGAGTCTATTCTATTATTAATTTCAGAAAATAATTCATCAAATTTAAATAGAAAAAAGTTATCTTTTTGAATCGCATTACTATTATTTTTACGAATTTCTGAAACCTTCTTACTTGCCTTTGCTTCATGCATTATTTTAGGCCGAATTGTTTTTTGTTTTTTTTGACTCAACTTCCCCCATTCTTCTTCGGGCTCTGTCTTAATATTCCCACTTGCTTGAGAATAACTGTGTTCTTTTTCTATTAATCAATTCTCATTATTTTAACGAAAACATCTGGTCTTACAGATTTGTGCGGTAGTATAACATGTTTTTGCAAATAATAAGAAAATTCAATCGGGCCATTACTTATATGCTCCCCAGATGTATCAACATGAATGTCCATAACGTTTGTCCAAAGTACAATAAAAGGGCAATATTTATTTAACAAAAACGTACACATATCATCGTTGCGGTATTGATTTACGCAACGACCTGTTGTAACATTTTTCAATGCAGTTTTAATATCCTCATATATCGAAAGAAAAATTTTCCGAAAAGGACTATTAAGTGCAACTGATTCCAAAAAGTCGATTTTTTCATAATCGTAAATCGTATATTCCTTACTTAAGTTTTCATCAGTAATTTCTATTATGCATTGATGTAATATTTCGAAACTTTGTTCAAATAAACAAGTTTTAAACGGCGACAGTAAAACAGTAAAAATATGCTTAAACCAACGTTCACACTCTTCCATACTGCTTAAACTAAATGCCGCTACTAAAGCATTCTTAAGCAAGGGTTTTAAAGTAATGTTTTTACCTAATTTTAAATTTAAATCTTTGCAAATTATATTTATATAGTGACATTTACACCACTGCAAGATAACAAAATCAGGTTTGAGCTTTGAATTTAATTTAACATTATTTAGATACTTAGCACACACTATAAGGTATTCCAATAATGTTTGATTATTAAAACTTTTCAACACTGCGCCATATAATGCGGGACTTACATCAGTACAAACCCGTCTGCAATAAGGCCATTTGAACTGATATTTAATATTGCTCTCTTTCATGAACAATTTCAATTTGTCTAGAAAAGCACAAATTTCACTGAGTGTGTGGCGAGAAAGAATTGCTTCCGCAATTGTTAAAATTTTTTTTATTTCTGAAATTCGTAAAACAATTTTATATGTCAAAATTCTCTTTTCAGCACATTTTACGTGTTTCATGCTTTCGCCAGATGCATCAATATGAAATGTATATTTTGAATCTTCAAGAATTTTTACATTACTGGAAAAAGTTTCAAACGTATGCTTTTCCCATGTATAAACTGTTAATGGAGAAGCAACTAGTTGTATATAATTTTTATACGGACCATCTTTCATCAAAATAAGAGCGTAAACTGGATCTGGATGATAATATTTACCATAATTACCTTCAGATTTACATTTTCTTAATGTTTCCAGCTTATGTATATTTTGAAGATTGCCTTTTTCGTAGCACTATTAAATGTGTCTACTTTTATTACCTTGCGTGTTTTCAGCAAGGTTTTTGCCATACTACAGATCCTTCATCTATTTTTTAAATTATTTTGAAGCTTATTATATTTAGATTTTTTTCAAATAGCATTTAACGATTCAATAATAATTTCAAATAATTTAACATTTTTCGAAGAAATGATCTGCAAATCCTCTAAAAATGAGCAATTTAACAGTATGGTCTTTAAATCATTTGAACAATAACTAAACTTACGTCTTACTCTGATGATGAAATTTCGCCTCTAGATGTAACAAAAAAAAAAAAAAAAAAAAAAAAAAAAAGTTTAAAAATTATATATTGTTAAAAATTTTTTATTTGTAAAATTTTTTGAAATCAATATTTTATTAAACTAATTTATCTAATTATAAATTATTCTTAATATATTCTTATATTATATATTAATTTACAAAATACTTTAAAATTATTATTAAATATTTTTATATTTAGTATTAAAATAATTCTATTATTAAAGTTAATAAAAGGTATTAGTGAAAATTTACATTTATTACCCTCTTTCCAAGTTTGTAAGTTTTTTGTCTTCCTTCTAATGGCCTTTCTTTGCTTAAGCTTAGTCTTCCTTCTATTGATAGTGGTCTTCCCTCGCTTGAGCTTTCTGCGCGTATTAATAAATATATAATAAAAAAATAAAAAATAAAAATTCATTTTAAATTTCATGTTTTGATTTTTTTCTAAATTTTATATAATTTTGTCGATCCGTTTGTAATTTCATATATTACCGATAAAACGATAGTTTTTCTTAATATTTTTTCAATATGGCGATACTTTTTTGATATGTCGATAGTTTTCTTTTTTGTACCGAGTTCCTTTTCGCGATAGTTTTATTTTGCTTTTGCGCGATAATTTTTCGATATGGCGATAGAACAAAATAAAAATAAAAAGAATATTTATTTCTGCAAAATTACAAAATAATTTTTTTTATTTGGGAATTTAAAAAATCCCATTTTCAGAATTATTTTTAATTACGCGGCAGCTCTATTACAAAACAAAATTTTTTTTGAAAAAAGAAAAAATCACTATTTTTTTTAAATCACAATTTAAACTCACACATATTAACTATATAAATTATTATTATCACTTAAAAATCTTATTTTTAATCAATTAAAAAAACACTTACCTGCTGTTTCATTGATGGAAAATAAAATTTGACGGTTACCAAGCCAGATTTAAAAAGGTTCGTTCCAAAAGTTTTTTATATGTGCAGTTTGACACTTCAGAAAACTGAAGGCTACATGTCTAATCGAAACCACCTTGTAAAAATTCCTCTTGGTGGCCATGTTAGTATAAAAGGTGTGCCAAGTTTTTAAACTGTTAATATATTTATTTCTGGGCTGCCAGATTAATTACATTTATTTCAAAGGCTGGCACCACCATCATTGTTTTTTTCAATACTTTGTTCTACCAAAAACTATAGCGGTAAATGAAATATGAAAAAATCTTTTTTTGAAAACTTTGTTCTACGAAAAACTATAGCGGTAAATGAAATGTATATCAAAATGAAGCTGAGACCCTCTGCTATCACCTCCAAGTGGTCCGGTCCAGGAACAAATCACTCAGTTCGACCTAGGGTCCAAAATGTCCTCTAGAGTGAAATATGAAAAAAATTTTTTTGAAAACTTTGTTCTACCAAAAACTATAGCGGTGAATAAAATATGTATCAAAATGAAGCTGAGACCTTCCACTATCACTTCCAAGTGGTCCGGTCCAGGAACAAATCACTCAGTTCGACCTAGGGTCCAAAATATCCCTTAGAGTGAAATATGAAAAAATCTTTTTTTGAAAACTTTGTTCTACCAAAAACTATAGCGGTGAATAAAATGTATATCAAAATGAAGCTGAGACCTTCCACTATCACCTCCAAGTGGTCCGGTCCGGGAACAAATCACTCAGTTCGACCTAGGGTCCAAAATGTCCTCTAGAGTGAAATATGAAAAAATCTTTTTTTGAAAACTTTGTTTTACCAAAAACTATAGCGGTGAATAAAATGTATATCAAAATGAAGCTGAGACCTTCCACTATCACCTCCAAGTGGTCCGGTCCAGGAACAAATCACTCAGTTCGACCTATGGTCCAAAATGTCCTCTAGAGTGAAATATGAAAAAATCTTTTTTTGAAAACTTTGTTCTACCAAAAACTATAGCGGTGAATAAGATGTATATCAAAATGAAGCTGAGACCTTCCACTATCACCTCCAAGTGGTCCGGTCCAGGAACAAATCACTCAGTTCGACCTATGGTCCAAAATGTCCTCTAGAGTGAAATATGAAAAAATCTTTTTTTGAAAACTTTGTTCTACCAAAAACTATAGCGGTGAATAAAATGTATATCAAAATGAAGCTGAGACCTTCCACTATCACCTCCAAGTGGTCCGGTCCAGGAACAAATCACTCAGTTCGCCCTAGGGTCCAAAAATGTCCCTTGAGTGAAATATGAAAAATTTTTTTTTGAAAACTTTGTTCTACCAAAAACTATAGCGTTAACATAAAACTAACATATATGTTAACGCAAGAAACGTTGAATGCCCTTATTACAAACTGTTTCACAATAATTAAATTGCTGACACAATTGCAGACAGGTCAGTAGAATACCAAGTAACCAATATTGCAAAGTAACAACAACGTGTCATTTTGATTATCATGCAAATTAATATTTAGTTTAAGTTATTGTATGATTAAAATAAAGTTTTAGTTTAATTGTAACTCGTAAAAGAAAAACATTAAAAAATAAAGAACAGTTGTCTGAAGCAAAATTTTTTAAAAATTCTAAAAATAAAAATTTAGTATAATTGGCGCCCAACGCTAAAGGATCTCCATCTAAATAAACACCCCATAGGCTGTAACAGAAGGAGACTCCAACAACAAAAACACCCCACAGGCTGTTAACCGAAGAAAGCTTCATCTCAAAGATACCCTATAGGCTGCAGAAGAAGTTTTAAAAAATCAACACCCCACAGGCTGCAATATGTACAACCATCTGCCAAATAAGGACGTTTGGAGTGAGGAACTCAGTGTAGTACGGTAACCCCAGTATATCCAAGAAAAGGACAAACTACCTTCTACCAACTTCACAAGGATGATTGTAAGATTAGTCATGTAAGATATTTTTATTTCTATTTTTAAGTGGAAAGTTTAGAAAAATAAAATTGGAAAATTTAAAAGTGAATTACTTAAAGCTCACAAAAATGCAACAAAAATTTATTAATCAAAGTATTTAAATTCAAAAAAAAAAAAAAAAAAAAACAGTGAATTATTTGAGGCTCTTAAAGCAATAAATATTTATTTCGATAAATCCTAAACAAGTTAATTAAACACTTTTCACAAAAATTTAATTTCGAAAATAACAAAGTTTTGAAAGCTCATAAAACAATTGTTCGGAATATTATAGATAAATTAATCAGAAAATTCTACAAAAAAAAAAACTATTTTACCTAATTAGAAAGTGAACATTATTGATGAGAATTACTATTGTGATCCGTAGAGAACAATAGTAAAAAAAAAAGAAATATATAGCTATAATAAATAAAACTGGTGTGAAAAGAGAATTTTTTATAAAAAAAAAGAAAAAAAAAACTTCAATAGGAACAAAGATTTACTTTTTAAAGAATCATGTCAAACCCGAGCAATTTGATCAGGCCTGCAGTCCTTAACAACGCAAACCTTCCAAACGTGGTACCCATAGTTGAGGGAAATAGGGAAAATGAGGATGATAGAATAGCTAGAATCTGCGCACATCAGTGCGAACTTGCATTCAGACGATTTTTAGATCCAAATATGAATATAGGTGGTGAAGACCAAGTGATAGAAGAAAGAGTCAGGAACAATTTGACCGACTTGGACAAAGTCCCTGACGTTGTCCGGAATTAAGGGATTTCTTCGGAAACCCTTCTGAGTTTAGCTCTTGGAAAAAGAGCGTAGACAGAATACTTACAATTTATGAAAACATGAAAGGAACACCCAAATACTACGCCATTCTAACCACTATCAGAAACAAGATTGCGGGTAGCGCAGATGCTGCGCTAGAATCTTATAATACGCCCCTAAACTGGGAAAGTGTTGCAAAATGTCTTGCGTTACATTACGCAGACAAAAGAGACCATACAACATTGGAGTACCAAATGAGTACTCTTGTGCAAGGTAACAATAAGATTCAGGAATTCTACCAACAAGTATACTCTCACCTTTCCTTGATTATGAATAAAATATCCTGCATGGATATAGGAAGAGAGGCACTCGATTTACTGACACAAACGTATCGAGATAAAGCCTTAGACACCTTTATTAGTGGCCTTAGAGGAAGTATGTCTTTACATCTAGGTATGAAAGAACCAAAAGACCCGCCACAGGCACTTCACCTGTGCTTAAAGATGGAGAATCAGTTTGTGAGAACGCAATTTGCAAACTCACATAACCATCCCAAGCCTTCCAATAATAAGCAGAACAACCGTAGTAATTACAGTAATTACCAACAAGAATTTATTCCGCAGTTGGCGCACATGCCACAACCTTACCCTCACCAAAGACCCTTTTATGTATCCGCTCCGATTTACCATAAGAACAATTCCAATCAAATGCGCCCTCAAGGCTACATAACTCCAAATGTTCCTCCACCAAGACCAACCGAACCTAAACCTCAACCAAGACCCGAACCAATGGACATAGACCAGTCAGTTGGAAGAAGGACCATTAATTATATGAATAGGCCTGCCCAAAATGATAGATTTTTTGGAAAAAGACCAAATGTACAACAATTTGAACAAAGAAGACTTCCTCCAAAAATCCAGAGAAATTTCCATATAGAAACTCAGCAAAATGAGGACTTAGACGGACAGTATTACGAACAGCAACTACTCAATTATGAAAATCAGGAAGGACTACCAACATTAGATGAATATTTACAAAACGAACCAGAACCTTCAAATCAGTTAGAAGTTAACGATTTTGTTGACATCCATTTTTTAGATTAACTAACTCGTCCTTGCCTTATATTGAATGTAGGACGAAAACCGGACAGACTTTAAATTTTTTAATTGACACTGGATCAAACAAGAATTATATTCAGCCAAGTCTAGTGCAGAATCCTGTATCAAATCAAGAATCATTCTTCGCCAACTCGGTAGGCGGACATACCAAAAATTACTGAACACACTTTTATAGCTCTATTCGACGATCATACAAAGAAATTAAAATTCTTCTTATTACCAACACTTAAGTCTTTTCACGGCAGTTTAGGAAACGACAGCCTTAAAGAACTATCGTCAGTAATTTATTCAGCAGGAAATTATATGATAATTAACGGCAAATTAAAAGTAAGAATAAAACAAAAAACATCTCATTCAGTGAACAATATCGACATTAGAACGGAACACCTGACTAAAGAACAGAAAGACAACTTACAAGAAATCATTTTAAGAAACAGATCACTTTTTAGTGAACCAGATGAGAGCTTAATGTATACTTCGGCAGTAGTGGCCGAAATTCATACAAAAACAGATGAACCAGTATATTCTCGTTATTACCCCTACCCTATGCATTTAAAAGTAGAGATAGAAAAACAAATACAGGAGCTCTTGCAACAAGGGATTATTCGGCCTTCTAAATCGCCCTACAATTCCCCTATTTGGATAGTTCCAAAAAAACCCGACGCATCTGGACAAAATAAATTTAGGATAGTAATTGACTACAGAAAACTAAATGAACAAACAACGCCGGACCGATACCCAATTCTATAAATAAACGACGTACTCCCGCAACTTGGTCAAAATAAGTTCTTCTCGGTCTTAGACCTTAAAAGTGGTTTCCACCAAACACCACTCAAACAAACAGATAGGCAAAAAACAGCGTTTTCAGTAAATAACGGCAAGTACGAGTTTACACGACTCCCGTTCGGACTGAAAAACGCACCATCCATATTCCAACGTACCTTAGAAACATTTTGAGGGAGTATATTGGAAAAATATGCTTCGTCTATATGGATGATATAATTATATTCGCAGAAAACGAAAAGAAACACTACGAAAATTTAGATACTATATTTAAAACCTTAGAGCGTGCAAACATGAAAGTCCAATTAGACAAATGCGAATTTTTAAGGGAAGAAGTAGAATTTTTAGGTTTTATAATATCAAACAAAGGAATAAAAACTAACCCAAAGAAAGTGGAAGCAATTTTAAACTTTCCAAGACCCAAAACACTGAAGAAGTTAAGATCATTTCTCGGAATTCCAAACTACTATAAGCGCTTTATCAGGGACTACGCCAAAATTGCTAATCCCCTGACAATGCTTTTGAGAGGGGAGGCAGGACGTTCTTCTAAGCACATCTCCAAAAAGATACCAATGGAACTGGGTCAGGAAGCTATAGATGCCTCTAATAAACTGAGAACGACATTAGCTTCCGACGATGTAATGCTGGCGTACCCAAACTTCAATAAAGAATTTTGTCTAACGACAGATACCTCAAATTATGCTCTCGGAGCCGTCTTATCTCAAGACAATAGGCCAATTGTATTTCTGTCTAGAACTCTTAACAGAGCAGAGGAGCATTATGCTACCAACGAAAAAGAAATGCTCGCAATCGTATGGTCATTAAAGTCGCTTCGAAATTATTTATATGGGTCTCCAAAATTAAAAATTTATACCGATCACCTTCCACTCACATATGCCTTAAGTTGTAAAAATTTAAATTTCAAACTGAAAAGATGGAAAGCATTTCTTGAAGATTATAATTATGAGTTGCAGTATAAGCCAGGTAATACAAATGTTGTCGCCGACGCTTTATCAAGATCTCCGCAGGAGGGCTCTCAAATAAATGCATTAACTGCCACTCAGCATAGAGATGAAAGCTCATCTCATCATCTTATACAATTTACAGACGCATCGCTTAAAGCTTTCAAAAATCAAATAATAATTTCTAACGAAGAAACACAATCAACCTACAGTTTTGAGATTGTATTCCCCACTTATCATAGGCATACCATTAATGAACCCAACATTACAGGAGATTCTCTTGTTCAACTCCTAAAAAAATACTTGAACCCCTCCGTGACAAATTGCATAAAAACTTCTGACGAAACTTCTGGGAACTTCTGGGAAAATTACAAGAGATTTATAGAGATAATTTTACACAATATAGAGCAAAATATACTCGAACCATGGTAACAGATCTAAAAAACGAAGAAGAACAGGAAAGTGAGATAACAAAAGAACACAATAGGGCACATAGAAATAGTATAGAAAACAAAGCACAACTTATAACAAAATTCTATTTTCCCCAAATGCATTCTAAGATAAAAAATATCGCTAAATTATGTAAAGTGTGTAGAGAAAATAAATACGATAGGCACCCTAATAAAATCACGCTACAAGAGACACCAATACCATCATATCCTGGCCAGATCATACACATAGACATTTTCATCACAGAAAAAAAAAACAGTATTAACTGCTATAGATAAATTTTTCAAATTCGCACAAACAAGAATACTAAGGTCCTGAGCCATCGAAGATGTTAAAGAACCACTAAGAGAACTTATACTTTCCTTTGGTATACCAGAAACAATCGTTATGGATAACGAAAAATCCTTCAATTCTACAGCTATCGTTTTTATGTTAGAAAATGAATATAAAATAAAGGTATTTAAGATCCCACCATATAGCAGTAGAGTGAATGGACAGATAGAAAGGTTTCATTCCACGATCGCGGAATTAATGCGTTGTCTAAAGGCCGAGAACTCACACAAAACATTTGCAGAATTATTGCATAGAGCTGTCTATGAATATAATAATTCCATACATTCAACAATAAAGAAAAAACCAATAGAAACATTTTTTTAGGTAGAGTAAGTGCCAATCCACAAGAAATAGAGAAGGTTAAATTAGATACTATCAAGAGACTTCAGAAGAAGCAGGTAGAAGACATGAATTACCATAACAAGAGAAAAACAATACCCAAAACTTATGAATCTGGAGAAACCATTTATGTAAAAGAAAATAAAAGATTAGGAACGAAACTTAGTAAAACATATAGAAAATAAATAGTCGAAGAAAATAGGAACACTACAGTCTTAACTAAATCAGGAAAAGTAGTACACAAAAATAATATCAAAAACTAAAGAGAAAAAAAATCTAATTTGCAGGACACTTCTAACACTGGTTTCGGCTGACGTAAAAATTTTGGACTATTCTAATTCACAAATAGTAGCATGAAACTCCGGACTAGCAAAATTACAGACTGGTACATTCAAATTAATACACGTCATCGACACAAATATATATCAGGACTTAATAAGTAAACTGCAAGAAACACTAAACCACAATATTAGCTCTTCTCCCTTTCTGCAACCCTTTTTAAATCATGAAGCTATAGAACTTCAATCATTTCTGGACAGATTAAAACCAAGGTCAAAAAGATCCCTAGATTTTATGGGCTCCGCCTGGAAGTGGATCGCAGGAAGAGCTGATCATGAAGATTTCGAAATATTAACAAAAGAACAAACAAAATACTAAGAAATAACAACAAACAAGCTATTATTAATAAGGCAACAGTAGAAAAAATTAATGAACTCACTCATATAACAAACAGTATAATTGAAACATTTAATCATAAGAATAATTATAATAAAAGTGAAAATGTAAAAGAACAATTAATAACAATACTAAAATATAAATTAGACAGTGTTAAGGAAGAATTAATTAACATTCAACATGCCATGCATTGGGCAAAAGTGGGTGTAGTTAATTCCTTCTTATTAACAGCTAAAGAAATTGATATCGTAAAACAAATAATAAATAAAGATTCCATACCTTTTATAAACTTGGAACAAGCATTTGAGTTTTCTGAAATAAAGATAGCATCGAATCATGATTCTATTATTTATATATTAAGTATCCTATTCCATACCTTTTATAAACTTGGAACAAGCATTTGAGTTTTTTGAAATAAAGATAGCATCGAATCATGATTCTATTATTTATATATTAAGTATACCTACCACGCATCTAAATTCATGTAACAAAATGCTAATAAGGCCCTTTAAGTTAGGAAAATATGTGAACAAAATAAAATATCAAAACATCCTCATATGCGATAATGTAATGTATGGTATGAAAAATGAATGCAAAGGTTATAATAATATTACAATATGCAATAGAAATAATTTGGATTATATTGAAAGCGATATGTGTCTAGCGAACTTGATTAAAAGTAAAGTGGCAAAATGCAGCTTAATAGACAATCGAGGCATCCCCACCCTAGAAGAAATTGCACCAGGAACCAATTCAATGGAACAATTTTAAGTCTCTCCAGGACAAAGATATTAAAAAAAGCGGTAAAACAATCATTATTCCAACAACGCTAGAAGCAATGCCATCGATACATACATCCATGCCAGAATTATCGGATACCAGAAAACCTGAAAAACCCAGCATAACAAGAATCTCCAATATTCCATATTTTTGATCGACCGGGACGTTCGAAATTAAAAGGGGAGGTGTTAACGCAAGAAACGTTGAATGCCCTTATTACAAACTGTTTCACAATAATTAAATTGCTGACACAAATGCAGACAGGTCAATAGAATTCCAAGTAACCAATATTGCAAAATAACAACAGCGTGTCACTTTGATTACCATGCAAATTAATATTTAGTTTAAGTTATTGTATGATTAAAATAAAGTTTTAGTTTAATTGTAACTCGTAAAAGAAAAACATTAAAAAATAAAGAACGCAAAATTTTTTAAAAATACTAAAAATAAAAATTTAGTATAATTTATAGTATAAAGTTATAAACTCGTAAATGTATTTCTACAATTCGTATATATTTACACTACAATAATTTAATAATAATCAAATTTGAAAAGCAATCAAACTATTTAGTGTTTTATTTTTTCTTTTTTCAAAAGAAAACAATTCAAAACAATAATTTAAAAAAAAATTAAAAATTCTATTAATTTTTAGAAGCAAATACAAATATACAGGATGAATTAGCAAGGTGCGTGAATAAATCGTATAAATTTACAAATTGTTTAAACTTATCCGTTTACATTAGGGAAGTCAATTTCATAGCGCAATTGTGCTGGCTATGCTCACATGTATTTTTACGATCTTTTATTAGTCGTTGCTGAGAGTGCAAAGAGTACAAAATGCACTGGAAGAAATTTATGGAAATAAGTTGTTTGGTAGTTATAAATTTCTTTAATATTAATATTTTAAGATAAAGTTGGAAGAATGTGAATTATACATTTTTATAACAATATTAATAAACTTAGTGTAAGGAATGCAAAAGTGCATTAAAAATATATTTTATATAAAAGCACCAAGTATAATTGACGTTTTTTTATTTTTTATATTTATTTTACTATTCCCAACTTTTTTTCACACTTACTAACACAACTACATTTTTAGACATTAGCATCCCTAGTTTAGATGCATAAATTGAATGAATTCAATACCAATGTGATATCAATTTTCGTTAACGATTTTAAGTGTTGAATTTGAACACATACAGGGTTGATTCACTATTAAAACTGAATAATATCGCTTTCTTCACGTTTGTGGTACTTTTAGTCTGGTTGTAAATATTTTAGTGTTTTGTAAGTTTTACGCGAAGGGTGTACAACTTAAAATTACATACGTAAATGGCTGATTTAATTGATTTAAAAATATTTTAAGGGTTATTATATTTGCTTTAAGTTAAATAATTCACAAATAAAATTTTAGTTATAAATTGCAGTAGATGTATAAAAACAATTGCAATTTTTCAAATGCATTTTTTATATTTATATTTATTCAACAAACATTTTTTAGAAAGATATTTTATTAAAAATTTATAATTTTACTAATTATTCATATATAACTTTATTTGGATGCATATTTTCCCAAAAATTAGTTTAAACAAATTTTATGTTTTTAGTCCAAAATACAAAAATATTTAAATAAGTGAGAAAATTTTTTGGTGTTTTTTAGAAAAAATTTAAAAAAATAGTACAGCTTCTCGCCACAAGAAAACTTAAATCGAATTGTTCAGTAAATACATCAAGTTTTACGTTTATTCAGGAAAATAAAAAAATCGAAGGGGAAAAATTAGTGTTTTTTGTTTTTGCAGATTTATAATGTGGCAATACCGCAACTTTGTTAAAAAACTACTCAAATAAGATAACAAACTACTGTAACCGGTAGAAAAATATTTTAAAATGTATTAAAAACTCACCTTGTAAGAGATTAAAAATATGGTTAACATACTTTCTTTGAGACGAAACAATGTATATTTATTGATGCTACTATAATTAAATTAAAAAAAAAAAAAAAAAAAAAAAATGCAAAATAACCACCAGATTGTTCATATAAGAATTTAATTTTTTTTAATATTCATAATATTATTTTTCTTTTTTTTTTTTTTTTGTTATTCTTATTTAGTAATATGTATGTAATATGTAAGTTAAATAATTATAAATTTATTTGTGTTAAAAAAATATTTTTTTATTTTATTTTTCACGTCACTATCACTAGAACATACTTTTTGAACTGAACTTAAAATTAATTCTTAAACTTAATTACGGTTTGGTTAAAACTGCAAGATCTGCATAATAAACAATTTTCGATAAGCGTGTTACAAAAGAATGCTTGTTAAACAAAAATTATAAAAAGTATGTCTTGTGCAATATTCGATAAGTGTGTATACAAAATATGCTTATTAATTAATATTGTAAAATGTGGAATATTTAATAAAAGAGTTTAGTAATTGTCTGGAAATGTGTCAGCAAAAATGAAATTAATTTTTTTTACGTTAACACCTCCCCTCTTAAATCCGAGCGTCCTCGTTCGGTCAAAAATATGGAATGACCGATATTTTTGTAATGCCCTTTTGTTCCAGTTTCTTCCTTTCTGATAACTCAGGCATTGATGTGTGAGTTGATGGAATAATAACCGTCTTATTGTTTCTTTTGAGAATCTTTGATTTTAGGAGAAGGACGATCATGGAGGATATGGTCATTAAAGAGAGACCAAGGTTAACTGCTAGACCTTTTTTATGTTTTTCCTCTAACAGATAAATGGCTTCGGTATTGTGTGTCCGTATCTCTTTTACCATTTCTAAAGATAGGGTTTCCTCTATATTTTGGCCTAAATATCTGGGTTGGAGGATTGCCGGTAACGGTTGTAGTTGTATTCCTTCTATATAGACTTTATCAGCAAGTAACTGAACACGCAATGACGTAGATCTGATCCATCAACCTACACATGGTTGAGGGAGCGTTGCAGAGGCCGAATGGCATAACAGAAAATTGGTAAAGAGTGCAGCCGGGAACTATAAAAGCTGTTAACGGTTTGGCTCTCTCTGAAAGACTAACTTGCCAGTAAGCGTCCTTCAGGTCAAGTTTGGAAATCAAATTTGCCTTTGGCAGTCTAGAGAATATGCCTTCAATATTAGGCAAAGGTTAGGCATCCTTCTTCGTGACTTGATTTAGTCTTCTTGCATCGAGACATAATTTGATTTTATTGGGCTTTAGTACAAGGCGCATGGATGAACTCCATGGCGAATTCCAAGGCTCAATAACTCCTAACGAAAGCATTCTATCGATCTCCTGAAACATGAGCTTTTCTACAGCTGGAGATACGGGATAGAATCTTTGTTTCACAGGAGCTGCGTTACCAATTTCAATGTCATGCTCAATAAGAGCCGTTCTGCCCAATCCCTGCTTCCCAAAATTAGGAAATAATTCCACTATGGCCTCTAATTGCCATCGTTGATTTCGGTTTAATGGGAATTCCGTTTCTTCTTTTAAAGAATTGCTAGATATTTTTGATAGATAGCAGCTAATTCGGATAACACCTGAGCTGTAGTGTTATGAAGAGGAGATACAAAAAATTCGCCAAAAATCTCGGGAGCTAAATTAAAAGCTTTCCAGAAATCTAGGCCTAGTATTAATTTTTGGCTAATAGATGGCACTATGAGGATTTTTAATTTTCTAGTCTGATCTTTAAAATCAATATCGACATGTAAATAGCCTACAACTTTTTGCAATTTCCCGTCTGCTGTTTTTACACAGGAGTTTAGAGAAAAAAATTCTTTAAATTTTGAAAAATCATAGTTGGCCAAATCTGAGCCGATGCAAGAGACATTTCCTCCTGTGTCTAATAGACCTAGTTCTTTAAATGTCAAAAATTTAACAGACGCATAGTAACGTTTATCTGAACTATTGGTAACAATAGAGGACAAAATAAATTTGGAAGTAGATTTTCTAGCTTCATAGTAATTGCGTAAGCGACGAGTTGAACGTTTCTGTTTTTTTGACATATTTTCAGATAGTATAGAGACATTAAAAATCTCATTTCTTTTCCTTAAATAATTTTCCCATTTTTTATGTAACGGTATAATCGGATACAATTTGGGAAAACTTTTTTTATTATATGTTATATGAACATCTTCCTTATTTAAAATAGTGATTTTCTCACCAGGAATAAGAATATTATCAGGGTTCACACTTTTCCAATCAGAATTTTTAGAGGGCATATCATGGTTAACTTGCGTAAAATCACTGTAAATGGGATTTATAGAAGTTATGTTTTTTAAGGACGCTTTTGTGTTTAATTTGGGGTCTGAAAGTTTTTTGACATCAGTTTTTTTGAGGAGCATTTGGCACACTGTGGTTTGTACATATTTTTTCCCCACATCCGTAACAAAATACTTTCCTTTCCTCCAAACAATCATCCCAATAGTGGCATAATTGCTCGCAATTCCAGCATTTAATAGAATGTTGCAATGCATCTACTGAGCTTTCAGGGAGAAGAGGTAAATTAGTGGTATCCTGAGCTTCAGGACAATCTACTTCGGCCACTTGTCGACGAAATTCTTTAGGTGGTAAAGTTTTTAAGCAGGCATTCTTTCAGAAATAGTCATCACTTAACAAGTTTTCCCTCATTTGCACTAATTTTCTGAGGTGGGCTATGGAATAAATGGGGACGTAGAGTAGTTCCTGACGGATTTCCGGACGAAGGTTACGAGATAAAATTTCAACTAGTTCTGATTCAGGAATAGGTTCCTCAAGACGATCTATTATTGTTGAAATGGAATCGTAAAACATTTCAAACGATTCGTGTAGTTTCATTTTCCTATTTCGGAGTTCTTCATAAATATCAAAACTAGATTTGAAATTCTTATATTGATATTTAAGAGCCTCACAAAATTCGTCCCAAGTTAGAGTTTCAACTTGTTTATGGTATCTCCAATACCATTCCCTGGCACGACCAGTTAGTAATATATGTAAATTTTTACAAATTATGGAAAAGTCATTATTAAAGTGCTCTCGAATTAATACTCGGTATAAGAATTCCTCAACACTAATTCCCTGTACAGAACCATCGAATTTTATATTTCAGTTCTGTATAATTGATGTGATACGATCAGATCTTAGTGTGAAGTTTTCTTCAAAAGAACTACTAAAATTTCAGCGAGAATTCGGTAAATTAGATGTCACATGAACAACTGGTCTGCAGCCTCTGTTTTCATTATTAATAGAGAAAAAAAATTCACATTTGCTTATTTCAGAGAAAAAAAAAAAAAAAAAAAATTAACTAATGATGTTTACTTAATGAAACAAACTATATAAAATATCTAGATACATGCATGAACTGAATTAAAAACAAAATTTAAATTTAAAGGTTTCATAATTATTTATAGGTAAATTAAATTTAATACTATTCCCATATGAAGTATTATAGAGTATTCATAAACCATATGCAATACAAAAACACTAACAATTGCAAACAAAATATATAATCCACTTTTGAGTTTTAATTACTCTCAATATTTTCTCTCCTTAATAATATTTGTAAAAATGATAACAAACAAAAGAAAAAATATAGAACAATCAGAATTTACAAACCATCAAAATACATGTTGGTGTTCTTCTGTGGGATAATAAAAGAAACAAAACCAATTGATCTCTGGTTTTCTTGTTTTTTTTTTTTTTTTGTTTTTCTAGTACACAGTAAACTCTTAATAAATGTAATAGATTAAGAATTTCGTTTATTGAGAAATTAAAATGACTTAATAGGATCTTGTTGTTATGGTTTATGATTACTCTCAATATATATATATTTTCTAAGAAATTGCAAAACCATACCAAAATAATAATTAATAATAATTGTAAATTTGACTCACCAAAATTTCGATGCTACTGCGCTACGGGATGATGAGGCCTCGTCAAACTGCGTGCTGTAGAGTTTTGATTTTTTTGTTGTTTTTTTTCTTTGCTTCGTAGTTGTATAGTATCTAGGTTTTACAATTTAATTATGAGTGTTCACTTAAAACTATAGGAAACTATAAATTTACAAATATTGTAATTATTAGTTAAATTCTATAAATTATTTAAATGTTGTGCGTTAATTCAATATCTTAGTACGAGGCTATGTGCAATATAGGTGTAGGTTAGATTATTTATTCTCCTTTTTTTTTTTTTTTTTTTTTTTGAAGGAAATTGAGTTTTTAAGTATTAAATGTTTATAATGAAATTATCCAATTTTGCTTTTATTTAACCGCAACTCGAACCAGCTTGTATAGTTACGTTAAATTTAAGTGAATATTAAATTATTTAATGTAAATTTTTGTTTGGAGAAAAAAATTTAATTATTTAATGTGGATAATTTCACTATAAAATGTAAGTGCTTAGACAGATAACAATTCTTTAACATAATCTAATGCAAATTTTATAGGATGTTTGTGGCTTATTCAGACAATTTTAAAGAAATAGAAAATTTCGATCTAAAATATTGATATTAACGTTTTACCATACAGTCAGAATAAAATAGATCAACCGGAGCTTCTTCACTGGATGTGATGCAAACAAATTTTAGAAGATTTGCGGGTTTTAGGCCAACACTTGCTTATATTAAGGCACTTTTGTTTTCAGATCAAATTTGACACAAAATTTTGACGCACACTTTTAAGTTAATAAACTTCTGCAGACAACTTTAGCATGCGGTTTAACGGATTTGTTTCTTTTATGTGCTTTTTTTCTTATGTCAAACTGATTTGGTTGAGAGGAATGCGTAATGGGCTCTTGATGTTTTCTTCTGTTTTTTTCCTTTTATGTGGAATCAATCTTGTTTATAATAATAATAAAAAAAAATTGACACAGTAGTGACTCACAAGGAGAGTCCGCTACAATTGCTGATGCAAATTGAGGGTATAAATAATTGAATTGAGGGCTAAAGAAAATTTAATATGATTTAGTTTCTACAAGTTACCATATATGTAAAGAATTTACCTTTTTATGGAAAAATTAATTGAATTGCTTTATATATATACACTTTTATTTTTTTTAATTATACGGAATTTTAGTTACTTTTTCAGATAAAGTCGTTTTAGTCGCCTTGTTCCATGTTTTAACTATTAAAGTTGACTCATACAATTTTTAATGTCTGGATGGAAATAGTTTATTTATAGAAACTACTTAAATATTGAAATAAGTCTGATAAAGACAAAATTACAATATTTACCAGTTACTATAAAAAAAAAAAAACAATGAATTTTATGGATTAAAATTCGAATATTGGTGTCTAAAATAAATTATTTTAGTTATTATAATAACACTTGTAAAAATTTTTAACTTTGGATTGGCTAGATGTTAGTCAACTATACTCGATGAAAGTTAAAGCAAAAAGAGTTTCTTAAAACCACGCTAAAAGTTTTAATAAGGAAATGATTTATTAGTTCAGAGTCGATAACTTATCGGAAAAAGTACCCTATTGCAAAATCAGCTGGGTTTATACATGTGCACAAAATATGCGTAGATGTATGTCAGTATGCGTTTTCATGCGTTAACATACAGAGATGGCAATTGCATACTAAACACGTCTTTAATATAATAATTTAATTGTACATGTGGTTGAAAAAGTAAAAAAAAAAAATATTTTATTTATAATATATTCAGAATGTTATATACTTAATAAAGGATGAAATGGCCTATGTACGCATTACAATACTGATCGGAAAAATAACTAATACATACAATTTAGCTTATAAAAATGATACCAATGGGTCAATATTTTTGAAGTTTTACATTATTAAAAACAATTACATTTAAGATTTAAATTTTTAAAAAAATTAAGTTTTTATGCGTTTTTAACGAAATATTTAATATTTATTGGGTTTTCGATTACTTTTTTGTTGGAATGGACCAACTTCTTTTTAAAGTATATTATATTTTTTACTCAGCTTTGAGTATTCTTAAAATGTTTTTCACTATGACGCAATAAATTTCAAATGGACTGAGTTTTGGACGGTTTAGTGTATTTGCCTCCTTTGGTACATAACAGCACCATTTGCTTGATATTACTCGTTAGTTTTTTTTTAGACGAGACGAGAAGCTAGATGAGACCAGAAAAATTATAATTCGTTGTGTTTTCTAATGATAGGAAACAATTTTTCCATTGTACTTATTTTCCTATATTTCCCAGTTAAAAGTGACATTTATTATAAATAATGTGCTTTTTTCACGGCACATACAAAAGGCAGACCAGAAATTTGTTCGATAATTTTTGTTTTTTTTTTCACTCGATAGCTATCTGCTACATTTCCCATAACATCTGTGATATGGAATTCATGACCAAGATGTTGTAGAAATAGTTATATATAAAAAACACAATTTTTGTACTCTTGTCTTTCAATTTTCTTTATATTCACTAAGAAACTAATAAAATGTATCTAATTTTTGTTTTAGAAAAATTAAAAACTTTGGTTTTTTTTACGGAATAAAATTTAAAAAAAAAATACAAAATCGAAAAAGTATGTTATTTTAAAAGACGATATTTTCCAATTTTCTTATCGGATTTTTTAAAATTGTTCTCACCCTCCGACTTTTAATTTTGTTTTTTTTTATTTCATATTACAAAGTGATTTATTGGTTAAACTATTCAATTTAAATTTAGATTTTTTGTGATGGAAATATTTTTAGAAAAAAACTATGTTTTTCCAAAAGAAAACAATTCAAAACAATAATTTAAAAAATTTGTAAAATTCTTTTAATTGGTAAATTTCTTGAAGTAAATAAAAATATACAGGATGAATTAGCAATGTGCGTGAATAAATCATATAAATTTACAAATTGTTTAAACTTATCCGTTTACATTAGGGAAGTCAATTTCATAGCGCAATTGTGCTGGCTAAGCTCACATGTATTATTACGGTCTTTTATTTAGTCGTTGCTGAGAGTGCAAAGAGTTCAAAATTCACTGGAAGAAATTTATGGAAATAAGTTGTTTGGTAGTTATAAATTTCTTTAATATTAATATTTTAAGATAAAGTTGGAGGAATGTAGATTATACTTTTTATAACAATATTAATAAAAAATGCATTATAAGTATATTTCATATAAAAAAGCACCACGTATAACTGACATTTTTTTACTATTCCCAAGTTTTTTCACACTTACTAACACAACTACATTTTTAGACATTGACATCCCTAGTTTAGATGCATAAATTTAATGAATTCAATACCAATGTGGTATCAATTTTCGTTACTGATTTGAACACATACAGGGTTGATTCACTATTAAAACTGAATGATATCGCTTTCTTCACGTTTGTGGTAGATTTTAGTCTGGTTGTAAATGTTTTAGTGTTTTGTAAGTTTTACGCAAAGGGTGAACAACTTAAGATATATGAAACTACATACGTAAATGACAGATTTAAAAATGTTTTGAGGGGTTTTACATTTGCTTTAATTTAAATAATTCAAATATAAAATTTTAGTTATAAATTGCAGTAGATGTATAAAAACACTTGCAATTTTTTATTTGCATTTTTTACAAAGTTTACTTAACAAACATTTCTTAAAAATATATTTTATTAAAAATTTTCAATTTTACTAATTATTCATATATAACATTATTTGGATATATATTTTTCTAAAAATTTGGTTAAACAAATTTTATGTTTTTAATCCAAAATACAAAAATATTTAAATAAATGAAGAAAATTTTTTGGTGTTTTTTTTTTAATTTAAAAATAGTGCAGCTTCTCGTCACAAGAAAACTTAAATCGAATTATTTAGTAAATATATCAAGTTTTACGTTTATTCCAGAAAATAAAAAATCGAAGGGGAAGAAGTTTTTTTATACCTAAAAAATGGACTTGCATTATATATGCATTTTCTAAACAAATATTTCTTTTTTAAATTGTAATATTAAAAGAGGAATTTATTGACATTTAAATCAATTCTATCGGCACTATAGTTCTACTTATAATATATAAGCCCTAGTTGTATTAAATATTACCAAATACTAACATTTCTGAAGGATTTATGCACTCATTTTTGGAAGAGGGGTTCATACGGGAGCTTTGGTCAATTATGAACCTATCTTTATGAAATTTGGCATACGGATTTATACTTACATAAAACTTATTTGTGCCAAATTAAAATATTTCCAAAAAATTTCTTGTTTGATATAATTAATATTTTTATTGATATTTTTATAAAAAATTAACTAAAATATTTGTAATATACCCCCAATCTAAATGAAAAAATATATATAATTTGTTTTTGTTTATATTTATTAAACAGAAAATATAATAAACATACATTAATTATGTCACGTATAAAAAGGGTACAAATATGTCTTATTCAACAGACATTTAATAAAAAACTAATAATAACAGTTCATAATATTAAGTAAGTACATTTTTTCTTTCAATAACACATTTTATGTAAATATAACGATAACAAATTAACAAAATTTTTAAACTATTTAATAAAAAATTTTAAAAAATCTAGATGTATTAATTATTAAAAAAATATTATTATATCTTTAGTTTAGGAATCTAATGTTTGATTGACGAGGTTTTAATAAATTTTTTTACCGGCATATCGTAAAAAGGAGATTGGATAAAATTGTAAAAAATTTAAAATTCGTCAGGATATTGAAGGATGAAAACAAAAAATATGTTAAAAAGTACATCATATGCGTTTAATATTTAAATAAACATATACCCTATATCATCAAAATATACATATATTTCTTTAATCTTCGAGATATTAGAAATGATAAGCTGCTTCGGTTGAATACTTCGACCTTGGATTTTTAGTCACTTTAGTTTGGTGTCTAATTCCTCTATTCTACTAGCAACAACCGCAAAAGCTTCATCAGAATCTACTGTACTGATTTTTTTTCTAAATTTTGCACCATTTTCATCAGTACTAATTTTGAGTTGGGGAGGGAACAGATTCTGACAATACCACAAATTCGTAAAAGTTTTAGACACTGTAAATATATAAAGCTTTCATTTTATTATTTTATATGATTTATTTTTTTTACCTTCATCAATTTGATAAATTTGAATTAGTTTCGTTGATATCAGTGAACATGTAATTATTGTTTTTAAAATAAGTGCAATTTCTTCAACTAAATTTGGCGATCGATCCTAGAATCTTTTTGCCATCGCAAATTTTAAATCAAAATCTATGTCAATCTGGAATTAAGCAAGGAAAAACAAATTAACTTTAATCAAACAAAATCAAATCAAACTAAAGATGTCCAAAAGGTTTTGCGTATTCTGAACTTAAAAACTTCGGCAGTGTCCTTAGAGTCGGAAATTTGTTTGAAACCAAATGGAGCGCACATATTCCAGTAGAAGTAAAATTCATCTTGTGATATCATAGATGATATTCAGCAATCTATTTGAAAAGCGTAGTTTTTTTCATTTTATAATTAGTTATGTCTTTTACTTACCGGATATATTTTCTTTGTGTGCCAAATCATCTAGTTTTAATATGCTTTTGCAGAGCCTCTTATAATTAGCAAGTTTGTTATAAATTTTTCCTCTTTCTCCATTAGTATAAAATTCATATAAAAATAAATAAGTAAAAAGAATTAATGAATAAGCAAAATTTTTTATTAAGATATTTTCTCATGTATGCTTACCACAAAATACCCTTAGATTCGATATATTTGGTTATTGTGTTTATAAGTAAATTACACTGTTCCTCGTAGAGAATTTTATTATTGTAATAAAATTTTAGAATGTCTTTCCCATTACACGTGTTAGACAAAATTTCATTTGTCTGATTTGCATTTTCAGCTGGAGTTTTCGAAAACTTAGTGCTATGAAATTGCTTTTCTAAATGGTGTTCAAATCTTGTTTGTTCGCCGGTAGATAAATCTTGAAACAATTTATGTACATGATGCGGTTTTAAAATTTTTAATACTTCATAATCTATGAATTAATCTAGAAATAAAACATAGTTATAATTAGAATATATTAGAAATAGGTTTTTTGTGCAAATAATGCAGGAATACTTACCTTGAAATAATTTATATAAATGTTTTTAATTCGATTCAGTAAAATGCGAAATTAACTCTTCGTCGGCATCGTTTTTTGTATTATCCTTGATATCAATATTATTAAATTTGGCTTCAATAAACACTTTTATAAAATTCTTTAAATCTTAAGAATGTTCTTTCTTTTGTGGTATAAAGCTTTTCAATGCGTTGTTCAACAATATCATTTAGGAAGACAATGATGTATTCTGAAGAAACTAATCCAGATTTGTAAGATGAAAAATGTGTATATATTCACAAACAATTTGTTTGCAACAAAATAGTAAATCATTACTTTTTGTATTTATAATTAAAGAAATTTCTAAGAATTCGAAATCATTGGAAGATGTTGCTACAATTGTTTTGTGGAGTTCTTATAGCCCCAGACTGCAGCCTGCGAAAACACGGAAAAATCTTCAATTGGTATATTTTTTTTTGGAAACCATTCCTTTAACCATTCTATCTCGAAACGGTACAAGTAAAATAATGCCATCTTTTAAATTAGTATTAAGTAATTTGTTTGTGAGTGCTAACTGCTGCTTGTGAGAAAATGTTTTAGAAACGTTCTTTCTAGAAGTAATAATGTGGGAGTAAATTTTGAACCGTATGTGCTTGCCCTCATATTTAAATCTCCATAATTGCCTAAATGGACCACATTGTTGAATAACAGTTGCATAATGCACAAGAAAATGAATTTTAGGCGTAAGATGTTTGAATATTAGTTGATAATTTTTATTAAAATTTTTAATTTTTATCTTTAATTGATTTACAAATGGTTGAAATACCCCATAGCATAAAATGTCATCAATAATTTCAAAGAAGTTTAAAAGAAAAATCCAAACTAGATCCTGATTCATAATAAATTCTCAAAACATAATAATGAAATACTGATAAAAACAAATCATTTGATTAGCAGACATTTTTAGTTTATGATTTTTCAAGTTCTTGAGAAGGAATAGAAAGCTTCTCATTCCCTCCATCATGTTGGTAATATTTAAAAGTTTTAAATCTATCATTTAAATCATTTAAACTAAAATATTAAATTTTTCTAATAAAGTACAACAAAGTCATGCATGTTACATAATGGCATACACCCTCAAACACGTCATGCATCACAACCACTGAGTAGTTTTTCAGTACAGTGAAATGACGGTGTGTCGTTAAAAATACATATGGTACTAACTCCCATCTCACTCAATAAACCTTGCTCAATTGACTCCCTATAATTTATTATATTTCTTAAAATGGCAAATCTTTCAGAAGATTCGGCTTGAGCTTCTGACTTTTTAATTAAACAAAATCTGCAGTAGTAATTTGCCGAAAAAAACTTCGAAAATCCAAGGATACAATTTAACCCCAAATTGCCACCGAGAAATAATACCACTACCAAATGTACCTGTCTCACACCAATTTTAGTTTTAATAAGAATTCCACCTTTTTCTAGTTTTATAAGAGCATTTACCAAAGGCCTGAAACAATCAATATCATATGTCTTTACATCTGAAGATTTAACAGTGGATGCTAAATAGATACCAATGAATTTGGAGGATTTTGTTGGAATACATAAAAGGCTATAGTAAAAGTTACACATAGAATTTTTACTAGATTTCGATCCAAGGGGATTATTGATTGTAGAATCAGCAGCGTAAAGATAAAACGGAATCACAATTTTTTTTAGGGTATAAACTCTTCTTTTGTTTCCACAATGGCCCTTGAATATAATTAACATATTTTTCATTTTATGTTGTAATATCCCTATGTATTAAAACTTCATCACGAAAATCGTTCTGTTCAAATATTTTCTTAAACTAAAATTCTAATGGCATTACAGTACCATTTGATTTTGGACTATTATTAATTTGAAATGATTGAACATTTACAATTAGATCTTTTTTTTTGGAACAATTTATTTAATTTTGTTGCGGTATTTCTATTTTCAAACAACATCCTAACATCACCTAAAACCTTTGAAATACTTTAATTCGATAAGCTTTTAAGATTTTGAACTCTTTCAATAAATTGAAAAATTGGAGTTAATATTAAAGATTCAACAAGGGCATATTTTATTGAAAATTTTGGAAAACAATTTGCATATGTGCATTTATAAACAATGTTCAAAAAAGTTTTTGCAGCAGTCAAATATATTAATACACATGAAACATTCAAAATCATTTTTAAATTATTAAAATTATTGGGCAGTGTTTACGTTTATTAATAGTTAACAATAATTTCCAAAGGTTTCTTAAATTCATTTAATACCTACTGTTTTTAAGAAAATTAAGAATATTTTTTATCATTTTGTTTTATTTAGAAAATATGTTAATAATTGTTCAAAACCTTTTTGCAAACACAAATTATATTTTTCATTTAAAGTAATTTTTGTTTCCAAAAAATAGCAATCAACTAAACTAAGAACAAAAACTATATAAAAATAACATCAATAAAAAACAATTTCTATATATTAAGCGCTAAACAAATACAGCAACAAAACGAAGGTAACAGCACACAAAGAATATATATATATACCCTACACCACTTATTATGAATTTTTATGATGTTTTTAATGCATAGAAAAAGTTATCCAACACCCACCCTAAAGTATACCAATCGACTCAGAATCACTTTTTAAATCGATCTAACGATGTCCGTCCGTCTGGCTGGCTGTCCATGTAAACTTTGTGCACAAAGTACGGGTAGCAATTTTAAAGAAAATTCAATGAAATTTGGCTCGAATAAAAGTATATTCTTCGGTATTAAGGTAGCTTAGGCAATCCGGTAGTATAAACTTGCTAGCCTAAAGCGAAAGGACAATTTTTCGGAAGAGGAGTTTATATGGGAGCTATGATCAATTGTGAACCGATCTTCATAAAATTTACTACAATGATTATTACTTATACAAAACTTCTTTGTACCGAATTTAATTAAAATATTCTTATTTTTAAGGCATTTTGAGTGTTTAAACTCTATTCCGGGGGTACGTTTTAATAGGCTTCGTCCTTGTATCATAAAAGTCCCACGTGCTAAATTTCATTGATTATCTTTAAAATTGCGACCCGTATTTTGTGAGCAATATTTACATGGATAGCCAGACGGACGGACATCGATCGATTTAAAAAGTGATTCTGAGTCGATTGGTATACTTTAAGGTGTTGGATGACTTTTTCTATGCGTTACAAATATCAGCACAAACGCATAATACCCCAACAACCTATGGTGGTGTAGGATACAAAAATTAAAATGGCGAATCAGAATAACCTAGTACGTCCCCCTCAAGTAATGATCCTCCCCAAGCAAATGCTCATTTGAGCCTGGAAGAATTATGGTCTTTAATTTCAAATATAGTCAGACTTTTTACGTCGACAAAACCGCAGGTAGTACAGGACACTCTTAATCCTCTAACTTGGCAGACATCGGTGACCAACAAATTAACAGACATGCAGACATTTTAAACAACATATACAAAATACCGGACGTCGTTAAATGTTTGAAAGAATTCTCTGGACATGCTGGAGAATTCAACTCGTGGAAGAAAAGCGTACAAAGTATCGTATATATTTATGAATCAATTAGGGGTACAGCTAAATATTACAGGATACTAAGTCTAATAAGAAATAAAATAACGGGCAATGCTGATGTAGTATTAGAATGGTGGCAAGCGAGATATGTCTACCCTTATGTAACAAATGACAACTTTGGTACAAGGTAACAAAAGTATCCAGAAGTTCTATCAACAAATATATACTCAACTTTGAACAAACTGGGTGTCTGCAAATGGGTATAGAATCGGTTAGCTTGTTCAAAAAGTCCCTATATGACTTTTTGAACAAGACCTTGGATACCTTTGTAATTGTTGCCTGCTCGGTTGCTTGGCATAAGAGAACCTACTGATCAAAAAATCAAAACTTTCGTGCAAACCACGTTAATAACGCCAAAAGGAATCAGCCTCCACAATTGCCACCGAAGCGAAACTTTGGGAATTTGTAAAAACAAAAGTTTTATCCCCAATTAGCATATATACCACTTACGGGTCAACCTAAGCATGAACCCCCCGGTCAATGGGAGCAAGTGAATGTAAACCCCTCTCGTCCTCCGAAGTCACAATCTCGGCCAGAACCAATAAACTATATGAACAGGCCGCAGCAGAACCAATTTTTTGGAAAAAGATCAAATCAATTTGGAAATCAACAATAACATAAAAAACAAAGAACATTCCATATCAATACAAAAAAAATAGTAAACGGGCGGAACGATGACGAGAATAGGTAGTATGGAGAACCGAGTGACATTATTTTTTTTTTTAGCGGAGATATATTAAAATTTTTAGTGAATACAGGCTCCAGTAAAAATTACATCAAACAAGTTAAAGAACGCATACCTAATGAAAACCCCTTTTTCGTTAAATCGATTGTTGGTGATTAGTGAGCATACTTACGCAAAACTTTTTAGAATTGAAAAACAAATTAAATTTTATTCGATGTCCACGTTGGAAACGTTTGTCGGCATTTTAGGTAATGATACTCTAAGAGAGCTGGAAGCTACTATTTTTACAAATAAGCATTACTGATATTGCAAAATGGATTAAAGGTGAGTCTCGAACAACTACTCAACATATCAATGCTACAAACATTAATATCTTCAGAACAAAAGTTGTGGGTGAAATAAGAAAATTTTATCCTTATCTTGCATTACTTAAATCAGAAATGGAAAGCCAAGTAAAAAAAACTATTAAACGAAGGAAATATAAGGCCATCAAGATCACCTTTTAACTCACTAGTATGGATTGTGCCAAAAAAAGCAGATTCGACTGGAAATAAGTAATATCGCATGGTAATAGATTATAGAAAATTTAATTCAATTACTATCTCAGACAGGTACCCAATTCCTGAGATTTCAGAAATAATCTCTTAGCTCGGCACGAGTAAATTTTTTTCAGTGCATGTCCTCAAAAGTGGTTTTCATCAGATTCCACTAAAAAAATCCGATACGGAAAAAACCGCGTTCAGTATAAATAACGGAAAATACGAGTTTGCTCGTCTCCCATTTGGTCTCAAGAATGCGCTATATATTTTCCAGCTCGCACGTAAATATATAGGAATGTTGCTATGTCTATATAGACGACACCATAATTTTCAGTAAAACAGAGGATGAACATTTTAAGCATATAAAAATATTTTTGAAGCATTGGAAGAATTAAATATGAAGGCTTAGTTGGATAAATGTAAATTTTTTAAAGAAAAAGTAGAATTTTTAGGATATATTATCAAAAGGCAGGATATAAAAACTTATCCAGAAAAGGTTGAAGCCATAAGAAATTTTCCACAACCTAAAATACCTAAGTTTTCTTAGAATGTCGGTGTATTACCGTCGTTTTATTAAAGACTATGCAAAGCTAGCTAAACCCCTTAATATCCCAAAGCGTTACCTTAACCCAGCCGTAGTGAACTGTTTAAAAATTGAAAAAAATTATAGGGAAAATCTTATAATTTTTGTTCAAATTATAGAAAAATGAAGAGATATTATAGGGAAAATCCAACAATTGTATCCCTTACACTTTAGTAAATACAAGATTAGTTTGTCACAAATAGAAGTAGAAGATATAACAAATTGCCAGTAGCAAGAAGAGATAAGTATTAGATTTCACAACATAATATACAGAAATTGTAGAGAAAATAAAATACAAATATTGGAAAAATATTATTTTCCATCAATGGCAAATAAAATAAAAAAAGTTATAAAGAATTGCTCATTCTGTGAAAGTAATAGATATGAAAGTCTTCCTAGTAATCCTCAAATACAACCAACTCATTCCTCAGTATCCAGGACAACTAGTCCATATAGACATACTCTTAATGGGAAAACAACTACTGTTAACAGCAGTGAACAAGTTTTCGAAGTACGCCTTAGTAAAATCAATCCGTTCAAAGGCAGCGGAAGATATACGACAATCCTTAAGGGACATTCTTATTTTCCTTATGACTGAGTCAATAATAATGTATAACGAAAAATCATTTAACTCAGAATCAATAAGATTCATGATGGAAAATGACTTTGGTATTTCAATATATAAAACCGCGCCATATTCGAGTTGTTCAAATGGTCAAGTGGAGCGTTTCCATTCAACACTTCAAGAAATTATGCACTGCCTACAAACTGACCACACAAACCGATCATTTCAAGAACTCCTAGAAAAGTCGGTAAAAGAGCATAACTTTTCTATACATAACGTCACGGGGAAAAGACCATTAGAAGTATTTTTTGGCAGACGTGTCAGTAGCGACCCTAATAAAAAAAAACTTGTGCAAAAGCAGCAAGCTGATTTAACATACTACAGATCGTGTTACAGTTTACCGTGGGTATCTGCGTGATGGCCCAACCCCACGTTGGTCTTAACACCTTGTGAGTGCAATGCGCCCACCAACGCCCCCAGATGCAACAGACTGCCACACCTGAGTACCAATTTTAAGACATGTATTCGGACATGCCTTCCCCCTTGGTCAGGAACGGAGCCCATCTAAAACTCCTTCCGATCTATGGGTCACGGCACTCGGTTGCAGTGCAACTCCACACTGAGCTCACGCTCAAAATTGAATGCAGTATGTGGCAATGACATTCTACACATTACATTAGAAGCCAGCGGTTTAATAACTTTGCGTCCGGAATGAGTCATAAAAAATGATCTTATTACAATACAAGGTCATCAACAAATTGTTACTTCACTACAAACATCGCCTACTCGTTTCACCCCCGCAATTGGTTGGACAAAGCAATACGCCAATATGAACTTCAGGGCACACCACTTCAAAACCACAATACACGAATTTGAAGTAATGCAACAAGAGTTAACACAAATTTTTAACTCTACACTTTCTTCTAAGGAAGTCAGTCTTAGTAGCCATGGAATAATAAAACCTCAACTTCTCGGTCACAAACTACCGTGTGTTAGTAAAACTGTAATTCTTAAGATCACCAAAATCAACTAATACCGCCGTCAATTCTGCAACTCAACCAGTCATCATAGGTATGCAACACACCTGAAGATCAATCAACATCAGTTAGTCATCGACCTTCACTCAACGTGGGGGAGCATGTTGACACTTACGTCAACACATTAGTTGTTAAGTTCATATTGTATTTTATTTTTAATTTTTATTAGTCATTCTTAAACACAACAAACATTGTTTTTTGTGACCTATTTTATTCTTATTTATTTGCAATTAATTCAAGTTTGCATTCTGGCTTACTAAACAAAATCAAACAATTTTATTTTTATCAAGTTCAATGTATTTATTCATTATTGCTTATCACACATAATTTTCATTTTTTTTTCTTTAACATTTATTACAAACACTTTTTGATGATTCAGTTATAACTATTTGTAAAACTAAAGTATTTAAGCAGGAACAAATGTACAGAAAATCGTCAGAATGAAATTGACAACCAAACAAAAGATCTTTTCTTTCATTTTGATTATAATAAATAGTCACGGTTCAAGTACCGTTGGCTCAAATTATTAATAAATCAAAATCTTACAGGAGTCACGGTTCAAGCACCGGTGGCTCATAATTGTGTCAATACTAACAAGTTATTAAATTAGCTAATATACATAAATGTTTCATGTGTTCTAATATTACCATTAATGTATGTGATATTGGATACTTTAATTGTACAATTTTCGAATTTTACAATAATGTTGCATTTTGTCTTATCGGAGGTAATTATACCCTAATATGCGTTTGTGCTGATGTTTGTAACGCATAGAAAAAGTTATCAACACCCACCTTAAAGTATACCAATCGACTCAGAATCACTTTTAAATCGATCTAATTTTAAAGATAAATCAATGAAATTTGGCACGTGGGACTTTTATGAACAAAGCCTATTGAATGTTGCAATGTTGTGATAGGTCCATTATTTCACCTAGCCCCCACACAAATGTCCCCCGGAATAGATTTTAAATACTCCAAAATGCCATAAAAATAAGAATATTATAATGAAATTCCGTGCAAAGAAGTTTTGTACAAGTACCAATTTTTGAACCAAATTTTATGAAGATCAGTCTACAATTGACCATAGCTCACATATGAACCCCTCTTCCGAAAATCACTTTACGTACATGAATCCCATACGAATGTTAGTATCAAGTTTATATTCGTCACAAATAAATAATTTATATGTAGGTAGAAACAACATTGCCAAATTTCATGAGGATATGTCCATAATTTACCATGGCTCCCATATAAACCCACTTCCAGAAATCGCCCCAAAAGATCATAAAATCATCTAGATGTTAGCATCAGCGAATTATTCTGTATTTGTATATTTTATAAAATTGGTCACAGGTGTAATCCCGAATTGTTATGCTCGTACACAATGGTGTAGTGTATATATATATATATATATATATATATATATATATATATATATATATATATATATATATATATATATATATATATATATATATATATATATATATATATATATATATATATATATATATATATATATATATATATATATATAATGTCAGTGACATTAACATTACAGCTGCAAATTGGGCGGCGTTTACGGCTTTTGGTTTTAGGTGGAGAGTGTGTGATGATTGGGGCGTGAGTGATCATAATCCCATTAAGGTTGTGGTCTCTCACCACGAATGAACGTGGGTGATAGCACCTCTTAGAAGATGGAGGGACAGGGATGTGAACTGGGACAATTACGCGGAATTTGTTAGGGCGGCAGCTTTATCGTAGCCAATAGAAGACTTTAGGTCACGAACTATAGATGACCAAGTTGAGCAGATAGATCAGTGGATGTGTTCAGCTAACGATACCTTGCTTGGCCGATATTGCGAGACTAGACCCGGTAAGGTTAGTTGGTGGGCCCGTGAGCTGAATGGGATGCGAAGGACCGTCAGGCATGTCCGGATTTGTTTCTAGAGAGCCAGGCGTACCGGGGCTGACGATCTCGCTCAGCGTGAAGCTGACTATCGGTCTAGCTTGAGGACGTACAAGGACCGAATTTTTAAGGCTAAATAGGACGATTGGATGAACTTCGTACGAGACAATAAGGATGACCCCTGGGGTACGGTTTATCGTATCTGTAGGGTCAAAAATAGTGGTCAGGCAGACATAGCATCTCTCCAGGTTGGTGATGTTACGTTGTCGACTTGGAGGGATTGTACAGACGAACTGTTGGGGGTCTTCTTACATGGTGCGGAGTCGGTCGACTACTCCCCTCTCATTAGGGAGTTGGAAATTGCGGACAGTATTTGCCTGGTCAAGAGCAGCAGGTATGGATGGTATGACTGGAGAGATGTGTAAAACCATCTGGAAAGCCATACCTGAGTATCTGGAGTCGGTCTTTATGAAGTGCATTAGTGAGAGCTATTTCCCTGGGGCTTGGAAGTGTGCTCGTGTCGTCGTTCTCTTGAAGTCCCCTGATAGGGTGAGGAGTAATCCTCGCCCTTTTCGGGGCATCAGTCTCCTTCCGGTACTTGAAAAAGAGCTGGAAAGGGTCATGATGACACGACTGAGGGAGGACGCAACAAGGGCACTTCCGAGTTCTAATTTGGCTTTAGGGAAGGTAGGAGTGCCGAGGATGCATGGGTGCACGTTAGGAGATGTGTTAGCGACTCGTCATATTTGTGGACTTTAAGGGTGCGTTTGACTATCTCTCGTGGGATAGTGTGCTAGAGGAATTGGGCTGTCGGGAGTTAGCTCTTTGGGAGAGCTGCTTCAGCGACAGAAAGGCTTGTGTGGTAGGTGCCAGCGACACGGTTCGCAGGGCTCTATCTGTGGTCCATTTATATGGAACATTATGATGGATCCCCTGAAGGCCAGTCTCGTGCTGAGCTAGAAGCTATGCGTCGAAGTGGCAATGGACAAAACTGCGATGATGCTGCTCAAGGGCAGATTATCTCCGGGTCGTCCTCCACTCATTTGGTCAGGCAACGTTAGTCTCAGGTATTCGACCGAGGTCAAGCATCTGGTAACAATGAGGGGGAGGGCTTCATCTTGTCCACGTTAGGGAAAAGTTGACTGCTGTTGTGGGTAAGGTCAGACGCATCCTTAGAAGTGACTGGAGCCTCAGCAGGCGTACTGTTCGTACGATATATGAGGGGCTTTTCGTTGCTTTTGCAGCGTTCGGCGCTCCTGTATGGTATGAGACAGTCATGTCTGTTGTTGGCAGGAACAAGTTCTTGTCGTGTCAGCGGGTCGCTATATTAGGTCCGGCCAGTATGCCGGACAGTTTCGACTGACGTACTTCAGGTCTTCCTAGGTGTAGCACCCCTTGATTTGGAGGTAATACGTCGTGGTATTATCTTCAAAGTCAAGAAGGGACTACCGCTTCTTGCTCATGATTGGGTTTCGGCTCTTGATCTGGTGAATGGGGATATTAGGCAAAACAGGGCACTGCTAGATGAGTGTCTTGTTTCTAGGTGAGGACGCGATGGACGGACAGCGACAAAGGGAGCGTGACTTATGAATTTATATGTGAAGCGGACTTTGCATGTGAACGCCCATACTTTGGCTTCGGCTGGAGTCTTGGCTTTTTACTGATGGGACATGGATCACTCAATGCATGAGAGGGGTCTGTCTGGTACTCCGAACTGTGGGTTTGGGAGGGGACAGAAAGATCCGTGGCACGTAATTTTTACGTGCCCTTACTATGATGACATTAGAGACTTAGGTGGTATGGGTATTACTCATACCGGTGCGGGATGAGATTATAGTAGGGTCTTAGAGAACAGTAGGACTTTAGCAAGGTTGGTTGCGTTTGCGAGCAAAATTTTTGTTAGGAGAAGTAGGAGACTTAGCGGAGGTGGCTCTCTATAGGGACATTCTTAGTTGTTGGACTTCGAAGTCGCCGATGCTGAACCTGCTGCGTGTGATGTCTGTCCCAGTTGTTGTGATTGTTCCGGCCGTTCCTGGTGTTCCTGTTTGCTGGATCTGCAGTTCCTGTAGGCTCTTGCCTAGTATCTCCGTTGCAATGGTCGTCCTGTCATATTTGCTCCACTTTGGTTGCTTTCCTCTCCGGGTCATCCGTGAGGGTGGCCTAGTCTAGTGTTGTAATTGTCGTCTCTGGTTAGTGTCGTCCTTGTAGGAGTCACACCATGTTGTCAACGAGTCACCCGTGAGGGCGATTGTTAATTTTGTGTGTGTCCATTTATGTTGGTGCATGTTTTGTGTTCGATGTTTGGCTAGCGGTGGGTCAACAGTCCAGAACTATTTGGAGTTCATCTGGTAGTAGTTATTTTTGCCAACGAAGTCCGACCGGTGACTTAATACTGGTACCACGGGTGTCAGGAGCCCCTGGAACTTAGGTTCCAGTCTGACAGTTGGGGTGGCCCCCTGGGGAGCTTTTCGTGTTGGCTGTGGTTTAAACCCAAATAAATAAGAATAAAATAGGTCACAAAAAACAATGTTTATTATGTTTAAGAATGACTATTAAAAATTAAAAATAAAATAAAATATGAACTTAACTACTAATGTGATGACGTAAATGTCAACATGCTCCCCCACGTTGAGTGAAGGTCGATGACTAACTGATGTTGATTGATCTTCAGGTGTGTTGCATGCCTATGATGACTAATTGAGTTGCAGAATGGACGGCGGTATTAGTTGATTTTGGTAATCTTAAAGAATTACAGTTTTACTAACACACGGTAGTTTGTGACCGAGAAGTTGAGGTTTTATTATTCCATGGCTACTAAGACTGACTTCCTTAGAAGAAAGTGTAGAGTTAAAAATTTGTGTTAACTCTTGTTGCATTACTTCAAGTTCGTGTATTGTGGTTTTGAAGTGTGTGCCCTGAAGTTCATATTGGCGTATTGTTTTGTCCAAGTAAGTTGTTTTGATGAATTGACAACTGCAGATGTGCTGGCAAGTGGCTTCTTATTTTCTTGATTTCTTCATTGAGCTGTTGAGGAGTGAGCAAGTGGGGGCTAATTTTGTCATGGTGGATATCGACAAGTACATCCATAATTGCGGAGTGTATTCGTTGAACATTGTTAGTAACTATAAGTAGCTGAATGGAGAGCATGAGAATTCGTTGTTCTACCTTAACACTGTGTATCATATTGCTGGTTTCTTCAAATTTAGCTCGCACATCTAGCTGAGTCTTCTTGATAATGTTGATAGTGGATTCGACTAATGAAGTTTGAATTTTTAAAAGCCTTTCTAAGTACTCGTCATTTTTCTCTAGCTTCTTAATGTTGATGACATTAGGGTTTCATAGTTTGAGTCCAAAACGCCAAATAGTGGGTTAACAATATTTCCGACTACGTCGATTGCTCCTCTTTTCTTCCTTGTTACAGTGAAGAGATTAAAATCTGTCGAGTTGCTTATCGTACTTTCACATAGATTTTGAAGCATATTTGTCCCATCATTTAAAATGTCTATTTGATGTTGATATGATTCGAGATCAAAGTAGACTATCATCTTCCAGTTAACAGACATGAGTTTAACAACGAGTTTCACATACCCGGTTTGTTTTTGAATTTTTTTATGTTTATTTGGTTTCCAAGAAATATTGGTAGAAAGAATAAAGTCAAGATGGACAACAGTAATGTTGAGTTTAAGCGTGAGCGTTTAGTTTCTTCGGCGGTAAATGATCTAGGTGCTTTACTTCTGTTTGTTAGATGTAACGATGGGGATTTTGATATTTCATCCGGCTGAACCTTTTGCTCTTCACTAGTTTCAGGGAATAGTGGAGCTAATCTGTGGATAGGGCATTTGACGATTCCCCTTTGTGTCATTACGTCACATACCCTTACTAAAACATCATCACCTTTGTAAACTTTACTTATGCATCCCAAGGGCCATAGTAGCACTGGAACATTGTCCTCCTTAATTATTACCATTGTGTTTGGTTGAATTTTAATGAATGGGCCTTTCCATTTTTATCGCTGTTGTAGCTCGTTATGGTATTCTTTACTCCATCGTTCCCAAAAATTATGTTTAACTTGTGATACAAGTTGCCATCTATATTGTAAGCCACATTTATAAATTCTTGACTGTACGTCAACGCTTGATTTTAACGGCTCACCAATTAGGAAATGACACGGAATTAAGATCATTGGCATCTGATGAATTTGGAATGAGAGGACGAGAGTTTAAAATAACTTCAATTTCGACCATCACAGTTTCGAGTTCTTCATATGTGAGTAATGCTGTTGAGACATTTTTCGTTATCATGTGCTTTGCTGCCTCCCATAATCCCCCGAAATGTGGTGATCTTGGTGGAATTAACTGAAAATCAATCCCCTTTGTGCTGCATGTTTCAATTATTGATTCTTGTGCTGGTCTTGAATAAATGGCATTATTTAGTTCGTTCAGTTTATTTCGGGCACTAACAAAATTAGTTGCGTTATCACAGTACAAGGTTTTACAGTGGCCTCGCCTTGCTATAAACCTTTTCAAAGCTCCAATGAAAGCTTCGAGTGTCAATTCAGTGACAAGTTTTGAGTGCACTGCTTTAGTGGCAAAACAGCAAATAACTGCAAGATATGTCCTTTGGGGTCGCTTTCCTCTCGTTTTAAAATGTACAAAGAATGGTCGAGCTGGTTGTACTCGATGTTTTGGAAGGTTTCCCATTATTTGAGTATACATGCTTGGTTTTGCTTTTGTGCTTCGTACGCACCGTTGGACGGCTGCCCTTAAAAGGCTTTTTCCCTTAATGGGCCAAAATCACTGTCTGATTTGTGCAGGTAATACCTGAGGGCCGCAGTGGTAGGTTAGGTTAGGTTGGAAAGGGCGGCGCATTCACGCCTACACCCAGAGGCCAAACGGCCCATTGTGATCCCTTTATGAAAAGAAGAAAAAAAAAAGAGAAAAGTGGAACCTATACCCAATCAATCAGTTATGATTGTTCCTAAGCCATTTTATTCCCATTACAAACCCTATGAGGTTGACAAGTCCTTTGCCATTAACCTCACCTAGTTCATGTAGTGTATGGCTTCCAAACCACTTCAACCTATTACGCTGAAGCCCTACGCAGTGACAGAGTATGTGCTCCACTGTCTCTAGCTCCTCAACATCATCGCACGTTCTACAAAAGTCCGATGTGCCAATGTCCCACTTACTCATCATATTCCCTATTGGGAAGTGACCCGTAATCATACCTACTATGACTCTAAGACTACCACGACTCATACCTAGAAGATGCTTGGAATCCGCCAGTTTTAAGCTAGGCCATAATGCCCTAGAAACTCTGCAGTCCGATCTGTCATTCCAGGCTCGATTCGTGTTGTCCAGAGTCCACTCTCCTATGGCCCTAAAGAAGGACCCAATTGGAATCTTAACAGATGACTCTATGAAAGACCTATCTAGCTCCGAGCCACTGCGAGCTAGCTCATCGGCTATTTCGTTGCCAAGAATGTCACAATGACCAGGAACCCAACAGAGTCTCATCATATAGGAATCCATTAACCTTCTCAATTCCCTTCTGCACTCAAGTACCAGTCTGGACCTAACAAAATGACTAGTCAGAGCCAATAACGCCGCCTGACTATCAACATAGATAGTAATCTCAGACCCTCGTTCAACATTCCCTTCAATCAAGCCTAGAGCCTTATAAATGCCAAGAATCTCTGCTTGAAAGACACTACAACCGTCAGACAATTTGTAGGATCGTCTGATATCAGTTCCCATAAAGTATACACCTGCACCAGTGCCAACTTACATTTTCGAACCGTCCGTGAAGACCGCGCACCCTCCATAGAGCTTTTCTACTCCATCCCAAAGGTCCCTGCTAGGTAACACCAAAGCGGGAGTAGCCCCGAAGTCAATCGTAGTCCCGACATAATCCGTAGGCTCAGCCAAGGATAGTGTCCGACCGAATCTGACTTCATCTAGTATGCCGACATGCCCCGCTCTAGAGGAACCTAATAAACCCAGTTCCTTCAATCTAAATAGGCCACGGACAGCCATACCCCTCACGAATTCCTCAATTGGAAGAAGGTGGAGGATTATGTCCAGCGCTGCCTGAGGTGTACTTCTCCTGGCACCTGAGATGCCAACTGAAGCACACCTCTGAACTTTAGAAAGAAATTTCCTGTACGTTTCCCTACCCAATACCTTCCACCAGACTGTACAGCCATAAGTAAGAATAGGTCTAACAACCGAAGTGTAAATCCAGTATACAACTTGCGGCTTAAGGCCCCAATTCTTGCCTATAGAGTTCCTGCAGGTGTAATAGGCATTAAGTCCCTTCTTGACCCTCTCCTGAGTGTTTCTCCTCCAAGACAATTCACTGTCCAAGTACACACCCAGGTATTTGGCCTCACTTGACAATACAAGCTCAATCCCGTTCAATACTGGCAAGCTAAAATGCTCGACCTTGTATTTCCTAGTAAACAAAACTAGCTCCGTTTTCCCGGGGTTTACCCCTAATCCCTTACTGTTGGCCCAAAGGGACAGATCACGTAAACCTGTCTGCATGACCTCACTGATCGTAGATAAAAACTTACCAGAGACCATTAAAACAACGTCATCGGCGTAGGCCACAATCTTCCGTCCCTTAGCATCAAACTGTCTTAAAATGACGTTCACGGCCAAGAGCCACAGTAATGGAGAAAGGACTCCCCCTTGCGGTGTGCCCCTAGTCACGAGTTTCCTCATATAAGTGCCTCCCATGTTTGAGTTGATAACCCTGCTGCTAAGCATCAGAATTATCCACTCAACAAGGAGCTTACTTATATTCAGCGAAACAAGTGATTCCTCGATAGCCTCTATCGTGATATTATTAAAGGCCCCCTCTATATCGAGAAAAGCCGCCATGGTATATTCCCTCTGCAGCAGACCTCGCTCAATGTAACTCACAACGTCATGCAGAGCACTCTCAACGGACTTACCCTTGAGATAAGCATGTTGAGACTCGCTAATGACCTGAGTTCCTATGCTAGTCCTAAGATAAAGATCGATCAGTCTTTCTATTGTCTTCAATAGAAAAGACGATAGGCTGATCGGTCTGTAATCTCTGGGCTTCGAGTGAGTCGTCTTACCCACTTTGGGTATGAAAATGACCCTTACCTCTCTCCACCCGCTGGGAATGTACTTCATTCTAAGACATTCCCTAAAAACCTCCGTCAATAGAGAGATGGCTCTTTCATCGACATTCTGTAGCATGGCCGGAAATATTCCATCCGGGCTAGGAGATTTGTATGGCTGAAATGAATTTACCGCCCATAATACTTTGTCTCTAGTAATCATCTCCCTTATCACATCGGTATCCCCAGCATCTGATTTGGGTTGTAGGTTATCACTGACGCTACCTGTCCCTCCAACAGATTCTATATCCTTACAGCCTGGAAAATGAGTCTCATAAGTAAATGAAGTCATAAGTAAACTGAGGGACTCTGAGCTAGACTCTGTCCACGAGTTATCCTCACGTTGTATGTATCCAGGTGCCACTGGGTCCTTGGATAATACTCGCCTAAACCTAGACAACTCGTTAACAGAGTCCACCGATTCACAGAAATTTACCCATGAAGTCCGTTTCGCTCGTCTAATGTCCTTCTTATACTTAGAGAAACTATCCCTATAGGCCGCAGTGGTAATGCTCCTTGTGTATTTTTTCTACCAGAAGTTTCGCAAGCGGATCATTTCTATGTAGCATCATTTGATGAGTGGCATCGAACTGCTGCGATGAGGAACTTAAACGTCCGAACACTCTATTTTTTGCAATTTTATGGGAGCTACGCGTGATTTGGAACATAAAAGATTGACCATTACAGTCTTGCCCCTTTTTACTGTTCGGATGTACAGTGCAGCACCGTAAGCTCTTTCTGACGCATCCGCAAAATTTCATATTGATTTTCATCATGATTGCAGAATATATATCTCGGGAACGTTATGTTGTCCAAAGCCACTAGATCTTCTTTATAAGACTCCCATTCTTCGAAGATTGGTTCTCGTCCCACTCAAGTTTTATTTGCCATGTTTTTTGAAGTTGAATTTTTCCAGTTACTAATACTGGGCAAATCAGACCTAGAGGATCATATATATGGGCCAAGTCGGAACTCATAGTACGTTTTGTTGCATGTTTATGATCTTGAATGTTGATCTTTATGAAGAAGGAATATTTTGGAAGCCACAAAGGCCCTAATGTTTCGGTGGATTGCATTTCTTTTGAATCAAAGTTGAGATTAACTTCTTGATGTTCTGCTGCGATCTCATTTAGTAAGGATTTGTGATTTGAACACCATTTCTTGAGTTTCATTCCAGCTTCACCTAAAATGGTTATTAATTGTTGTTGAATTATTAGAGCTTCAGGGATTGAATGGGCTTCTATTAGGCATCATCAACATAAAAGTCTCTTCGAAAGGATGTTGCTCCATATGCATATTGACTTTGATAGTCATATGCAAGTTTTACTAGACAGCGTGTTGCTAGGTATGATGCAGCTCTAGTGCTGTATGTAACCGTGTTTAATTGGTATACGTTTATTGGATGTCCCTCATTTTCTCGCCAGAATTAGTTGTAGATTTCGATTTTCCTGTTTGACCCATATCTATACGGTACATTTTTTCAATATCACTTTTAAACGCTTACTTGTGCATTGTAAAACGCAGCAATATTGAAAAAGTTCACTTTGAACAGATGGACCGGTGTGAGTTATGTCATTCAGAGGCAGCCCCGATAAATTGTGTGCTGATGCATCAAAGAAAATCCTTAATTTGGTTGACGAACTGTTTGGACGGAAAACGCAATGATGTTGAATAAAATAGTAAGGAGGAACAATTTTTTCAAAATCAATTTTTTCATGTGACCTAGGGATGCATACTCTCGTAAATGAAACATATTGATCCTTAAGCGTGGGATTGCCTTTTAAACGTCTTTCAATCGAATTGAGCCTTTTGTATGCTATACCCTTAGATTCTACCAGCACTGTTTTATGATAAATCTGCCATCTTCCTCTCTGGTTGTTGACTGTACAAAGTGTGATTCACAACATAGTTCATCTTATGTGAGCGTTATTTTATTGTCTGGTGTTTTCTCAACTTCCCAAAATTGAGAAACTGATTCTTCTAATTCCTTTGTGGTACATATTCCACAAAATAAATTTCTGGAAATTGTTGTGTCAACTTTACCAGCTGCAACCCAACCAAGTACGGTGTTTTGTAGTACTGGGAGGTTGTCTGACAATCCAATTTGTCCATTTGTGAGTAGTTCAAAAATTATTTCTACTCCTAATAAGCAATCGTCCTGGTTTATTGAATTCTAGGTCAACCAAGCGAATATTCTGTGGAATTCCCCAACTTTTTATGTTAAGGATGTGAACTGGCTGATCGGAAACAATTTTTGGTAGAATGTGGACATCTACCTCTGCTACATAATCGTTCAATGTTGATTGGAACTGAATGCTTGTTTGATAGCGCATCTTTGTTTTGTTGAATCCAATGCCTTCCACATTCAGGCACATTTGTCTGGACCTGCCGCGTAGCTTTTTCCATAGACGATCCGTTATTAAGTTCACTTGTGACCCAGAGTCCAATATGGCTCGGCATACGAATTTTTTGCCAGTTTCATATGTAAGTTGTATACAGGCAGTTCCTAGTAAAACATAATGAGGATCCTTGTTCGTGCGATTCATTAGTAAGCTTTTTGGTAGCTGCTTAATTGTGAAGTAATTCTACCTGTGAAGGCATTTTTCTAGAGAAGTATTTTTGCTGTTTAGTGTATTAGATTTGGGACTGTGCACTAAAGTATTATGCGTTTTCAAGCATTTGCTGCAATGCCGTGATTTGCACTCGTTTGCCCGATGCCCTGGTTTCAGACAGTTTACGCACAGCTGCAAGTTTTTTACCCATTTCCACCTTTAGTTCAATTCAGCATTGATGAATTTTCTACAAGCGAAAAGTTCCCCTTTGCATATTTTTCACGTGTTTCTAGCGCTGTCACCGAAGCGCAGGTTCGTGTTGTTACTCTGACAGTTTTTCCTCGGGTCTCCAAAGACTGGAATCTTCGCTCCAAAAACTTTAGCAGCTCGTCAATTCCGATCAGACACCTATTATCCGGTAAGTGCTTTCATTAAATCTCGCTGATTCCGAAGGATTTTTCGCATTTCGGATGATATCTGGGGCAGATTGAACCTTGGCCGTTGATGTTCTCTGGACTTATGTGCTTTGTCACCTAGTTTCAGCGGCTGCATTGCTCCTTGCTAGAACAATTTGGTATGTTTGACTATTATTTGCGTGATTCTGTTGTAATAGTCTGCCACCAGGTAGTCGTCATTGAGGGGCTTGTAATTCATTGCTGTAATCATCTCATCATTTTTCTGGAACTTCTCCGCTAGTTTTGCCAATGTATCCAGTCTTTTGACAAAATATTCAGGAGTTTTGCGATCTTTGGGATCCTTTGCAAAATTCCTTGCCAGTGTCCCAATTTAATTGCCCAATTGGAGCTTTTTGCGCACCAACTCTTCAAATTCCATTTTCCGTAATATGATTTTTGGTCGCAAAATTGACACTCAAAGATCGTGGTAACCAAATGTTTAAATTTGGTGAATGAATTGATCCTGTGCCAATTTACAGGACTGTTGGGGTCAGCAAATTGACAATCACGTCGGGGTCATCAAATGGTTTTCTTCGGATCTCCAAAGACCATGAAAATGAAATTAAATTATGAATGGTTAAAAATATAAATATTGTTAGCATAAGCACAAACGCTTTCATTTTAGTTATCATAATTTTTGTAACTTTTATCGTTTTTCTATTGGTAAAGTATAAGCAAAAACTTTACTTATCACCAAGTAATACAGAAAATATGGTACACAAAGAAATTGAGCCATATCTTAGAATTTCAGCACCTCAGCTAAACGTCCCACAGTGATTGGTGACAATCGATTTATGAGGGAAAAAGTTAACGAACTTTTTTTTAATAAATTAACAAAAAGTAGATTTTTTGCAACATACTAAATCAGCGTCTTATATTATTTAGGTCACAAAAATACAATGTTGTTAATTTACCAATAATCAATAATTGCAATAGTGCAATTATCGCTTAATAATAAAATCACGCCACCTCTAGATTTAGGTCATTAAGTTTAATATAAATTAAGTAACTTTTTAATTTTAAGGAGAGTTCTGTTTTGAAGTTCAATAAAGTGCTATCGGTAAACGACAGTACGAAGAAAAAATATATTTTAATGTCTAATCTAATAAAAAATCTAATAAAAAACCAAACAAACCGTTACAACAACGTAAAAAACATGATTTTTTTTTCTTTTTTTATGACGAAAATACCACGCAGCGAATGATGTTGACAGCTTTAGATCACACTAAATACTGAATTATATCTTTTGTTTTTATTCTTTTCTTTGTTACAATATAAATGGTGATGTTTAGAAGAGATAGAATCTTAACCCAAGGTCTACAACTGAGATTAACGCTGATATAATATGTGAGATAACGTCGGCAGAGGAGAGTAACCATTTTGTTTATATTATGTTAAATCTTAAATAAGGGGTTCGCGTTTTCTAATAAATCCTATAAGAAATCATTATTTTCAATCAGTCACAGAGTAAACATATTCTTTTTATTTAAGCAATTCGCACTTTTTTAGCACAATTTTTATAAAAAAAAGTTTTTTAACATGTAAAACGAACACTAAAAGAAAACAATTTTACACAGAAACATTGTTTTTTCAATAATTTCCAAAATACACATGCACACACACAAAAAAACTTTCGTATATGTATATTTTTTTGACAGTTCATCTTATAAGATGGTTGTGTAGAGAAATCTCATCACAACAGTCTCATAATACATCTTATAATACTAATATAATGGTATATTCCCTCTGCAGCAGACCTCGCTCAATGTAACTCACAACGTCATGCAGAGCACTCTCAACGGACTTACCCTTGAGATAAGCATGTTGAGACTCGCTAATGACCTGAGTTCCTATGCTAGTCCTAAGATAAAGATCGATCAGTCTTTCTATTGTCTTCAATAGAAAAGACGATAGGCTGATCGGTCTGTAATCTCTGGGCTTCGAGTGAGTCGTCTTACCCACTTTGGGTATGAAAATGACCCTTACCTCTCTCCACCCCCTGGGAATGTACTTCATTCTAAGACATTCCCTAAAAACCTCCGTCAATAGAGAGATGGCTCTTTCATCGACATTCTGTAGCATGGCCGGAAATATTCCATCCGGGCTAGGAGATTTGTATGGCTGAAATGAATTTACCGCCCATAATACTTTGTCTCTAGTAATCATCTCCCTTATCACATCGGTATCCCCAGCATCTGATTTGGGTTGTAGGTTATCACTGACGCTACCTGTCCCTCCAACAGATTCTATATCCTTACAGCCTGGAAAATGAGTCTCATAAGTAAATGAAGTCATAAGTAAACTGAGGGACTCTGAGCTAGACTCTGTCCACGAGTTATCCTCACGTTGTATGTATCCAGGTGCCACTGGGTCCTTGGATAATACTCGCCTAAACCTAGACAACTCGTTAACAGAGTCCACCGATTCACAGAAATTTACCCATGAAGTCCGTTTCGCTCGTCTAATGTCCTTCTTATACTTAGAGAAACTATCCCTATAGGCCGCAGTGGTAATGCTCCTTGTGTATTTTTTCTACCAGAAGTTTCGCAAGCGGATCATTTCTATGTAGCATCATTTGATGAGTGGCATCGAACTGCTGCGATGAGGAACTTAAACGTCCGAACACTCTATTTTTTGCAATTTTATGGGAGCTACGCGTGATTTGGAACATAAAAGATTGACCATTACAGTTTTGCCCCTTTTTACTGTTCGGATGTACAGTGCAGCACCGTAAGCTCTTTCTGACGCATCCGCAAAATTTCATATTGATTTTCATCATGATTGCAGAATATATATCTCGGGAACGTTATGTTGTCCAAAGCCACTAGATCTTCTTTATAAGACTCCCATTCTTCGAAGATTGGTTCTCGTCCCACTCAAGTTTTATTTGCCATGTTTTTTGAAGTTGAATTTTTCCAGTTACTAATACTGGGCAAATCAGACCTAGAGGATCATATATATGGGCCAAGTCGGAACTCATAGTACGTTTTGTTGCATGTTTATGATCTTGAATGTTGATCTTTATGAAGAAGGAATATTTTGGAAGCCACAAAGGCCCTAATGTTTTGGTGGATTGCATTTCTTTTGAATCAAAGTTGAGATTAACTTCTTGATGTTCTGCTGCGATCTCATTTAGTAAGGATTTGTGATTTGAACACCATTTCTTGAGTTTCATTCCAGCTTCACCTAAAATGGTTATTAATTGTTGTTGAATTATTAGAGCTTCAGGGATTGAATGGGCTTCTATTAGGCATCATCAACATAAAAGTCTCTTCGAAAGGATGTTGCTCCATATGCATATTGACTTTGATAGTCATATGCAAGTTTTACTAGACAGCGTGTTGCTAGGTATGATGCAGCTCTAGTGCTGTATGTAACCGTGTTTAATTGGTATACGTTTATTGGATGTCCCTCATTTTCTCGCCAGAATTAGTTGTAGATTTCGATTTTCCTGTTTGACCCATATCTATACGGTACATTTTTTCAATATCACTTTTAAACGCTTACTTGTGCATTGTAAAACGCAGCAATATTGAAAAAGTTCACTTTGAACAGATGGACCGGTGTGAGTTATGTCATTCAGAGACAGCCCCGATAAATTGTGTGCTGATGCATCAAAGAAAATCCTTAATTTGGTTGACGAACTGTTTGGACGGAAAACGCAATGATGTTGAATAAAATAGTAAGGAGGAACAATTTTTTCAAAATCAATTTTTTCATGTGACCTAGGGATGCATACTCTCGTAAATGAAACATATTGATCCTTAAGCGTGGGATTGCCTTTTAAACGTCTTTCAATCGAATTGAGCCTTTTGTATGCTATACCCTTAGATTCTACCAGCACTGTTTTATGATAAATCTGCCATCTTCCTCTCTGGTTGTTGACTGTACAAAGTGTGATTCACAACATAGTTCATCTTATGTGAGCGTTATTTTATTGTCTGGTGTTTTCTCAACTTCCCAAAATTGAGAAACTGATTCTTCTAATTCCTTTGTGGTACATATTCCACAAAATAAATTTCTGGAAATTGTTGTGTCAACTTTACCAGCTGCAACCCAACCAAGTACGGTGTTTTGTAGTACTGGGAGGTTGTCTGACAATCCAATTTGTCCATTTGTGAGTAGTTCAAAAATTATTTCTACTCCTAATAAGCAATCGTCCTGGTTTATTGAATTCTAGGTCAACCAAGCGAATATTCTGTGGAATTCCCCAACTTTTTATGTTAAGGATGTGAACTGGCTGATCGGAAACAATTTTTGGTAGAATGTGGACATCTACCTCTGCTACATAATCGTTCAATGTTGATTGGAACTGAATGCTTGTTTGATAGCGCATCTTTGTTTTGTTGAATCCAATGCCTTCCACATTCAGGCACATTTGTCTGGACCTGCCGCGTAGCTTTTTCCATAGACGATCCGTTATTAAGTTCACTTGTGACCCAGAGTCCAATATGGCTCGGCATACGAATTTTTTGCCAGTTTCATATGTAAGTTGTATACAGGCAGTTCCTAGTAAAACATAATGAGGATCCTTGTTCGTGCGATTCATTAGTAAGCTTTTTGGTAGCTGCTTAATTGTGAAGTAATTCTACCTGTGAAGGCATTTTTCTAGAGAAGTATTTTTGCTGTTTAGTGTATTAGATTTGGGACTGTGCACTAAAGTATTATGCGTTTTCAAGCATTTGCTGCAATGCCGTGATTTGCACTCGTTTGCCCGATGCCCTGGTTTCAGACAGTTTACGCACAGCTGCAAGTTTTTTACCCATTTCCACCTTTAGTTCAATTCAGCATTGATGAATTTTCTACAAGCGAAAAGTTCCCCTTTGCATATTTTTCACGTGTTTCTAGCGCTGTCACCGAAGCGCAGGTTCGTGTTGTTACTCTGACAGTTTTTCCTCGGGTCTCCAAAGACTGGAATCTTCGCTCCAAAAACTTTAGCAGCTCGTCAATTCCGATCAGACACCTATTATCCGGTAAGTGCTTTCATTAAATCTCGCTGATTCCGAAGGATTTTTCGCATTTCGGATGATATCTGGGGCAGATTGAACCTTGGCCGTTGATGTTCTCTGGACTTATGTGCTTTGTCACCTAGTTTCAGCGGCTGCATTGCTCCTTGCTAGAACAATTTGGTATGTTTGACTATTATTTGCGTGATTCTGTTGTAATAGTCTGCCACCAGGTAGTCGTCATTGAGGGGCTTGTAATTCATTGCTGTAATCATCTCATCATTTTTCTGGAACTTCTCCGCTAGTTTTGCCAATGTATCCAGTCTTTTGACAAAATATTCAGGAGTTTTGCGATCTTTGGGATCCTTTGCAAAATTCCTTGCCAGTGTCCCAATTTAATTGCCCAATTGGAGCTTTTTGCGCACCAACTCTTCAAATTCCATTTTCCGTAATATGATTTTTGGTCGCAAAATTGACACTCAAAGATCGTGGTAACCAAATGTTTAAATTTGGTGAATGAATTGATCCTGTGCCAATTTACAGGACTGTTGGGGTCAGCAAATTGACAATCACGTCGGGGTCATCAAATGGTTTTCTTCGGGTCTCCAAAGACCATGAAAATGAAATTAAATTATGAATGGTTAAAAATATAAATATTGTTAGCATAAGCACAAACGCTTTCATTTTAGTTATCATAATTTTTGTAACTTTTATCGTTTTTCTATTGGTAAAGTATAAGCAAAAACTTTACTTATCACCAAGTAATACAGAAAATATGGTACACAAAGAAATTGAGCCATATCTTAGAATTTCAGCACCTCAGCTAAACGTCCCACAGTGATTGGTGACAATCGATTTATGAGGGAAAAAGTTAACGAACTTTTTTTTAATAAATTAACAAAAAGTAGATTTTTTGCAACATACTAAATCAGCGTCTTATATTATTTAGGTCACAAAAATACAATGTTGTTAATTTACCAATAATCAATAATTGCAATAGTGCAATTATCGCTTAATAATAAAATCACGCCACCTCTAGATTTAGGTCATTAAGTTTAATATAAATTAAGTAACTTTTTAATTTTAAGGAGAGTTCTGTTTTGAAGTTCAATAAAGTGCTATCGGTAAACGACAGTACGAAGAAAAAATATATTTTAATGTCTAATCTAATAAAAAATCTAATAAAAAACCAAACAAACCGTTACAACAACGTAAAAAACATGATTTTTTTTTCTTTTTTTATGACGAAAATACCACGCAGCGAATGATGTTGACAGCTTTAGATCACACTAAATACTGAATTATATCTTTTGTTTTTATTCTTTTTTTTGTTACAATATAAATGGTGATGTTTAGAAGAGATAGAATCTTAACCCAAGGTCTACAACTGAGATTAACGCTGATATAATATGTGAGATAACGTCGGCAGAGGAGAGTAACCATTTTGTTTATATTATGTTAAATCTTAAATAAGGGGTTCGCGTTTTCTAATAAATCCTATAAGAAATCATTATTTTCAATCAGTCACAGAGTAAACATATTCTTTTTATTTAAGCAATTCGCACTTTTTTAGCACAATTTTTATAAAAAAAAGTTTTTTAACATGTAAAACGAACACTAAAAGAAAACAATTTTACACAAAAACATTGTTTTTTCAATAATTTCCAAAATACACATGCACACACACAAAAAAACTTTCGTATATGTATATTTTTTTGACAGTTCATCTTATAAGATGGTTGTGTAGAGAAATCTCATCACAACAGTCTCATAATACATCTTATAATACTAATATTTGAATCTAAACGTGATATAATTTCCCCAGAGAGCGAATTTGACACTCTCTGACACATCATTGAGACAAAATATGAAAACACAAACATTGCAAATTTTTGAGTTTTTATTAAACATTTTAATTGAATCAAACAAAAATTTTTTTAAAATTAAACAAATCAATCATCAATTTAATTGACCGATTTTTTTTTTAATATTTTTTCTGTGTACATTCTTTGGCTTTACTCAATTTAGTACGTTTTGTGCACGATCGTTAAGCCAAATGCATTTTACTGGCTCTCTGGTAGTCGTCAAAGTGACGATTGTCTTTTTGTTGACCCTTCGATAGTCGTCGGAGTAAGAAATATTTTTTTTATTGATGCCTTAATACTTGTAGAAGTGGCGATTATCCTTTTATTGTCTCTCTGTTAGTCGCTGTGGTTTTTGCTATTTGTTGACAGTCTAGTAATCATGCATTAACATTTTAAAAATAATGAATTTATAAAGTATTTATTATATAAATATATAGAGTTCATTATAGTTAAGGTTAATTCGGGAAATGCAGAACACCAAATACGAGAAGCAATTAGTCTTCATAAATTTGTTTTTAATTTAGAGTTTATGGAAAAAAGAAAATTCAAAATTATGAAAGATACTAGCTGCCCGGGTTTTTCCGATATATATTAAAAAAGGAGAAAGAAGTTGTTGTTACTACTTTTATCAATTATAAGAAGTCCTCACGAACAACAAATTGAACAAATTTGTATACATTTGTTATTATTGAGTAATTTCAAAAAATTTCGAACCAAAATTATTGTATATCTTGGTTTTTTTTTTAATTGGGGGTGTTCATTAAACCAGTCATCGTGCATTTTATTGAGTGAGAATCAGTTTCATATCGTTTACGGTTCATGTCTTATAAACCTCTAAAGTAGGACACCTTAGGGATTTTTGTCAAAAATGAACTAAGTTTAAGATTAAATGACTTTTATATGCATTCGATTTTAACAAAATTGATATCAATGGAAAGGACTTATAATCCTCTTTATCACAAAAGTTACACAACTTGCTGGCGCAAGGACCTCTAAAATGAAAAAATATCGTTTATCCTACGATATCTTGAATTAATTTCCATTATTTTTTGGCATGATATTTACAATTAATAGTGCAAAATTTCAAAATGGCATCTTAATGGAATCAGAAGTTACAATATTTTTTCTTTACTAACTAACACATTTTCTATTAGATATTAAGTGGTTTTTAGGCTTATTGACATACTTATTCAAATTTTAATATAACAGATATAGCTCATTCATGATTCCGAAAAAATAATTTAATATTATTTTAGAAGTTTCGGGATCAAATTAGCAGATCTTTAACTTTGCAAAATCAATCGATTTTTATTTTTTTGAAAATTGTGAAGATTGTTTACTAAAATTTGGTACATAGGATTACAAAAGCAAAATCTACTGGAATTGACCATAACCGGTCCACTATTCACCTATACCCCATACAACTTATTCGAACTACTGTTTTAACGCATATAATATCTGAAATATGTCGTATTTATATAATTACAGCATACATAATTTTTGTACAAATATAGATCCTTTTACCAGATTTTATAAAAATCGGTCCTTAATTGGTCATATTTTTTATGCAGGTTTTATGTAGATGCCTAAAAATGACTTAAAAACGCTAAATCCCACATTAATGTTAATACCGATATAAAATGTTATATATTTGAGATGTATATAAGTATAAATCATCATACACAATTTCAAAGTAATAGGTCCACAACTGAACATGGTTTCCATATAATACCCATTCCCAAAAATCAATTAAACTTGCATAAATCTCACATCAATATCAATATCGAGATAAAATTTAACGCAACTTAGTTTTGTATAGGTATAGATCGTTCCACTAAATTTCATAATGCTCGGTCCATAATTGACCATGTCTCCCATATAATTCACATTCCCGAAATATACTTAAACGTTCATAAATCTCACATAAATGCCAATATAGAAATGAAATTTTACATTAATATTTTTTAGATGCATAAATTATTGTAATTAATTTCATAAGAATCGTTCCACAATTGACCATAGGTCCCATATAAAGTCCTCTCTCCTCTTTTTAGTGCCTATAAACAAGCATTTAGAGTAATAAATAATAATAATAAAAAAATAAATAATAGTAATAAAATTTTACTAACTACTATAGACAAACTGTTATAACTTCTGATCCCATTTAGACCTCACTTTTAAATTTTTACACTATAACGACAATATGATTGCAAACATCATGCCAAAAAATAATGATAGTTAAAGGACCTATTTTTAGGATATCCTAGGATACCGGATATTTTTTTATTTTAACCTTTATGATTTTATACCAAGTTTGTAAAAATCGGATAACGTTTTTAAAAGTTATTTAACCTTAAACTTTGTTCGTTTTAGGTTAAAATATCCAAGGTGTTTTACTTTAGAGGTCCATAAAACATGAACCGTAAATGATATGGAACTGCTTCATACGCGATAAAATGTGCGATCACTGAACACGACAAATTTAAAAAAATCGAAGATATAAAATTTTTAAAACTGCATTTTTGTGTCGAAATTTTTATATGGTTGGAATAAGTTGCTCTTGATGTTTTTGACACCAGACAGTAGGCTCAATATGGTATCTTACTCTATTTATTTATTGCTAATAAATTTTAGTGTTTACTTTCAAATCGATCTAAATACATTTGTTGCGTGATTTTTTTATAGATGGATAAATATGAAATTGTTTTCAAAAACTCACCATTTTCGACCAATGCTGCACGTCGAGAACAAAACGAAATCAATTTAAAATTTTTCTATTAACCATTTCAGAAGCCTTGTCTTTTGAAATATGTAAAGAAAGAAATTATTCTATTAACAAAACTTTTAGAAAAAAGTGAAAGAATTGCACTATATTTTTGTAAAAAATAGCAATTTTTCATATTAGTTTCAGAGTGCTGAATTTGAATATTTTTCACGGCTAGAGATAATCAAAAATTTTTTCAACATATTATTTCGAAATATTTAATAAGTTCCAGAATATTTTTAGAAAATTTTTCTCTCATATACCTCTGGACGAAAAACGAAATAAAGTAGTAGGCATAAATTAAAATTTCAAAATTCAATCGTGAATATCTTTTTAACTGTAAGAGATGACTTTTTTTTGTAGAGATTTACAAAGACTATCTAAATTTAAATTTTTTTTTTACATCAAAATCATAAATAATTTTTTTGCGATTAAAAAATACATACATACATACATACATACATACATAAATATTCGAGGTAACCAGTTTTGAAGTACTTCCCAATACCCCTCTGAACCGCTTAAAAGCAACACAAGCTCTGGCCATATCAAATTTTGTTCAAATATCTTTAACGGATGACAAGTTACAGAATTATTTCCAAAAAAATCATTTTGTAATCACTGTGCGCTGTTGATCAAAACCTATTTATTTTGAGGTAACTTAAACATTTTTAAGAGATTTTTTCGGAATTATTTTACGATACATCAATTTTACTAAAAAATTAATATCTTTTTAAGTGTTCTGATACTTTTACTTTAAATTTAGTATCAAAACAAATAGAAAAGTATAAACACAAGCAGTGTTGGTCAAGGTCGACCATATAATACCTCACATGCTTGTGTATAGGCACATAAATGAATATCGGGAGAGGGCCTTATATGGGACCTATGGTCAATTGTGGAACGATCCTTATGAAATTTATTATAATAAGTTATGCGTCTATGAATATTATTTATGTAAAATTTTATTTCGATATTCTCATTTACATATGTCAGATTTATGCAGGTTTAAGTATTTATCGGGAATGTGAATTATATGGGAGCCATTTTCAATTACGGACCGATCAATATGGAATTTAGTGGAGTTATCTATACTTGTACAAAAATTATTTATTTTTATTTCGATATTGATATTTATGTAAGATTTATTCAAGTTCAATTGATTTTCGGGAATGGGGACTGTATAGGAACCATGTTTAATTATGAACCTATTATTGTAAAATTGCTTATGATATTTATACTTATATAGAACTCAAATATATAAAATTTTATATTGATCTTAACATTAATGAGAGATTTATGCGTTTTTAAGTAGTTTTTAGGCAGCGCAACCCACATGAAAGATATGATGAAATTTGTATCGATCATTATAAAATTTGGTACAACGATCTATACTTGTACAAAAATTGTGTGGGCTGAAATTATATAAATACGACATACTTCAGGTATTTATATTCGTTAAACCACTCTCCCGAGGAAAAAAATTGTGTGGGGTATAGGTGAAATAATGGATCGATCATGATCAATTTCAGTTGGTTTCGCTTTGTAACCCCAAGCATCAAATTTGATTAAATAATCTTTAAAATCGTCACAAATAATTCTATAGATTTTATAAAGTGGGTTAGAGTGGGTTAAAGGTCGGTTAATGTGTTCCTGAGACTTCTAAATTAATATCAAATTATTTTTTTGGTATCAGGAATGTGCTATATATGTGACTTATTGTAATAAGCAATGATCCGTTATATTAAAATTTTAATAAGTATATAAATACGTCTAAATATCACTTAATATCTAATAGAAAATGTGTTAGTAAAGAAAATTTGTTGTAACTTCTGATCCCATTGAGATCGCATTTTAAAATTTTTATAATATAACGACAAATAGATTGAAAACGTAGTGTAAAATAATAATAAAAATTTAATGACTTTTTTCCTGGTTATCCAAGGATACTCTTTTCATTTTAGAGGTCATTTCGCCGGGAAAATATTTAGTTATTATAGTTTTGTGATAAAGAAAGGTATCAGTCCTTTCCAATGACACCAAATTTGTTGAAATCTGATGATGCACATAAGACAGAAGTTCAAGGTGTCCAAGTTTAAATGTTCATAGAATATGAACCGTTAGCGATATGGTTCAGGTTAGTACACCATTTGAAGCACATGGAGGAGTAGATTATATGTACTGAATTTCATTAAAATCGGTTATGGGAAAAACACGAGCTGGGCCGAAATTTTTTGGAATTACTCTATTCTCAGTGTTCTCTAAATCGCTGGATGCATCTTTTATCAGAAAAGTTAAAAATGTTCTGAACTGAAGACTCACAAGTTAAAAAAATTTACTAAAGGGAATGCTAGAAAAAATTTGGAGGCAAAAGAAAGAACGAAAATTATTGAGATTATTTTATTTCTATTTTTTTTTGTTAAATGTGAATGGTCCATGTGAAGAGTCCATGGAAAAGTTATTTTCTATCATAAGAAAGCACAACGAATTCTAATTTTTCTGGAATGATCCCGCTTCTCGTTATTGCAGCAAAAAAGGTACTAAATGGTATCAAGCAAATTGCGCTGTCGTGCATTGTTGCCAGGAGGTGAGAAAAAAAAGAGGCTAAATTGAACTTTAAAAAAAGGCCAAAAGAGGCTAAATGTCTTAAAAAATTAAAAGCTAACCTTTCATTTTAAATTTTACAACTTATTTTTTTATCGTTCTCATTAGTTTTTGATATTTTTTTAAAGATATTGTAATAAATTTATAAATAAAACATAGAAGGGCTGCCAGCAAAATGACACAATGAAAAGTTCCCATACAAGATTTTCATACAAAAAATCACCCAATATTTTCAAGTGATTTGTCGTCACTTTAGAACTATAATTCCGTTTTGATCCAAATATTATCATCATTTGTGGGATTCGCCTTCCAAAAAGAATCTGCTACGACTGTGAAATTTTTTATGTTAATAAGATCGGCGGATTAGAAAATGCAGATTTATTTTGTCAGTTATTTCCACTTTTGTAGCCAACAGTAGACATATAAAGCATGAACGCCTAAAAGAGCATATAAAAAAGAATACAGAAGATTATAAAAACTTCTGAAAACTTTTTATATTTAGTCTTTACTAAAATTTTGCATAAGTAGAACAAATATCCGTGGTTGTAATTTAGAAAAATGGGCATATATATATGAATAGAAAGATGTAAATGTAGTGTGTCTATTTGAAAGTTTTGTTGAAATTCTATTGCACAATGGGGCAATAGAATTTCAACTATTCTATTCTATTGCACAATGTCGGAACCACTTTTTTCATACAAAAGTATGCTCAATCAAAGAAAGAAAGAATGCATTCTTTAATTAATTCTTTCGAGAGAGGGGGAGAGAGAGGGGAAGTTAGGTTTGTGAGAGAGAGGGAGAGAGTGGGGAAGTGTGTGTTGTGAGAGAGAATAGTTAGTTGGTGTGAGAGAGTGTTGTCAGATAGATTTGTGTGTGTTAAGGTTTTGAGTTTTGATTTTGTGGGTGATGGAAGACAACCAGTTTTAGTGTAGAGAGAAAATAGTTGCCTGTTGTCTTTTTGAAGATCAAGATAGTTGAAATGTGTGTTTTTCCTAGTTCCTGATTGGTGTTGGCTATGAAAGAGAGAAATTTTTATATTTTTGTTGGTGTGTTGGTGTAAATTTTTCTATGATTGTTTACTAGCTATAGATTTTTCTTTTCTGGATGGGATTTTCCAACTTAAAATATTTCGTTAGAGGAATATTTGTTGAATGGTATTCCATTTAAATTTTCTACTTGTATGTGAAGGTATAATAAATCGCAGTGAATTTCATTGACTTTGATTAGTAACTATGAATTTAATTGGTTTTAGGTGATATTTTTAGAAATTGACGTAGTGGAATTTTTTGATATTTTCTTGTAAGAGGACTGAATAGTATTTGTAGAAGCTCTTTTGTAACATGAAAAAGCAATGGTTTTTTAGTTTTAGTTCTTTATTTTATTGATAAAAAATTTAATATGTATTAGATGTATTACTAAAGAGAAAATAGGTACCTGTTTGGTGGTTAGTTTTCGATTGGCTATGATAGAGAGATTTGTATATTTTTCTTGGGTTGTAATAAAACATGTATGTTTGTTTGTAGTGTGCTTTTTAACAGATACTACAAAAAGAAAAACTTTTTATTTTTTTCACTTTCAATTGTGATGAAATTGAAAACTGATGACTTCTGTATAAAGCGTCTGAGTATTTTGGTTTATTCATCTATATTTATATGGTTTTTGTAAAGCGGAAAAATAAACTCGAGAATTGTTTTGTTTATATGGAAAAATAAACTCGTTTAAGGTTTTTGACTTTTAGTCATTGTCTGATTTTCCTAAACATGTTGATATATAGTTAAACAAAATTGACAGAAGTAAATTTTTTAATATTATAATAGCAAAGTATTTTGATTTATGGGTGTTTAATAATTTCATAAATTTGCGGAATTGATTTTATATACATACATATGTATATATATAATAGCATTAAAAACTCTCCTCAGAACAACGTAATGAAATAAACATACATATGTACATATAAGTTTTTTAAACGATATTTGATATTTTTCTTTATAATTATGTGTCAGTTTTTTTTTATATTTATGTACTAAATTTCATGATCGCACTATTTAATTTAAATTAAATTTTATTTAAATTTAAATTAAATTTACTTGTATCAATAGATAATGCATTTCATTCTTAGATCAAACTTACAAATAATCACATCTTTCATCTATTCATTAAAAAAAATGACGAAATTCATTTGTGAATATTGTCAGAAAGGATATAATCATAATGTATCTTTAATACGACATATAAGATTAAATCATATAAAATTATAAATTATAAAGCACTTCCATTTAATAGATCATAGTAGAAAAATGGGAGAAGATACCACATATACTGTGATGAGTGTAAAACATATATGTTGAAAAAATTTTGGCCTCAACATTTACGTACAAATAACCACAAAAGAAATTGTAGTAAGCAATTGGATAAAGGTGTAAGGTGTATTAATTCTGCTTTTAAAAATCGAAGCACCACACATATGTTTGAAAATGAGAATAAAAGTAATTTTCTTCAACTCAGTACAAAGTCATATAGATGATTAAAGATATGCTGCAAAAACATACAAACATTAAATTTAACTGCGAACTGTTTTGTAATTATATGTTATTGAAAGATGAAACATGCATCATAGAAATGAAATCACATCAAACTAAAATGATGATAATAAGTTCTACTACAACAGTAGAAGATCTAGTTAATTTTTACTCAAATTATTGTAGTGTTCTAATAAACAAAATGAGTGAATTTCAAGAACATGATAGGGGATGGACGTTAACCTAAATATCTCATTTGGAATTAAATATTAATGAATATAAATGTATAAAGGGCTTTCAATATATTTCTTTACCACCATCAATATTGAAAAAAGAAGCATGTATTTTAAAGATGAGTACTGTTTTAAATGGGTGATAATATCAGCATTGTATCCAGTCACAATCCATTTAAATAGATGTTCATCATATCAAATCAAAGATATTAATGCAGATATTGTTGTATTGGAAAACAATATGGTTTTAAATTTAAAAAATTTAAACTTTCCGTTACCTGTGAACAAAATAAATGATTTTGAATTAAATAATTCTCCAATATGTGTAAATGTTTTTGGTCTAGAGGACAATAATATTGTGGGTCCATACTATTTTACTCAATAAGAAAAAGCAAATCACATAAATTAGCTATCATTGGAAGAGGATGAATGATTCCATTACGTTTGGATCAAAAGCATATTAAGGTAAGTAAATCTATTTTTTTATAAAATTAAAGAGAACTAATAAATGTTTTAAATTTTTTTGTTTAATTTCAGATTAATCAAAAGTCAATTAACAAAACATAGAAGACAAATACATGTATGTAATATATGTTTAATACATTTCCACAATGAAAAAGCTCACAAAAAACATAAAGGTGAAGGCAACAAAATGGTAACAAAAATGCTTGACTTAGTAGAATATTTAATTTTAAAAAGCAAGTGGATATTCCTTTTGTTGTCTACGCTGACTTCGAATGTATTGTAGAATCGACGAATGTTCAGAATTCAACTAACGTCAAGTCGGTACAAAAACATATTCCAATCGCTTATAGTTACTATGTTAAGTGCTCATTCAACTCACATTAAGATATATTTAGAATATATAGTGGTGAAGATTCGGCAAAACATTTTTTTCAAACTTCAATTAAAGATATCTATTTATAATAATTTTGTAAGTAAACTAAATCAATGAATTTTTTAGCACCATCTCAACAGAAAATACAAAACGAAGATAAAATTTGTTACATTTGTAACAAATTTTTATCTTCTGAAGATAGGGTGTGTAATCATTGTCACCTAACGGGTGAATATAGAGGGACCGCTCGTAGCAAATGCAGTTTAAAATATCAAATTACGCAATTTATTCCTATATTTTTTCATAACCTTTCGGCATATGATTGTCATTTGTTTGTAAGAGAACTTTCATCTGTAAAGGGTGATATAAATATTATTCCATTAAACAAGGAGTTGTATGTGTCCATATCTAAGAGGATTGTAATAAATGATAATGATACTATTGAAGTTCGTTTCTTAGACTCATTTAGATTCATGCCATCAAGTTTAGAAAAACCAGTTGGCTATGTATGGAACACATTTAATTGTAGATCTATATTAGACTATTTACTTTTATATTTGAAGACTGATGTTCTTTTACTTTGTGATATTTTTGAAAACTTTATTAAAGTTTGTAAAAATATTTATAATTTAGATCCATGTCAATACTACACTACACCTGGTCTATCATGGGATGCCATGCTGAAAATAACGAAGCTAGAATTAGAATTACTAACTGACATGAATATGTACAATTTGGTAGCACGTGGTATAAGGGGAGGAGCGATTATGATTCTTCTAAAGAATCAAATTATCTAATTTATTTAGACGTAAATAATTTAAATTTTTGTGTTATGCCTCCATACTTTCCATACAAAAACTTTGAAAATATTGAAAATTTCAATTTAGATGATGTAAAACATGAATCACCTGCACGATACGTATTAGAAGTAGACTAAGAAAAAAAATATAATGCATGAAACAGACTAAATTAATAACTGATTTAAATAATAAAACAAAATATATAATACGCTACAGAAATCTGCAAAATATATTCAACATGGAACGGTTTTAAAGAAAGTACATAGAATTCTAAAATCGAATCAATCAAACTGGTTAAAAACGTATATTGATCTGAATCAACATCATAGAACATTGGCAAAAAATCCATTCGAACAGAATTTTTTCAAATTATTAAATAACGCGGTTTATCGAAAGACAATGAAAAATGTAGATAAAAGAAAAGACATTAAAATTGTTTGGGACTGGGAAAATAGGGGTAAGAAACTTGGTGCTGGAGCGCTTATTTCTAAACCTAATTTTCATAGTGCACTTAAAATTAATGATGATATGACTGCAATCGAAATGAATAGAGCTAAAACTAAATACAATAAACCGATTTACATTGGGTTTTCTGTTTTAGAATTATCTAAAAGGAAAATATATAATTCCCATTATGATTATATGAAACCCAAATATCATGAAAATCTTAACTTAAACTATATGGACACAGATTCATTTATATATAATATTAAAACAAATGATTTATATGATGATATTCGAAATGATATAAAATCACATTTTGATACGTCTGCATATTCGAAAGAAAATGTTTTTAATTTTCTTCTTCTGAATAAAAAAGTTTTAGGAATGATGAAAGACAAATGTAACGGTAAAATAATTAAGGAATTCATTGGTTTAAGAGCTAAAATGTATTCGGTTAAGATTTACAGAGATGAACAAGAAATTAAGAAAATTAATAGTATTAAATAATGCGTAACAGCTAAGCTATCAATAAACGACTTTAGGAAATGTTTGTTACAAAAAGAATTATATTATGATTCAATGTATATATTAAAATCTAAGATTCACCAAATTTATACACAACACATTAATAAGTTAATTTTAAGTTATTTAGATGATAAGAGATTTATTTATAAGAGAAAATTACGTTGATACCTGTGCATGGGGACACTACACAGTGGGGCAGAATCGAAATTTTTTGGAAATAAATCTGTAACTTCTGATCGGCCTGTTGGATTTTCATGAAATTTGGTATAGGCGTAGCAGAGAAGCGTAAAATGTTATGTTTGGAAGGGCGACAAAGTTAGATACCTCTGACATAAAAAATTTTTAACAGCTTGCAAAATTTTTGTTTCTCGTCCGATTTCAAATATTTTTATACATTGTTGTAGGCCCTGATATGACCTATAAAAACATGCTTACATGTCCTATTTATCTCTTATAGTTATTTGCGTTTGAATTTTTAAGCGCCATAATTTTGCATGGTCTTGGTCAAGTTTTTTTTCATATATATCCTAGTATTTCAGACCGATTTTATTAGTTTTTTTCTTAACTAGTTAAATAACAAATTTATCTATTGAATAAAAAAAATTAAAGTCGATATCTTTACCGAGTCCAAAAATAAACGATATTGAATTTGAAAATTGCAAAAAAGACGACTTTTTGTGTTTGTTTTAGCCGAAAAAGTATCTACACTCTTTTTTATCTTTAGCAACATATAATAATTTTGCACTTTTCTGAAAGGTAACTTCACAGAGATGACTTTAAGATAAAAAACAAGCCCAATAACTTGGGTACACGGTCATAAATACATTTGTTAAATTTAGGTAAACACCATAAATGTAAACTAATAAAATACTTATTGATTAAGTTAAAATAGACATTTTTTGTTTGTTTTGTTATTTTAAATTCATTAATAGAAATATATGAATGGTTAGAAAAGGATAAAGATTTACTTAAATTTGGGAAATGTGGCAACCCTATTAAAAATAAAAATTATTTATTAATTATTTTTATAAAAATATTTTGCGTATAGATATTAGTAAATGTATACAAAAATATTCGTAATTTTCTAATTTATTATTCACGCAAAACTAAAGACAAAAATTACAAGTTTGTAAATATATAGTCATATATATATATAAATTGGAAATATAAAAGTTTAAAGGCGCATATTTCTGAAATGAGGCATAATATTGACTTGAGTCTTTTTACAAAAGATCAGAAATTATATATGCTAAAGGATAAGCTTAATTTGGAATATATATTTTTAAAATTTCTTTCGCTATTTAGAAATAAACCAAACAAAAGGCCCAATTTGGGGTTTTTGGAGAAAATACAATTTTTTTAATTGTAATAACATATTTGTTTATAAATATGAAATTTGCAGGAAATGTGGATCTTATTAATATAAATAAAAGCGCGTTAACAAAATTTCAATCGGCGGTAGGGTTTTCCCGAATTCCCAAAAAACTAATGAAAATTACCAAAAATGGGATTTTTTGCATTTTTGGCTATAGAATCGACAGTTTTCCGAAGTCCCGTAGATTTTAATTTAAGACTTTTAACAACATATTGAAGATTCTTAAAATATGGTCTAAAATCAAAACTTTCATATAAAATGGGTCGAATTCGGGAGGATGTGTATCATGACCAATTAAGTTATTGGGCTTGTTTTTTATCTTAAAGTCATCTCTGTGAAGTTACCTTTCAGAAAATGCAAAAATTATTATACGCTGCTAAAAAAAATTTTGTTTTAGATAAAAAAAGAGTGTAGATACTTTTTCGGCTAAAAAAAAAAACACAAAAAGACGTCTTTTTTGCAATTTTCAAATTCAGAATCGTTTATTTTTGGACTCGGTAAAGATATCGACTTCAGATTTTTTTATTCAATGGATAATTTTGTTCTTTAACTATTTAAGAAAGCTAATAAAATCGGTCGGAAATACTAAGATATATATGTAAAAACTGGAACAAGAACATGCAAAATTAAAAAAAACTCGAAAAATTTAAGGGATAAACATATACGCATGTTTTTATAGGTCTTATCAGGGCCTACAACAATATATAAAAATATTTGAAATTGGACGAGAAACAAAAATTTCGCAAGCGGTTAAAAATTTTTTATGTCAGAGATACCTAACTTTGAGCCCCCTTAGCTCCTCACCTGGGGGAATTTTTGTGCCCCCCTTCCAAACATAACATTTTACGCTCCTCTGCTACGCCTGTACCAAATTTTATGAAAATCCAACCAGCCGATCAGAAGTTACAGATTTATTTCCAAAAAATTTCGATTCTGCCCCACTGTGCACTATAAAATAAAAAGTAATATAAAATAAAACAAAATTTTTAATTGTTAGTATATTTATAATTTATATACATACCTACATATATATTAAAAATAAATTTATTAATAAAATAATAATGTAAAATATAGCAATAACAGTTGTTTTATTTATTTATATATGTAACTTATATTATATTAAAAAAATATTTATAAATAAAAATAAAAAAAAATTAAAAAAAGAATATTTCTTATACATTCATTCATACATACATACATACATATACACATACATATATACATGCATACATACATATATACATACATCCATACATACATACATACACACATATATATTATATAATTTTTATCGAAAAAATTCAGAAAATAATTGCTCGTGAAAAGTAAATTTATAAGGCTTGTACACAAAATTGTTTATGATTATTTTTGGGTATTTAGGTTTTGGTGTTTTTCTTTGTGGGAGTTTTTTCTTATATGTTTTGAATGGTTATATTAAACTGATTTTACAGTGTTACAAAAAATATTCTACTAAGTCAAGCATTTTATTACCATTTTGTTGCATTCACCTTTATGTTTTTTATGAGCTTTTTCATTGTGGAAATGTATTAAACATATATTACATACATGTATTTGTCTTCTATGTTTTGTTAATTGACTTTTGATTAATCTGAAATTAAACAAAAAAATTTAAAACATTTATTAGTTCTCTTTAATTTTATAAAAAAAATAGATTTACTTACCTTAATATGCTTTTGATCCAAACGTAATGGAATCATTCATCCTCTTCCAATGATAGCAAATTTATGTGATTTGCTTTTTCTTCTTGAGTAAAATAGTATGGACCCACAATATTATTGTCCTCTAGACCAAAAACATTTACACATATTGGAGAATTATTTAATTCAAAATCATTTATTTTGTTCACAGGTAACGGAAAGTTTAAATTTTTTAAATTTAAAACCATATTGTTTTCCAATACAACAATATCTGCATTAATATCTTTGATTTGATATGATGAACATCTATTTAAATGGATTGTGACTGGATACAATGCTGATATTATCACCCATTTAAAACAGTACTCATCTTTATAATACATGCTTCTTTTTTCAATATTGATGGTGGTAAAGCAATGTATTGAGAGCCCTTTATACATTTATATTCATTAATATTTAATTCCAAAGGAGATATTTAGGTTAACGTCCATCCCCTATCAAGTTCTTGAAATTCACTCATTTTGTTTATTAGAACACTACAATGATTTGAGTAAAAATTAACTAGATCTTATACTGTTGTAGTAGAAGTTATTATTATCATTTTGGTTTGATGTGATTTCATTTCTATGATGCATGTTTCATCTTTCAATAACATATAATTACAAAACAGTTCGCAGTTAAATTTAATGTTTGTATGTTTTTGCAGCATATCTTTAATCATCTATATGACTTTATACTGAGTTGAAGAATTTTATTTTTATTCTCATTTTCAAACATATATGTGGTGCTTCGATTTCTAAAAGCAGAATTAATACACCTTTATCCAATTGCTTACTACAATCTCTTTTGTGTTTATTTGTACGTAAATGTTGAGGCCAACATTTTTTCAATATTTATGTTTTACACTCATGAGAGTATATGTGGTATCTTCTCCCATTTTTCTACTATGATCTATTAAATGGAAGTGCTTTAAAGTCTTTGCGGTTTGAAAATTTTAAGTCCCACGTAGAACATTTCATGGTATAATTTCTATGATTTAATCTTACACGTCGTATTAAAGATACATTATGATTATATCCTTCCTGACAATATTCACAAATGAATTTCGACATTTTTTTTAATGAATAGATGAAAGATGTGATTACTTGAAAGTTTGATCTAAGAATGAAATGCATTATCTATTGATACAAGTTAAATTAATTTAAATTTAAATAAAATTTAATTTAAATAAAATAAATAAAATTTAATTTAAATTAAATAGTGCGATCATGAGGAGAGTTTTTAATGCTATTATATATCTATACATATGTATGTATATAAAATAAATTCCACAAATTTATGAAATTATTAAACACCAGTAAATCAAAATACTTTGCTATTATAATATTAAAAAAATTACTTCTGTCATTTTTGTTTAACTATATATCAGCATATTTACGAAAATTAGACAATGTTAATATTTCATCGCTAAAAGTCAAAATTCTTAAACGAGAATATTTTTCCATATAAACAAAACAATTCTCGAGATTATTTTTCCGCTTTACAAAAAGAAAAAATTACCATATAAATATAGATGAATAAACTCAAAATACTCAAACGCTACACAGTGGGGTCAAACGCAAATTTTTTGGTAATAAATCTGAATCTCCTAAACTACTTGTCGGATCAAATTGAAATGTACAGAAGAGTTGTAGAGGAGGACCTAAGCTTTTAGAAAAATAATCTTGTAGTTACCCTGTGATAACACGAGATAAACTACAGGGTGTCAAAGTTGACTACCTCGAGTATGTAAAAGTTAAAAAAAATCGTAACTTGTACAAATGAAGTCCGATTTTAAAGATTTTTATATTTCTGGAAAGTGCTTGGCAAGATAAAGAAAAAATAAGCTTACTCGTCTAAGATATCTATTACAGTTAAACAGATATTTACGCTTGAATTTTGAATTTTTGATTTTTTGGCTCGACTTTCTTTCGTTTTTCGGGAATAAGTCCGGAGATATATGAGGTAAAAATTTTTTAAAAATATTCTGTAATTTGCTATATATTTCAAAATAATATGCTGAAAGAATTTTTGGATTATCTCAATTCGTCTAGACGTGAAAAATATTCAAAGTCAGCACTCTGAAATTGGCATGAAAAATGGCTATTTTTTTACAAAAATATAGTACAATTCATTCACTTTTTTCTCAAAGTTCCGTTAATAAAAAATTTTTTTCCTTATTGATTTCAAAAGATAAGGCTTCATAAATGGTTAATAAAGAAATTTTGAATTGATTTAAGTTTGCACCCTACATCCAGCATTGGCCGAAAATTGTCAATTTTAAAAAATAGTTTCATTTTTATCGATTAATAAAAAAAATGTCACGCGAGCTTTTTTAAATTTGGTACCCATATTTTTTATAGAAATAGATTTAGAATGATTTAACACTAAACTGCTTCCCGCTCGGCTAAAAACGAATACAGGAGTGGAGATTTTATGTTAAAAGTCAGTTTTTTTAACGACTATTTTTAAAAGCATATTAAAAGCATATTAGCATAATATTTTTAATATTATTTCTTATGTAATGTATAAAACACAAATCAAGCTTTGATTCCTAAAAAATTCATTAAAATAGCTCCAATAACCTATTTTTGGTAATTTTTCAAAAATAAATTTTTTTTTTTTAAAATAGCTGAAAATCCAAAAAAATTTAATTTTTTTAATACAACTCCACTTATTTTGCAAATACTTGAAAGTGTTAAAAGAATATAAAAATAGACTTATTTACCAATTCAACGATATATAAAATGTTGATATAGGTCATTTAATAATAGTAATATAATGGCCTCAAATCTACCAAGTCACGTCAAAAGTTGCAAAATTCACTATTTTGTTCCGTATTTCCATATGTGTGTATACGTAACACTCAACTGCATTGCTTATTTTTGTTACGAGATAATATTTATTAATGAATTTATTTAAAGTGTTCATAATTTTTTTTACTGAAAAGGTTTATAAAATTACCTAAGTACATAAATAAGTATATTTTCCTTCGTTTTTTATTACATTTTTTAAAGTTTTTAAATGATTTACCTAGCTACTTAATTAATGTATTATAATAAAAATGATTTTTTTACAATCGCATAGGTACATTTATTGACATACCTGTTTAACACTACAGGTCATAAAAATAACTGAATGAAATTGGGGGTTTTGAGCAAAAATTTAAATTTTTTTTAATTCATTTTTGCCTGTCACCATTTACCTGATATAAATATTCTTTTTCTATATATAAGTATCCTTATAAATATGCAGATTTATTAGTGAATTTGCCATTATGAAGATTACATTAAAACACTTTTCTATTTGCAAAGTAATCTGGGATAATCTATCTGATATTATAAATCGTCCAGAAAAAATAAGAAAACTCATTGTTACAGTAGTATCTTTTGGTTTAACTCTTACTGCAGAAGACAGTTTAAAGCTCGAAAATTTTTATAAATCATACGAAAAAAGGATGCAAGTTTCAGATTGGTCAATACCAAAGTTCAAGAAGAAAAATGAAGAGTGGTTGGAGGGAGAAATACCAATTTTCATCGGAAAGCAGAAAAAGGGTCGACCAAAAAAAAAGTTACGATGAAGTTCAGCTAAGAACAAAGAGGACCAAACAGGAATCTATTCTAAATTCACATACGAATGCCGAAATAAAAGATACATTTAAAGCTTTAGTAACACGTACGCAACCAAAGGAAGTAGAAAAAGTTATAGATGTGTTACCAACAGCTTCTCCCAATATATTACATCGGATAATCCAAAGCATAGTGACAACGAAATCAACATCGTCCTTTACCTCTGAAGATGCTTTAGCTCTAATATTAAATTTAGGATTATCAAGAAACCAATACGAGATTTTGAGGAAATCTGTTAGCGAAAAAGGATATGATATCTTTCCCAGTAGCAAATCAGTGAGAGAAGCGAAAAGTAATATTTTACAGCCTATGGAGCACCCGGTTAATGCTTCTGTTAAAAGTGCTAAAGTTAATATATTACAATTACTTGAAAATACTGCCCCTAGAATTATATCTACCTTCAGCAATGATAACATTGAAAAATGCAAAGACTCTGAACTTATTTTAATATTCAAATGGGGCTGCGATGGAACATCAGGATTTTCGGAATACAAACAACTGGATGGAAGTAATTCTGGAAATAATTATTCCTCGCTGTTTATAGCGTCTCTGGTATCACTTCGAATGCGCTTAAATAAGCCTTCCTCATCGACAAGAAATGACTCGCTTTTTGATGATATATGGATAAATTTAACTCCAGGTTCCAAATTTTTGTGCCGTCCAATCCTTTTTGATTACACAAAAGAAGCCACGGTTACAATAAACAGCATTGTCAACCAATTGTAATAAGAAATTAAAGCATTGCCCCCAATATATGTAAAAGTATCAAACAGAACTATTAAAGTTACATTTCGACAACAATTAACGATGATTGATGGAAAAGTTGCAAACGCTATAACAGATACAACATCTACATGGAAATGTAATATATGTGGAAAAATAAGTTCACAATTTCAGGATAATTCTGAAGTCCTTGTTAATAAAAATTCTTTAAAATTTGGAATATCACCACTCCACGCAAGGATAAGATTTTTGAAGTTCTGCTTACATCTTGCATATGATATGAAGTACAGAAATATTCCCGGGCAGGAAAATGCTACAGTAAAAAACAATTTGGAACTTCACGAATTACGAAAAGAGGAGAAGAAAAGAATTCAGTTAGAATTCAAAGAACAACTCGGATTAATAATTGATAAACCTCTGATGGAAATACAGCAAGACGTTTCTTTGAAAATCCGGAACTCACATCTTCAATCACAGGCATTGACTTAAATATTTTGAAGCGTTTTAAGATTATATTGGCAGCCATTAATAGCAAAAAACAAATTAATGCGGACAAATTTAAAATTTTTGCTTACGAAACTAGAGACTACTTAACATTACATACCCCTGGAAATCAATGACTCCAATAATTCACAAAGTATTGGCTCATGGTAGAGAAATAATAGAAAATAGTATTTTGCCATTGGGAGAGCTAACAGAGGAAGCACAGGAAGCCCGAAATACCCGAAAATGTTCGAAAATAGCGCAAAATATGGACTTAATGGAATATTTATTAATATCATCAGATCCAGTTATATATTCTATAAGAACACGATGGCTACCAAAAATCACTCTTGAAATAGAAAAAGAGGATTCCGAAGCTAAGGAAGTTAAAAATTTGCTAACGTTTGATGTTTCTGATTATTTTCAAGATCTCTAATAATATCTTCGATAATATATTCTTAATAAAATAAATATACGGGATATATGTATAATAAGTATGTAAATATGTAGAACAAATTAAATAAACATTACTCAAATAAAGAATTTACTACTTTATAATAACAAATATATACCAACATAATACATTAGAAAACTAAAATGTTACGTATACACACATATGGAAATACGGAACAAAATAGTGAATTTTGCAACTTTTGACAAGACTTGGTAGTTTTGAGGCCATTATATTACTATTATTAAATGACCTATATCAACATTTTATATATCGTTCAATTGGTAAATAAGTCTATTTTTATATTCTTTTAACATTTTTAAAGTATTTGCAAAATTAGTGGAGTTGTATTAAAAAAATAGGTTATTGGAGCTTTTTTTTTGATTTTTTTAGGAATGGAAGCTTGATTTGTGTTTTACACATTACATAAGAAATAATATTAAAAATATTATGCTAATATGCTTTTAAAAATAGTCGTTAAAAAACTGACTTTTAACATAAAATCTCCACTCCTACATTCGTTTTTGGCCGGGCGGGAAGCAGTTTAGTGTTAAATCATTCTAAATCTATTTCTATAAAAAATATGGGTACCAAATTTAAAAAAGCTCGCGTGACATTTTTTTTATTAATCGATAAAAATGAAACTATTTTTTAAAATTGACAATTTTCGGTCAATGCTGGATGTAGGGTGCAAAATTAAATCAATTAAAAATTTCTTTATTAACCATTTATGACGCCTTTTCTTTTGAAATTAATAAGGAAAAAATTTTTTTATTAACGGAACTTTGAGAAAAAAGTGAATGAATTGTACTATATTTTTGTAAAAAAATAGCCATTTTTCATGCCAATTTCAGAGTGCTGACTTTGACTATTTTTCACGTCTAGACAAATTGAGATAATCCAAAAATTCTTTCAGCATATTATTTTGAAATATGTGGCAAATTACAGAATATTTTTAAAAAATTTTTACCTCATATATCTCCGGACTTATTCCCGAAAAACGAAAGAAAGTCAAGCCAAAAAATCAAAAATTCAAAATTCAAGCGTAAATATCTGTTTAACTGTAAGAGATAACTTAGATGAGTAAGCTTATTTTTTCTTTATCTTGCCAAGCACTTTCCAGAAATATAAAAATCTTTAAAATCGGACTTCATTTGTACAAGTTACGATTTTTTTTAACTTTTACATACTCGAGGTAGTCAACTTTGACACCCTGTAGCTTATCTCGTGTTATCACAGGGTGACTACAAGATGATTTTTCTGAAAGCTTAGGTCCTCCTCTACAACTCTTCCATACATTTCAATTTGAGCCGACCAGTAGTTTAGGAGATTCAGATTTATTACCAAAAAATTTGCGTTTGAACCCACTGTGCGCTATGTACACAAGTCAACAGTTTTTAATTTCATCACAATTAAAAGTGAGAAAAAAAAATAAAAAGTTTTTCTTTTTTAGTATTTGTTAAAAAGCACACAATAAACAAACATACGTGTTTTATTACAACCCAACAAAAATATAAAAATCTCTCTGTCATAGCCAACATAAAACCAACCACCAATCAGGAACTAGGGAAAACACACATTTCAACTATCTTGTCGCTGGCTGCGACAGTCGTTCGTGAGGGGCGAATTTAACTCCGCTACACCGTCAATTGAAACACAGATTTTCAATTATTGCTTGGCCCGATGAAGCGCGTTTATTTCTAATAAAGACTTAAATTAATAAACAAACAAACAACATAAACAAACTACACAACTTACCGCAGTGCTTTTCCCTTACAAAATGATTTAACTTACAAAATTATTTTCTCATGTACCACAAACCAGTGATGTGTATAACAAATTATAACACATTTCAAATAACGGTACCATCTTAACGAAACAAAGCACTGCAGTAAGATCAATGTTAAAAGAAACAACAAAGTATATAATAATTCTTACACAATAATGTACATAAGACAAATAAAATAACAATAAGGCAACTCAAAAACAAATGAATACAAAATAAATAAATAAATGCTAATATTAAATGAAATTAAGGCAAATAAACAATAATAAAAATTCATCGTAAACAAAAATAATAATAATCAAATAAATTCACTGCTCCTTTATGAGCCATTTGGCGACATCCCCACCCCCGTGGATCGGACATGATTCACTACTCCAAATCTAGAACAGCTAATTTAGATACGGGACGTCTTAGCACTCCACCCCTTGTCTGGACATCAGCACGTCGTACAATACCATCTTTGCCAGGAAACACATTCACTACTCGTCCTCTTATCCAATCACGACGGGAAATAGCTGGATCACATATGAGGACTAGATCATCCGGAGCAACTGGCTTTGTATATTCACACCATTTAGATCGTCTTCTTAGTGTGGGCAAATACTCAATAATCCATCTTTTCCAAAAATGATCTCGCAACTGACGTGCAATTTGCCACTGCTTTTTTAAAACTGCAGGCTTTTCAATTATAGTCCCTTCTGGTGTCTGAGCCGTATTTGGGGAACCAAGTAAAAAGTGATTAGGCGTCAAAGGTTCTTCGTCTTCGTGGCTGACAGGCAAATGAGTCAATGGGCGAGAATTTACAATGTTTTCTTCTTCAATTAGAAAACTTTGCAAAGTGTGCTCTTTTGGGGGCGACTTCTTTTAAGGTAACTCTTAAAACCTTTTTCACACATTGTACCATACGTTCCCATATACCACCTTCTGCAGGATTATGTGAACAATTAAACTCCCATTCAATGCCCTTCGCACTTAACTCATCTTGAATTTTCTCCAAATCAAAAACCTCTTTAAAACGTTTAGCCTCCTGGTTGGCACCAACAAAATTTTTGCCATTGTCACTTCACATCTTCAATGGCATACCACGACGATTTATAAAATTCCTTATGGCCAAAATACAAGTATCGGTTGAAAGGTCAAAGGCCATCTCCAAATGTACAGCTCTAATAGTTAGGCACGTAAACAAAGCTACCCAACGTTTCTCATGACGTCTACCGACAGTTATGGTTATGGGCCCAAAATAGTCCACGCCAGTATATGTGAACGGACGAACATACGGGGTTAATCTATCACTAGGCAACGAACCCATAAATGGTGGCACTGGAACTGCACATCGAATTTTACATACATTACAATTAGATATAACTTTAGCTAGAAGTTTTCGTAGACGTGGAACCCAAAAAGACCTTATTATTTCACCAATCGTGGCCTCAAAATTTTGATGTCTCATATTGTCGTGAACATAAGCAACAAACAGTTCAGTTAAACGATGACAGGGTGACAAAATTATGGGACGTCTCGAATCTACTGGCAACCAACTAGCTGCATCAATACGGCCACTTACACGGAGTAATTTGTTTTCATCAAAATATGGCGACAGCTTAAACAAATCGTTATTCTTTTGCAGCGCATCACCAGACTTCAAGACTTCAATTTCAAAGGCATAACTTTCTTGTTGTGAAAGACGACATAAAATAGTTTCAGCAACCTTCAGTTCCTTAGCAGATAGGCCTTTTGTACTTTCCAGGTTTAACCTTCTGTGACAGGCATTTACAAACCTCAAAACCCAAGCCATTGTACGTTTGAGCCTGAGGAATGATGAAAAACGATTAAAATCAATAACCAAATTTGTACTAACCAATAAAGCAAATTTTGGACGCAGTTCCTCATCACTGTTATCTTCAGTCTTCTCAGAATTATTTTTCGGCCAATCATCTTCATGCGCATATAGAAATTTTGGCCCTTGGAACCAGCGTGTTTCATTCGAAAAGTCAACTCGACTTTTAGCTCTTGTTGTATCATCGGCAACATTCATATCAGTAGGCAACCATCTCCAATCATCTGGGCATGTAGAATCCAATATTTCTGTAATTCTGTGGGCAACAAAAGGCTTATATCTTCTACTTTCAGAACCAATCCAGTTAATTACAGTTGTAGAATCACTCCAGCAAATACTTCTTGACACTTTTATAGAATGCTCTTTCAAAATTGTGGCCATCAACCGAGTTCCTATAACAGCTGCTTGCAATTCCAATCGTGGTATGGTCATAGATTTCAGTGGAGCACATTTTGTTTTGTTAGCAATAAATGATACTCCAATTTCTTCTTCCGATGTTCTATAACGCCAAAAGGCCACGGCGCCAAATGCGCCCTCACTGGCATCAACAAACACATGTAGCTCTAATTCACATAGCAAACCATTTGTAAAATAGAATCGTGGCACTTCTACATGGACGACGTTCTGCAATTCTTGGCGCCAACCGTTCCAAATCTCTTGTAGGGTCACAGGCAGTTCTTCATCCCAAAGTATACTATGTTTCCATACCTCTCTCAATAAAAGTTTGGCGGTTATCATAAAGTGGCACAAAAAACCAATTGGATCAAAAAACAGACATCACAACACATAATAACTCACGTTTAGTTGAACACCTTTTACCATTTATGACATCAGCATTCACTTTATGAAATTTTTGAATAAATTTGAATGCGTCGTCTTTGGGGTCCCAAAACATACCAAGTACCTTCTCTGTTGTAGATTCTAACTCAATTAAACTGGGGGAGAAACAAATTTGATGATTTAAATCACCCTCTAGAGCCATGACCACCTCCGATGAATTTGATGTAAAATTACGCATTTCGAAACCAGCACCTCTATGTATATCTCGCACCTGTTTTGCCACTTCAATGGCTTTTGACGGGTTTTCAAAGCTGTCTACAAAATCATCCACGTAATGATGATCCAAAATTGACTTCATGGCTCTTGGGAAACGATTTTTATATTCTAGCGCATTGGTTTCCTTCACATAATTGGCAATAAATGGTGAGCAGGCAGCTCCAAAAGTCATCACAATCATTTCATAAACTTCAGGTGGAACAATATCATCTTCACGCCATAAAAACCTCTGAGAACACCTGTCTTCGGCAGCTACTACCACTTGGTGAAACATTTCTTTTATGTCACCACATACTGCGACGGCGCCAACTCTAAAATTAAACAATACTGACGGCAACGGCTTATACTGCTGAGGGCCCTTTAATAATTTCGAGTTCAATGAGACTCCTTCTACCATCGCAGCCGCATCAAATACCAAACGAATCTTTCCCGACTTATAAGGCTTCACGACACCAAAATGTATTTTGTATTTATTTATTTATTTTGTCTATGGAAAATATTCCTTACAGACAATTAAAAATAATACATATTTTACTAAATATACAATTCATTATATAAATATAATTTTCACAAAAGTTTTGTACAGATCTTATGAGTTAAGAAAGAATAAAATAATGTTTTTAACATCTTTAGGGTTAAGTGAATAATCAATAAAATTATAATATGTATTAAACTCATTGCACATTTTTCTTAAAGGATCGGCATTGGCATAATTAGCTCTATAGAAATGAACTGTTGATGGTGCGAAATAACGAGTAGGGCGTCGAGGAATTAAAAACTGGATATTATTTATTAAAAAGCCAGAACTCACATTACCATTAATTATATTCAGCATAAAAGTTATATTGAACATAGTTCTACGGCTTTTCAGAGTAGGCAGCTTTATAAGGGCAAGTCTAGAAGTATATGGTGGCATATTTAATGGGTTGAAATGAAGTCTTCGAAGGCAAAACAGAAGAAACTGCTTTTGGACTGATTCAATGAGATCAATGTATTTTTGATAGATAGGATCCCATATTATAGATCCATACTCCAGAATAGGTCTCACAAGTGATGTGAACAAAGTTTTTGTCACGTAAGGGTCGTTGAAGTCCTTTGCCCAGCGTTTAACAAAACCAAGAACTCCTCTAGCTTTATTTACAGTAACCGTGATATGTGAAATAAAATTAAGTTTAGAATCCAACAAAATTCCGAGGCCTAAAATAGTGTCAACTCTTTCTAGTTGATGGCCTCCTAGGACATAATATATCGATAATCTACATTTTCTTACAAAACACATATATTTACATTTTTTAAGGTTAAGTGCCATGAGATTTATGTTACACCAGTTGTAAAATGAATTTAAGTCTTCTTGCAGATAATGATAATCATCTATATGTTGATAACTTAGAAATACTTTCACATCATCAGTATACGTCAAAATATTTGAGTAATGAATTACTTGTGGCAAATCATTTACAAATAAGGAAAAAAGTAGTGGTCCAAGGTGGCTTCCTTGTGGTACTCCTGGCAGATCGTTTATACATCTAGAGCATGAATTTTTGTAACGAACAGTTTGTTTTCTATTAGACAAATAAGAGTGTATCCACTTTATACAACGATAAGTAAATCCCATTAAATAAAGTTTTCTTATCAGAAGCAAATGATTAACTTTATCAAATGCCTTGCTAAAGTCAGTGTAAATTACATCTGTCTGTTTTTGTTGGAGGAATGCACGATTTACAATAGTTGTGAGTTGAAGAAGATTTGTAATAGTAGAACACCTTTTACGGAAACCATGTTGATAACATGATAATAAGTTTTCTACTTGAAAACACAGTTGATCAGTGATGATTTTTTCAAATAATTTAGGTATTGTACTCAATTTTGCAATACCACGATAATTTGCAATATCAGATTTATTTCCAGATTTATGCAATGGAATAATGTAGGAATCCTTCCATATATCAGGAAAATTGCCATGCTCAATAGAATTATTAAATAAAAGTGTTAGAGGACTAGCCAAAGCTTCGGCGCAATTAATAAGAATGCAACTTGGAATCATATCTGGGCCAGAATTAGATGAAAATTTCAGTTTTTTTAACTCTGAACATAACGTAAAAGTATCTATATATAGTAAAGATACTGAGTGATTCATGTTAATGTTGAATGGATAATTTGCAGAATCATCATACATTGCATCTGAATATGTAGTAGAGAAGAAATCTGCAAACATGTTGCTAATAATATCATCACAACTCGATTCATTCTGATGTAATTTCATAGCAGAAGGGAAGCCAGTAGTTTTACGTTTAGAATTAAAAAATTTGTAAAAAGAGTTTGGATCACGTTTAAAATTTACTTTCATCCTATTCAAATAATTAGTATAACATGATTTGTTGATTGAGGTATATTCAGCACGACTAACCGAGTACTTTAAGTAATCATAGTGAGAGCCTGATTTTTTTAATTTTTTATACCATTTGTTCTTATTGTTTTTTGCATACGACAACAGTTTGTTATTCCATGGTGGGCCAGAATTTGGTCTAAAAATACGTTTCGGAACACATAAGTCCAAAAGTTCGTACATTTTATTATAGAATAAAATGGACATATGTTGAACATCAGCAGAAGACGATAAAAATGTTCTCCAATTAATACTTTTTATGAAGTAATTTAACATGTCATAATTAGCATGTTTAAAATAAAATGTTTTACAATGCTTTAAAGATGAAGGATTAAAAGTTGAAGTTTGAATAGATAATTGAAGTTCAATTGTTGGATGGTGGGAATCCTCAGGAGTTGTTAAAGGGGATGAGCAGCTTATGAAGTAATCAGTCACATCGTTGATAAAAATTAAATCTAATAATCTAGAATTAGAATTTAAAACACCGTTGACTTAAGGGAGATTTAAATCATATAATACTTTAAAATATTCATCGTGATTAGGATTCGATTTAGTTTGAACAAAATGATTATATTCTGGTAAATATTTCCACGAGATTAATGGTAAGTTAAAATCTCCAAAAACAATTACCGTGTCGTTTTTATTAGCAAGGCATGACACCAATTTTATAGCTTCAGCATGTTTATCATAAATTATTTGAGGAGATGATGGAGGAATGTAAGAACATGTAACGAATATTTTTTTGTGGTTGAGTTTTATAAGTATTGATATAAATTCAATATCATATGTGCAATCAATTATCACAGGTTCAGATACAAAACAATTAGAAACAACAATAAGAACACCACCACCATTAAGTTTGTTACCACGATCACGACGAAAAATGTTAAATTTATTACAAAAGATTTCAGAATTTAAAAAATGTTCATTGAGCCATGTTTCAGTAAATATTATTACATGATGTGAAATGTTAAAACTTTCCATGTAGAGTGATGATATTTTGGTTCTTAAGCCAAGAACGTTTTGATAAACGAAAGAGATGTAATCTTTAGATATCTCAATTAGTTTTTTGAATTGGAAGATTCAATTTGTGGGAGGACAGCAATATTTTGTACGTTTGAATTTGTTATATAAATATACTCACGTACTAAGTTATTCTTGGGCCAAAAGTTTGGATCCAGCAAAGTTGGAAAAATATCTGAGGAAACAGTGATTTTGAATGATGTGATAGCTCTTGGTTGAGTGAAGTTAAATTTATAAATGGAGATATCTATGTGTTGACCGACATTTTGTTTAATGTAGTAATCAACAGCATCAACAGTAGTATCACTTGCTAGACGAGAAACGAAAATTTGTTTCTTTGGAGGTACAGCTCTTAGAGGATGATGCATCATATCAACGTTACCAACAGCTGAGGGTGTATTTTCCAAAATTGGGTAATTATTGTCGAGATTATTTACGGTGGCAGAATTTGAAATAGCTTCCGCATAACTACATTGTGTATCAATGAATATTTCATTGGTATTTGGACGAATTAAGGGTTCTTCTGTTGTAACAGGATTGTTGTATGAGGTGACAGCAACCGGATCACATATTTCAACTTGAACTTGATCACGTTCTTCTTTATTTGTATTTGTATTCCTGGCAGATTTACGACGTTTAGGAGATGATTGAGGAGGAGATTTTAAGTTATCTAAAGATTTGAAATCATCAAATAATTTTCCATACGCAGATATTCTTTCATTCAGTTTAAATGCTTCTTTTTGTATTTCTAGAAATTTGATCTTAGTTTCTTGAAAAAAACGATAGTAGTTAACTCCAATTTTTCTACAGCTTTCACAACACCAATTTAGGCCCTTATTTTTAGAAATAGTTTCCGCAACAAGTCCTGAAAGGCCAGCACATTTAACGTGACAACATTCATGACACAGCCAACAGACAATCATTCTTTCATTATCGTTTTTAATATTGCAGTTTTTTATTAAACATGCCATTATTACGTAGTATATATGCTTTTTGAACTTTTATGTATGATTTTTAAGTTATACGAATTTAAATCTGAAATGTTTGCTGGGATATGATATATTTTGAATATAACGGACTTTAAATGATATGGCAATACCGTACGATCACTTTAAAAGATTAATATAGTTTTAAAAACTTGGCAGCGCTTTACGTGAAACAGCTGGTAATGTTTATTAATACTATCAAACAATTTATAACCAAATATCAATAGTTGCCTCTTTTATGTATATTGAGTGATTTAAAGAAAAAGTTGTTTATATTTTCCAATATAAATGAAAATGAATTTGTTTTATATTTTGCAATTTGAAGAGAAAGTTCAGTTATTTGGTACACAGCACACACTATTGAGTTGTTCTACGATATTTATATAAATTTCACAAAAATGTTTATGATATAAAATAACAATTTTCAGGAGCTTTTTAAGAAAACACTTCTATGTATCAGTACAGGGATGGAAAGTCTACTGTAGCAAATACCATGTTCTCTAATTGGAGCTAACAATTTAACTTATTGGCAATTTTCGCACATACCTCTTTATCTCATAGTCTTTCATTATGTTCTTGTAGGCTATACCAAATTCTGGGTTCTTCATCATCTTTAGTTCCATACCATGAAGTCTGTTAAGGGCCATGGAGTAACTATCCGGCAGGAAGACGTCATCATTACACCACAGTAGTCTGCATTCAAATCTTCCGGCAGCCCTCTTCGTCGACTTCCTCAAAATCTCACGTGCTCGCAAATCATCTTTCGACTCGATCACTGGTAGAGCTTTAATACCAAAATTCTCCGTTTCAAAATAACTAGCCACCATGTTCTCCAAATTGTCCATCTGTGCTGTCAGCAAACAAGTATGGCTTCCTGGGCGACCTTCTCGCATGTTTCCAAAAACAACCCATCCTAGAGGCGTATTTGCAGCATATGGACCAGTATCTTCCAAAGGCACTATTTCATCAGGCAACCCCAGATGGCAATGATCTAAACCAATAAGTACTTTAGGCGCCACACAATCATACGAGCCTACAGGAATACTATGTTTCTTTATCAAATCCGCATTAAAACTTTGACTCGGCAAATTCAAATTTGTTACTCCATACACGTGTCTCAGAGCATACTTTCTGTTCTTATTTACACCACTTATGTGCAAATCAACAATAACTGCTGGTTCTTGTGCCGACTTACCACCATACCAGCTCAAATTCAATCGACTCTGTTGTCCATGCAGCCCCAACTCTGTCACCAGAGAACTATCCATCATCGTGACTGATGACCCTTCATCTAAAAGCGCATACGTTTTCACGGAACAATTTGGCCCATACAGCATTACTGGCAACACTCTGAACAACAAATTACTCTTTCCACAAACACACAGTGGGGTCAAACGCAAATTTTTTGGTAATAAATCTGAATCTCCTAAACTACTGGTCGGATCAAATTGAAATGTATGGAAGAGTTGTAGAGGAGGACCTAAGCTTTCAGAAAAATCATCTTGTAGTCACCCTGTGATAACAGATAAGATAAGCTATAGGGTGTCAAAGTTGACTACCTCGAGTATGTAAAAGTTAAAAAAAATCGTAACTTGTACAAATGAAGTCCGATTTTAAAGATTTTTATATTTCTGGAAAGTGCTTGGCAAGATAAAGAAAAAATAAGCTTACTCATCTAAGATATCTCTTACAGTTAAACAGATTGATTTTTTGATTTTTTGGCTCGACTTTCTTTCGTTTTTCGGGAATAAGTCCGGAGATATATGAGGTAAAAATTTTTTAAAAAATTCTGTAATTTGCCACATATTTCAAAATAATATGCTGAAAGAATTTTTGGATTATCTCAATTCGTCTAGACGTGAAAAATATTCAAAGTCAGCACTCTGAAATTGGCATGAAAAATGGCTATTTTTTTACAAAAATATAGTACAATTCATTCAGTTTTATCTCAAAGTTCCGTTAATAAAAAAATTTTTTCCTTATTAATTTCAAAAGATAAGGCTTCATAAATGGTTAATAAAGAAATTTTGAATTGATTTAAGTTTGCACCCTACATCCAGCATTGGCCGAAAATTGTCAATTTTAAAAAATAGTTTCATTTTTATCCATTAATAAAAAAAATGTCACGCCAGGTTTTTTAAATTTGGTACCCATATTTTTTATAGAAATAGATTTAGAATGATTTAACACTAAACTGCTTCCCGCCCGGCCAAAAACGAATGCAGGAGTGGAGATTTTATGTTAAAAGTCTGTTTTTTTAACGACTATTTTTAAAAGCATATTAGCATAATATTTTTAATATTATTTCTTATGTAATGTATAAAACACAAATCAAGCTTTCATTCCTAAAAAAAATCAATAAAATAGCTCCAATAACCTATTTTTGGTAATTTTTCAAAAATATTTTTTTTTTCCAAAAATAGCTGAAAATCCAAAAAAATTTAATTTTTTTAATACAACTCCACTAATTTTGCAAATACTTTAAAAATGTTAAAAGAATATGAAAATAGACTTATCTACCAATTCAACGATATATAAAATGTTGATATAGGTCATTTAATAATAGTAATATAATGGCCTCAAAACTACCAAGTCACGTCAAAAGTTGCAAAATTCACTATTTTGTTCCGTATTTCCATATGTGTGTATACGTAACATTTTAGTTTTCTAATGTATTATGTAGGTATATATTTGTTATTATAAAGTAGTAAATTCTTTATTTGAGTAATGTTTATTTAATTTGTTCTACATATTTACATACTTATTATACATATATCCCGTATATTTATTTTATTAAGAATATATTATTGAAGATATTATTAGATATTTTCTTGAAAATAATCAGAAACATCAAACGTTAGCAAATTTTTAACTTCCTTAGCTTCGGAATCCTCTTTTTCTATTTCAAGAGTGATTTTTGGTAGCCATCGTGTTCTTATAGAATATATAACTGGATCTGATGATATTAATAAATATTCCATTAAGTCCATATTTTGCGCTATTTTCGAACATTTTCGAGTATTGAAGAGTCAGAAATGTTTAACATCTTTATTTCGGGCTTACTGTACTTCCTCTGTTAGCTCTTCCAATGGCAAAATACTATTTTCTATTATTTCTTTACCATGAGCCAATACTTTGTGAATTGTTGGAGTCATTGATTTCCAGGGGTATGTAATGTTAAGTAGTTCTTTAGTTTCGTAAGCAAAAATTTTAAATTTGTCCGCATTAATTTGTTTTTTGCTATTAATGGCTGCCAATATAATCTTAAATCGCTTCAAAATATTTAAGTCAATGCCTGTGATTGAAGATGTGAGTTCCGGATTTTCAAAGAAACGTCTTGCTGTATTTCCATCAGAGGTTTATCAATTATTAATCCGAGTTGTTCTTTGAATTCTAAATTGAATTCTTTTCTTCTCCTCTTTTCGTAATTCGTGAAGTTCCAAATTGTTTTCTACTGTAGCATTTTCCTGCCCGGGAATATTTCTGTACTTCATATCATATGCAAGATGTAAGCAGAACTCCAAAAATCTTATCCTTGCGTGGAGTGGTGATATTCCAAATTTTAAAGAATTTTTATTAACAAGGACTTCAGAATTATCCTGAAATTGTGAACTTATTTTTCCACATATATTACATTTCCATGTAGATGTTGTACCTGTTATAGCGTTTGCAACTTTTCCATCAATCATCGTTAATTGTTGTCGAAATGTAACTTTAATAGTTCTGTTTGATACTTTTACATATATTGGGGGCAATGCTTTAATTTCTTCTTCCAATTGGTTGACAATGCTGTTTCTTTTGTTTCTTTTGTGTAATCAAAAAGGATTGGACGGCACAAAAATTTGGATCCTGGAGTTAAATTTATCCATATATCATCAAAAAGCGAGTCATTTCTTGTCGATGAGGAAGGCTTATTTAAGCGCATTCGAAGTGGTACCAGAGACGCTATAAACAGCAAGGAAAATTATTTCCAGAATTACTCACATTCAGTTGTTTGTATTCCGAAAATCCTGATGTTCCATCGCAGCCCCATTTGAATATTAAAATAAGTTCAGAGTCTTTGCATTTTTCAATGTTATCATTGCTGAAGGTAGATATAATTCTAGAGGCAGTATTTTCAAGTAATTGCAATATATTAACTTTAGCTCCATAGGCTGTAAAATATTACTTTTCACTTCTCTCACTGATTTGCTACTGGAAAAGATATCATATCCTTTTTCGCTAACAGATTTCCTCAAAATCTCGTATTGGTTTCTTGATAATCCTAAATTTAATATTAGAGCTAAAGCATCTTCAGAGGTAAAGGACGATGTTGATTTCGTTGTCACTATGCTTTGGATTATCCGATGTAATATATTGGGAGAAGCTGTTGGTAACACATCTATAACTTTTTCTACTTCCTTTGGTTGCGTACGTGTTACTAAAGCTTTAAATGTATCTTTTATTTCGGCATTCGTATGTGAATTTAGAATAGATTCCTGTATGGTCCTCTTTGTTCTTAGCTGAACTTCATCGTAACTTTTTTTTGGTCGACCCTTTTTCTGCTTTCCGATGAAAATTGGTATTTCTCCCTGCAACCACTCTTCATTTTTCTTCTTGAACTTTGGTATTGACCAATCTAAAGCTTGCATCCTTTTTTCGTATGATTTATAAAAATTTTCGAGCTTTAAACTGTCTTCTGCAGTAAGAGTTAAACCAAAAGATACTACTGTATCAATGAGTTTTCTTATTTTTTCTGGACGATTTATAATATCAGATAGATTATCCCAGATTACTTTGCAAATAGAAAAGTGTTTTAATGTAATCTTCATAATGGCAAATTCACTAATAAATCTGCATATTTATAAGGATACTTATATATAGAAAAAGAATATTTATATCAGGTAAATGGTGACAGGCAAAAATGAATTAAAAAATTTAAATTTTTGCTCAAAACCCCCAATTTCATTCAGTTTATTTTTATGACCTGTAGTGTTAAACAGGTACGTCAAAAAATGGACCTATGCGATTGTAAAAAAAATCATTTTTGTTATAATACATTAATTAAGTAGCTAGGTAAATTATTTAAAAACTTACAAAAATGTAATAAAAAAACGAAATAAAATATACTTATTTATGTACTTAGGTAATTTTAAAAACCTTTTCAGTAAAAAAAATTATGAACACTTTAAATAAATTCATTAATAAATATTATTATCTCGTAACAAAAATAAGCAATGCAGTTGAGTGTTACGTATACACACATATGGAAATACGGAACAAAATAGTGAATTTTGCAACTTTTGAAGTGACTTGGTAGTTTTGAGGCCATTATATTACTATTATTAAATGACCTATATCAACATTTTATATATCGTTGAATTGGTAAATAAGTCTATTTTTATATTCTTTTAACATTTTTAAAGTATTTGCAAAATTAGTGGAGTTGTATTAAAAAAATTAAAATTTTTTTGGATTTTCAGCTATTTTAAAAAAAAAAATTTATTTTTGAAAAATTACCAAAAATAGCTTATTGGAGCTATTTTATTGATTTTTTTAGGAATGAAATCTTGAATTGTGTTTTATACACTACATAAGAAATAATATTAAAAATATTATGCTAATATGCTTTTAATATGCTTTTAAAAATATTCATTAAAAAAACTGACTTTTAACATAAAATCTCCACTCCTGCATTCGTTTTTAGCCGGGCGGGAAGCAGTTTAATGTTAAATCATTCTAAATCTATTTCTATAAAAAATATGGGTACCAAATTTAAAAAAGCTCGCGTGACATTTTTTTTATTAATCGATAAAAATGAAACTATTTTTTAAAATTGACAATTTTTGGCCAATGCTGGATGTGGGGTGCAAACTTAATTCAATTCAAAATTTCTTTATTAACCATTTATGAAACCTTATCTTTTGAAATTAATAAGGAAAAAATTTTTTTATTAACGGAACTTTGAGAAAAAAGTGAATGAATTGTACTATATTTTTGTAAAAAAATAGCCATATTTCATGCCAATTTCAGAGTGCTGACTTTGAATATTTTTCACGTCTAGACGAATTGAGATAATCCAAAAATTCTTTCAGCATATTATTTTGAAATATGTAGCAAATTACAAAATATTTTTAAAACATTTTTGCCTCATATATCTCCGGACTTATTCCCGAAAAACGAAAGAAAGTCGAGCCAAAAAATCAAAAATTCAAAATTCAAGCGTAAATATCTTTTTAACTGTAAGAGATAACTTAGATGAGTAAGCTTATTTTTTCTTTATCTTGCAAAGCACTTTCCAGAAATATAAAAATCTTTAAAATCGGACTTCATTTGTACAAGTTACGATTTTTTTTAACTTTTACATACTCGAGGTAGTCAACTTTGACACCCTGTAGCTTATCTCGTGTTATCACAGGGTGACTACAAGATGATTTTTCTGAAAGCTTAGGTCCTCCTCTACAACTCTTCCATACATTTCAATTTGATCCGACCAGTAGTTCAGGAGATTCAGATTTATTACCAAAAAATTTGCGTTTGACCCCACTGTGAAACACTTGAGACTCAACTTAACACTGCCTCGGCGTTTGATGAATCTCCATTCTGCTCAACAATTCTAAATTTCTCTTGTACACTAGGCTTGGTATCGTGTAATAATTTGTTATGTCTTCTCTCACAATTTTCAATTTGGCACTTTTTGCCGCGACGACAATCTTTACTTGAGTGCCCACCACCAAGACATGAAAAACATAACCTCAACCTTTTTACTTCAATCCATCTATTTGGCACGCTCAAATCCAAAAATTTCTTACATTCATATATTCTATGTGGCCCAACACAAATATAACACTTTATCTGCTTCTCTTTACTATCTGTAGCATGTAGTACCACTTTTCTTTTTCCATCACTGTTAGGACGACTTCCACTTGAACTAGTAACTTGAACACTTCTTACGAAATTTGCAACACGTTGTAGCCAGTTGCTAAAATCCAAAACAGTAGGCCACCGACTTTATGCTGAAGAAAACTGGGCCCAATCCAATTTCTTACTCATAGGCAACTTCTGTACTAGTTCCTCCATCAGGGAGGAACTAGTACATATTGGAACTTAAGTTGCTCAATAACTGTTGGTACATTATTAGGATGGATGAGCAACGACTTCACACACTCTTTAGCTTCACCTTTTAAAGCCTTCTGTAATCTCAAGCAGTTTTCAAAATTATTGTACAAATACGCAGCTGTAGAATGTTCAAGGGCAAACAAAAACATAGGCCAATCTTCAGGGGCCCCACTAAATTCGGGCAAATCATAAATTTTACGTTGTATTGGCATTGGCGCAGTAACATGTTGAATAGAATACGGCTGCGTAGTTAATAACTGTTGTTGTTGGTAACCTTGGGATACATTGACATCACTACTTACAAAGGAGGACGGCGTTGGATTCAGACGGTTAACTATGTTTTCAGGCGCGTTGTTTTCATTAGCATTTAACGGCGTTGCACTTAGCAGCAGTTTTCAAAATTATTGTACAAATACGCAGCTGTAGAATGTTCAAGGGCAAACAAAAACATAGGCCAATCTTCAGGGGCCCCACTAAATTCGGGCAAATCATAAATTTTACGTTGTATTGGCATTGGCGCAGTAACATGTTGAACAGAATACGGCTGCGTAGTTAATAACTGTTGTTGTTGGTAACCTTGGGATACATTGACATCACTACTTACAAAGGAGGACGGCGTTGGATTCAGACGGTTAACTATGTTTTCAGGCGCGTTGTTTTCATTAGCATTTAACGGCGTTGCACTTAACGAAGTTGGTATACTTTATCCAATATTAAGAATATTAGTATTCTCGGCTGCTTTCAGAGCTCTTTGGGCATTGACTAAATGAGCCTGCAAAATATCAATTTGATTCTGAAGACTCCTCATGTCAGTACTTAAATGGGCGGACGACATAAATTGTAGCGGTTGGCTTCTTATATTAGGACCAGGCACTAGTGGCGGGAGACATGGAGATGATTCACTAAAAGGGCCTAAATTATTTTGTACTGATCCAACAGGCACTGTTTCTCCAGGAGTACTAATGGCTGCACTCGAAATCGTTGTCGTTGTTCCGGCGGCAGTGGAACTTATCGGCTGTGAGGGCACTATAGTAGCAGAAGAAATATTTCGTTGATTCACATTTTTTGTTCCGGCAACTGTGGAACCACTTTCACTTTGGCTCATTGTCGGCTGTAGACGAAGGCTTCTTCTTACAGGCGATCGTTGCATTATAAATCAAAAAGTACGTTGTTATAGGGCACACAAATTTTACAAATTTTAACACTTAATTATTCACTGTTCCGGCTGACAAGGAACCACACAAAACAATTAAAAGCAGCAATATTCCAAAAAATTTCACAAATATGTTCCGGCATACAAGAAACTTCAAAACTATTCACGTTTAATTCTCCTTATTAATTTGAAAAATCAAACTGCGGCCCGGCAGGCAATGGACCATTTTTTCTGCAAATTAATAATCTATATCGCTCCAAGAAGTGCGAAATAAAAATTTGTCGCTGGTTGCGACAGTCGTTCGTAAGGGGCGAATTTAACTCCGCTACACCGTCTATTGAAACACAGATTTTCAATTATTGCTTGGCCCGATGAAGCGCGTTTATTTCTAATAAAGACTTAAATTAATAAACAAACAAATAACATAAACAAAACCGCAGTGCTTTTCCCTTACAAACTGATTTAACTTACAAAATTATTTTCTCATGTACCACAAACCAGTGATGTGTATAAAAAATTATAACATATTTCAAATAACGGTACCATCTTAACGAAACAAAGCACTGCAGTAAGATCAATGTTAAAAGGAAAAACAAAGTATATAATAATTCTTACACAATAACGTACATAAGACAAATAAAATAACAATAAGGCAGCTCAAAAACAAATGAATACAAAATAAACAAATAAATGCTAATATTAAACGAAATTAAGGCAAATAAACAATAATAAAAATTCATAGTAAACAAAAATAATAATAATCAAATAAATTCACTGCTCCTTTATGAGCCATTTGGCGACATATCTTAATCTTCAAAAACACAACAGGCAACTATTTTCTCTCTACACTAAAACTGGTTTTCTTCCATCACCCACAAAATCAAACCTCAAAACCTTAACACACATAAAAATCTATCTGACAACACTCTCTCACACCAACTAACTATTCTCTCTCTCACACAACCCATACTTCCCCTCTCTCTCCCTGCCTCTTGCGAAACAATGCATGAAAGAATGCATTCTTTCAAACACTGATAGAGCATACTTTTGTATGAAAAAAGTGGTCCCGAAGGTACATAAACACACTACTAATTCATATTTTACTAAAGGTAATTTAAAATACAGTTAATTACATTAGCTTTTTACAAACTTGTGGGTTTTGTGAATATTAAATTTTACTTTTAATATCTTTTGGATTCAGTGAATATAAAATTTATTAAACTCATAACGCATTCTTCTCAGAGGATCTTCTTTGGTATAATTAGCTCTATAGAATTGAACTGCTAATGGTGCGATGTAACGAGTAGGACATTGGGGAGCTAAGAATTATGTATTGTCTATTAAAAAACCAGAACTCACATTACTATTAATGATGTTTAGCAGAAACGATATGCTGAGCAGATTTATAATGGCAAGACTAGAAGTATATGAAGGTAAATTTAGCGGGTTGAAATGTAGACTTCGAAGGCAAAACAGAAGAAACTGCTTTTGGGACGATTTGATAAGGTCAGTGTGTTTTTGCTATACAGGGTCCCATATTATGGATCCAAGAACTCCTGGAGCTTTATTGGCTGTAACCATAATATGCAAAATAAAATTATGTTTGGAATCGAATAAAATTCCGAGGTCTTAAAAAGTGTCAATTTTTTCTAGTTTATTAGCCTCTTAGGACATAGTTTATCGGTAATCGACATCTTACAAAGACATATATTTACATTTTTTAATGTTAAGTGCCATGAGATTTATGTTACACCAATTGCAAAATGAATTGAAATCCTTTTGAAGATGATAATAATCAGTTACATGTTGGTAACTTAGAAAGACTTTCATGCATCTGCATACATCCATTTATGGCAATTCGTTTACAAACAAGGAAAAAAGTAGAAGTAGCTTCCTTGTGGCACACCTGACAGAACGTTTATACATCTAGAACAGGAATTTGTGAAAAGGACAGTTTGTTTACTATTAGTTAGATATGAGTATATCCACTTTATGCTACGATCTGTAAATCAAATTAAGTATAATTTTCTTTTCAGAAGTAAATGATTAACTTTATCAATTGCGTTGCTAAAGTCTTCTGTCTGCTTTTGTTGGTGGAATGCTCCATTTACAATAGTTGGGAGTTGAAGAAGATTTGTAATAGTAAAACACCTTTTGCAAAAACCGTGTTAATAAGATGATATTATGTTTTTTATTTGAAAGCATAATTGATCAGTAATGATTTTTTCAATTTATTCAATTTAATTAATTTATGTATTGTACTCAATTCTGCAATACCACGATAATTTGCAATATCAAACTTGTTTCCATGTTTACACAGTGGAATAATGTAGAAAGTAGGGTTGTCAATTATTCGACATTTAAGTTAATCAAATAAAATTACTATTTTATTAATTATTGGTATGATCGAATAAAATTTAAATTTTCTTCGATTAATCGAATGAATAAAGAATGAAATATATTGTTCGAATAATTAATTAATTAAAAGTTGAAAAAATGCAAAAACTATTATTTTTAATAAAATTTTGGTTTTACTAACGCGAAACAAACCTAAAAATAATAATTCATTAACAAAGAGAAAAATACAAAAAATGCGACCATACTCAAATCACAAACAAATTATATAATGAAATTAAATTTCTTTTAAAATTATAATTCATAAAGGACATAATTAAGCATTTTGGCTTTAAAACGAGTATTGTTTTTTTAATAAATACATATGTACGAAAAAAAATCCTTTCACATACTATTGATGACGGCAATAGATAGTATTAAAAGCAAATCTAGTTTTTATGTTCTTTTTACATTTTTCTAAATAAAGTCAATGATCATCAATATTGCTAAAATCTATTTTGTAATTTTTAATATTACTTATTGATTCATTGAGTTTAGTTAACAAACCATCGTTATACATTTTAGAATCTTTGCTTATTTCCACATTACTTGAATCATTAAAATAAATTTTGAAATAAATAATAAATGCAAAATTCTCAAAAATAAAGCATATACATATGCTTCTCTTTCTGTTTTTGTTGAATATTTAACAAAATTAATAATAACTTACACGTCTTCACTTTATTATAACTATAAGACGTTTGATTAAATTTTTTAAAATCTATTCTATTTTTTTTTACAAATAGTACTGAGACTTCAGTGTCCGTGAAAGGCCTTAACCCGAAATATATTAAAACGTGAGTTATACATTTATAACGAAATTTTCAATCATTTTCAACAGGGTTTTCCAACTAAACTATATTTTTTAACTTATAATTTAAAAAAGGCATAACAGTTTAACAGAAACTGGTTTTGAAAAATTATTCGATTAATCGTTAAAAATGGATCAAATAATCTCTTATTCTAAATTTAAAAATTTTGTTCGTTCGAAAAGAATAAAAAATTTGTTAATCGAATAATCGAATAATTTCTAATCGAGTGACAACCCTAGTAGGAATCGAGTTATTAAGTATTAGCACTTTTATTTAAGTCTTTTTTTATTTATTTAAGTAGTTCAAGCATCAACGCAGTTAATGAGAATGTAGTTTGGAATCATGTCTGGACCAGAATTAAAAGAAAATTTAATTTTTTATATTTCCCGTTGCCATCTAAGTTTTTGTTTAATTTAACCATGCGGTCTATATTAAGGAATCCGGATTTATTGTGTTTTTAGATTAATACTATTTAAGAAGTAATTTAACATATTACAATTAGTATTTTAAGTCCAATTATTGAATGGTAGGAATCTTAAGGAGTCGTTAAAAATTAAGTGCAATAATTAGGATTTTATTTAGTTTGAACAAAATGTTTATATTCTGTTAAATATTTCCATGATATTGATGGTAAGTTGAAATCTCCAAGAACAATTACGGTGCTGTTCTTTTTAGGTTTGTAAATAATTTTGTAGCTTTAGCATGTTTATCATAAATTATTTTCGGAAATGATGGAGGAATATAAGAGCATGTAACGAATATTTTTTATTGCTAAGTTTTATATAATAAATTCAATATCATTTGTACACTCAATTATCACCAGTTCAGATGCCGAACTATTGGAAAGAGCAATAAAAACACCATCATTAAGTTTGTTAAATGTTAAATTTATTAGAAAGAATTTCAGAATTAAAAAATATGTTCATTAAACCATGTTTCAGAAATTATTATGACATGATGAGAAATGTTAACACTTTCCATGTAGATTGATGGTTAGAGTTTGGGTTACCCATGGTATTTCTTTTCCTGGGAAACGGGAATAAAGAAATGATTTTCTCGGGAAATTTAATTTTCATATATAAAAACCTAAATTGTAAGAAAAAAGCAGTGATTTCTTATAAAGAATATTAAACAACATTATAAATCATAACTGTTTAACAAAACCAATTTTAAATATTTCAAACAAATAAAATAAGTGCCTATTGTAGGTTATATTAAAAGCCGTATATCTCAGACTTTTATCTTAATTATTTATTCATGCCTAATAAATCCTAATGTATAGTACTATATTTAAGTTTCAATACAAATAGTTTTTCTTATCGTTTTATTTTCATTTTTACTTCATCTTACATTATATTCTTTCTAATTTAGAGATGTAAAACATAATTCTGGAAAATATTTAAAATTTGTTCTAGAAATTAATCAATTAAGTTTTTAAGTTTATATATTTGTTTACAGTTTCATTGCTTGTATAACACATGTGTCTGAAAGCAACTGAAACATATGTTTTTCAGTGCAAAAATTAATAATTTTTTTTTATATAGTGAATATTTTCGAAGCGCAACTTACTTAATATTCAGTTCTACAAACCAATAATACAATTAAAAATCCAAAAAGATTAACTTGTTAAAAGTAAAATTGTTTTGAAATTTCATTAATTTCTTAAGTATTAATACTTTTAAAAAATAAAATATTTCGTATTTTATCAGTACATCAAAAGATTCGATAGAGAATACTTCAGACGGTAATACAATGATTTTATATTTAATTTAGTTTTTATTTTTCTTTCAATATTTTTTCTTCTTATTTTTTGGAATACTTTTGTATAATCTCATGACACAATTAAACCACGTAAAATTATTAGAGAGAGTTGTCATGTTCAAGTCTTGTAAAGTCAAATAATTGAAACATTGAAAAGAAAAAAAAAAATTCAAATAAAAAAGTATACAAATATTTATTTTATGTTTCAAATGTGGTATAAATATTTCTTGAAAGGCAGCAATTATTTTTCGCGATATTTTGCAAAAATTTAACATGTATGTTTTTCACTATACACAATTTATTAACTCATTAGATTTCTTAAAAAACTCGGGTTTGTTTGATCATTTTTTTATTTTTGTTTTCTTATTTTTTGAGGTTTGTTTTAATTTTTTGACTGACTTTCCAGTGAAAATGAATTCGAAAACGTTCTCGCTAATAATTGTACCGTGTTATAATCTTATTTTTGATAATGTAAAAAACTACCTTATTGATATATACGAAAAATAAATGTTTTTGAATGATTTAAAATATCATTTTTGTATCGAATTTTTGACAAATCTTAATATTCTATATTATGTACCATCTAAAAATGCCTTTAGTAAGTAGTGTGTGTACAATAATGTAATTTTATCATTGAGGCGTTAAAAACACTAATATATTTGCTATATGATTTTAAAACTACATATTTAATTAATATTAAATTTCCCGTTTTCCCGGGAAAATTAAAAACATCCCGGGAATCCCGAAGACATTTTGATGGGAAATTTCGGAATTTCCCGGACCCCAAGTATTTTGGTTTTTAAGCGACAAACATTTTTATAAACGATAGAAATGTAATCTACAGGTTTTTTATTTTTTGTATTGAGAGACTCATTTCGTGGAAGGACAGTAATATTTTGAAAGCTTGAATTCGTTCTGTAAATATATTCACGAACTTGGTTATTCTTTGGCCCAAAATTGGAATCTAGCCAAGTTTCAAAAATATCTAAGAAAACAGTGACTTTTAATAAGAGAAATTGAATTTATACATAGAGTTATCTACGTTTTTACCGATATTTTTTAATGTAGAAATAAACAGCTTCAGCAGTTTCAGTCACTTGCCAAACGTGAAACAAAAATTTCTTTTTTGGAGGTATAGCTTTAAGTGGATAATGTACAGTTTCAACATTTTCCACAATTGTGGGAATATTTTCCAAAATATAATAATTATTATTATTATTGAGATTATTTACGATGGAAGAGTTTGAGACAGCTTCGGCATAAATAGGTTGTGTATCAACAATAAGTATTTTGTTGAAATTTGGACGGATTGAGGTGACAGCAACCCGATCTTAAACATCACATCTTTCCAATCGAACTTAATCATCATGTTTTTCTTTATTTGTATTTCTGTCAGATTTACGACATTTACGGGATGATTGAGGAGGAGATTTCAAATTGCGTAAAGATTTGAAATCATTAAACAATTTACCTTATCCGAAAATACGTTCATTCAGTTTAAATGCTTTTTCTTGTATTTCTAGAAATTGTTCTATATTTTTTGAAAAGAAACCGATAGTAGTTTACACCAATTTTTCTGCACCTTTCACTGTATTGAATAGACCGAAGCCTCTGTATTGAACAGTACACAGTGGGGTAGAATCGAAATTTTTTGGAAATAAAACTGTAACTTCTGATTGGCCGGTTGGATTTTCATGGAATTTGGTATACACGTAGCAGAGGAGTGTACAATGTTATGTTTGGAAGGGGGGCATAATAACCCCCCAGGGTAGGAGCTAAGGGGGCTCAAAGTTAGGTACCTCTGAAAAAAAATTTAATCGCTTGCAAAATTTTTGTTTCTCGTCCGATTTCAAATATTTTTATATACTGTTGTAGGCCCTATAAGGCCTATAAAAAGCATGCTTACATGTCCTATTTATCTCTTATAGTTTTTGAGTTATTTGCGTTTGAATTTTTAAGCACCATAATTTTGCATGTTCTTGGTCCAGTTTTTTCATATATATCCTAGTATTTCTGAGCGATTTTATTTTCTTAACTAGTTAAAGAACGAAATTATCTATTGAATAAAAAAATTTGATGTCGATATCTTTACCGAGTCCAAAAATAAACGATTTTGAATTTGAAAATTGCAAAAAAGACGACTTTTTGAGTTTTTTTAACCGAAAAAGTATCTACACTCTTTTTTATCTAAAATAAAATTTTCTTTAGCAACATATAATAATTTTGCACTTTTCTGAAAGGTATCATCACAAAAATGACTTTAAGATAAAAAACAAGCCCAATAACTCAATTTGTCATGGTACACACCCTCCCGAATTCGACCCATTTTATATGAAAGTTTTGATTTTACACCATATTTTCTGAAATCCCAAAGCACGACTCGACAAGCGGAATATATTTTAAGAATCTTCAATATGTTGTTAAAAGTTCTAAATCAAAATCTACGGGGCTTCGGAAAAATGTGGATTCTATAGCCAAAAATGTAAAAAAAATCCCATTTTTGGAATTTTCATTAGTTTTTTTGGGAATTCAGGAAAACCCTATCTCTGATTAAAATTTGGTTAACGCGCTTTTATTCATATTAATAAGATCCATATTTTCTGCAAATTTCATTAAGATATCTCTATAAACAAATATGTTATTACAATTAAAAAATTTGTATTTTCTCCAAAAATCCCAAACTGGGCCCTTTGTTTGGTTTATTTCTAAATAGCGAAAGAAATTTTAAAAATATGTATTCCAAATTAAGCTTGTCCTTCAGCATATATAATTTTCGATCTTATGCAAAAACATTCAAGTCAATATCATACCTCATTTCAGAAATATGCGCCTTTAAACTTTTATATTTCCAATTTATTGTATATATGACTATATTTTTACAAACTTGAAACTTTTGCCTTTAGCTTTGCGTGAATAATTACTTAGAAAATTATGAATATTTCTGTATACTTTTAATAATATCTATACACAAAATATTTTTATAAAAATAATTAATAAATATTTTTTATTTTTAATAGGGTTGACACATTTCCCAAATTTAAGTAAATCTTTATGCTTTTCTAAGCATTCATATATTTCTATTAATGAATTTAAAATAAAAAAACAAACAAAAAATGTCTATTTTAACTTAATCAATAAGTATTTTATTAGTTTACATTTATGGTGTTTACCTAAATTTAACAAATGTATTTATCTATTGGTGATGGTTAAAAATTTATATATTTATGATCTAGTGACAATCTACAGGTATCCGTTCTGGTGATACCTAGCTGCAGCATTTATCTATTACTGATGGTTCAAAATCTATATTTTTATAAGCTAGTGACAATGCATAGGTAATACCCTTTCCGGTGATACCTAACAGCAACATATAATAGCAATGAATTCGGTATAGGTACTCTTCCAAATTGACTCTTTCAGATATTTTACCTAATGAAAATTCACAGAATACCTGTAAATATATATACCTGTGCGATATATCTAATAGATATATATAAATGCGCAGCTAATCCTTATCAACATCATAACGAAGTTCATTACCATGGTGATTACATTGAAACATGAATAATTGTGTTGTGTTCTGTGGAGTTTATCTAAAAATGATCTTAATCGTTTAGAAGCTATAGTGGAATTCATAAAAACTACATATCATGCAAAAGTCGACGTCATTGGTAAATCTCAGATAGAGAGCCTTTTAAAGTTGTATGACGTAAAAATGAAGTCCTTGAGTCAGCGTACTAACAGATTAAAAATTAAACATTCCGATTGGATGGATAGTGATATAGAAATATCGGCGTGCAAAATATCAACTGGAGCACCCTGCAAGATATATAATGATTTAAGTAGAAGATCTAAGAAGAAAAGATTGGCCCATAAGCAATAAATATTGCTGAAATACTGCAAACTGTATCACCAAAACGTCTTAAACGGATTGCTGAAAGTGTATATACTCCAACATCACAATCCAATTTTAAAGAGGAAGAAGCAATTGCTTTAATGCTTGAACCGGACCTCAGCCGACACAAATATCAAATTTTAAGAAAAGCTCTGCTTGACGAGGGACACTCAATTCTACCATCATACAAGGACATTCAAGAAAAAAAGCAAACTATTTTACCATCTATTTCGGTTACCGAAAAGGAAGCATGTGTAGAGCTATTTTCTTTGCTTGAGTATACAGCTACCAGGATAGTTGCAGATTTTTCTGCAGATCAGTTGGAAAAAATAAATAACAGCGACGTTGTATTAATCTGTAAGTGGGGCTGTGAGGGATCAGCCCTTCCTGAATACAAGCATGCTAGTGGAAGTAAGAAAATGACGGATTATAAAAGCGTATTTATAGTATCTTTGGTGCCATTAAGAATGCGATCTTATTTCTTAAAGCAATCTTCATCAAAGTGTAAAACTCATTTGAAGATATATGGCTTAACACCACACCAGGATCAAAACTATTTGGTTCGAATACACAAGGGAGCCGAAGACAACAACAAAGGATTTAGTAGAATATATTAAAGATAAAATAAATGATTTACAACCTCTTTCAAAGGACTAACATACTATTAATGGCAATTAATAGTAAGCACAAAATTAACTCTGCTCGATTTGGAGAATATGCAGCAGAAATATCTAAACTACTTGTTTCTCTATATCCGTGGAAAGAAATGACACCAACTGTATATAAGGTATTGTGCCATGGCGAAATTATAATTGAACGAAATTTTCGTCCACTTGGAGAGCTTACAGAAGAGGCTCAAGAAGAAAGAAACAGAGATTTTAAGCACGTTCAATTATTCAGCTCCAGGAAATGCTTCAGAACGTCACAGAATGAGGATATTTTTAATAGCCTATTGTTATAATCAGACCCTGTACTATCACCAATGAGAAAACGATGGATTTATTATGAGTCTTTTTCAACTCAAAATACTGAAAACTTGAAGGACCTTTAGATATGTATACAGATACAACAGATTATCTTATAGGAAATAAGTAGTATAAGTTTAAAATATTAGAAAAATTATCTACATAAATTTAATTTAAATAAGTAATAAAAAATCATATTAGAAATAGAATATTTATTAAGGAAGATGATAAATACCAAAAATAATAATACTGATTAAGTTAAAATAGACATTTTTTGTTTGTTTTGTTATTTTAAATTCATTAATAGAAATATATGAATGCTTAGAAAAGGATAAAGATTTACTTAAATTTGGGAAACGTGGCAACCTTATTAAAAATAAAAAATATTTATTAATTATTTTTATAAAAATATTTTGTGTATAGATATTATTAAAAGTATACAGAAATATTCATAATTTTCTAAGTAATTATTCACGCAAAGCTAAAGGCAAAAGTTGCAAGTTTGTAAATATATAGTCATATATACAATAAATTGGAAATATAAAAGTTTAAAGGCGCATATTTCTGAAATGAGGCACGATATGGACTGGAATCTTTTTGCAGAAGATCGGAAATTATATATGCTAAAGAATGAGCTTAATTTGGAATACATGTTTTTTAAATTTCTTTCGCTATTTATTATAGAAATAAACCAAACAAAAGGCCCAATTTGGGGTTTTTGGAGAAAATACAAATTTTTAATTGTAATAACATATTTGTTTATAAAGATATCTTAATGAAATTTGCAAGAAATATGGATCTTGTTAATATAAATAAAAGCGCGTTAACCAAATTCCAATCAGAGGTAGGGCTTTCCTGAATTCCCAAAAAACTAATGAAAATTCCCAAAAATGGGATTTTTTACATTTTTGGCTATAGAGTCCACATTTTTCCGAAGTCCCGTAGATTTTGATTTAGAACTTTTAACAACATATCGAATATTATTAAAATATATTCTGCTTGTCGATTCGTGCTTTGAGATTTGAGAAAATATGGTCTAAATTCAAAACTTTCATATGAAATGGGTCGAATTCGGGAGGGTGTGTACCATGACCAATTGAGTTATTGGACTTGTTTTTTTATCCTAAAGTCATCTCCGTGAAGTTGCCTTTCAGGAAGGTGTAAAATTATTATCTGTTGCTAAAGAAAATTTTATTTTAGATAAAAAAGAGTGTAGATACTTTTTCGGTTAAAAAAACTCAAAAAGTCGTCTTTTTTGCAATTTTCAAATTCAAAATCGTTTATTTTTGGACTCGGTAAAGATATCGACTTCAATTTTTTTTATTCAATAGATAATTTCGTTCTTTAACTAGTTAAGAAAAAAACTAATAAAATCGGTCGGAAATACTAGAATATATATGAAAAAAACTGGACCAAGAACATACAAGATTATGGTGCTTAAAAATTCAAACGCAAATAACTCGAAAACTATAAGAGATAAATAGGACACGTACACATGTTTTTTATAGGTCTTATCAGGGCCTACAACAATATATAAAAATATTTGAAATCGGACGAGAAACAAAAATTTTGCAAGCGATTAAACATTTTTTATGTCAGAGGTACCTAACTTTGAGCTCCCTTAGCTCCGCCCCTGGGGGGATTGTTTTGATTTTGGATTGTACACTCCTCTGCTAAGCCTATACCAAATTTCATGAAAATCCAACCAGCCGATCAGAAGTTACACATTTTTTTCCAAAAAGTTTCGATTCTGCCCCACTGTGCAGTAGACCGAAGTCTCTGTATTTAAAAAGTAGGCCGAAGCATCTGTGTTGGAGAGTATATCGAAGTCTCTGTAGTGACTTCGATAGTAGTGTTTTCTTTTGGGAAATGGGGATGAAAACTTTAGTTCAGGGATTTGGAGATTTTTTGAGGATTTTTATTTTAAAATTTAAACTTATTTAATTTAAATTCAACTTTATTTAATTTAAAAATAAAAACATAATATTCCGACTGGTAGTAATATTTAGTAAGGTAAGCCTATTATTTATTCAACAACAGTGCAATGAAAACAATAAAAAATAACTCTTATACTAAATATAACACCGTAAAGTCAAGAAAATGGATTGGCTGAGAGGGTAATGTTTAATCAATTGATACTTTTTTATATTTAATAATATTCATATTATTGTTATAAAATCAAATGTGTGTTTGTTTGTCACATAATCACGCCTAAACCGCTAAAGAAAATTTAATGAAATTTTTTATAGATTAATTTTAATATGAAAGAAACTATAGGATAGAAATAAATTGCATGTTGCTGAAGATGGACAAAATGTCGCTATTTTTCGTACTGGACAAAGCTGTATTTTACGTTTTCTTCAATTTGTTTTTATTAACTTTTAGGATTCCGTGCAACCCGGGGCATTCAGCTAGTATATTATAATTAGTTATTTAAAAGTTCAATAAAATATATCAGAAATAATTGAATCAACGGAACTTAATTTATTATGCTTTCATACCTTTGAAGAAATAAAAATTTAATCTTCGGTTTTTTCATTAACTATAAAAATGACATAAATTATTTACGTAAAAAATTTATTGATACAAATGTTAAAACAATTTCCATATAGTCTCATTTTTTTGAAAACCTATAGGAAACTTTCTTTTTCCTGCATATCTACAAAGGATATGGATTGCAGTATGAGGAAAAAGTAATGTAGTTTATACTAATCTCTAAAATAAAGATATTTTTTGGTGGGAATTTGTGGGGATAATATATTTGGAGATTTTTGGGATTGGAATTTTGCTATTTAGAGATAAGGCTCGAAAAACATCTGGGAACCCTGTTTGGTACAATGTATTATTGGGACTCGAGCCCTTATTCGTATCAGTCGATTTCGATAAGTAGTTATCAAACCGTACCAAATTCTTGTCTCGTTTGAACCGCAATGACAATATCCAACCTTAAAGTATACATATCAGGGCTGTCAGATGTGGCAATTTTTAATTTCACTTGACGACAGAATTTGGCATTTTGCGACATGGCGAATTTTTTGACGATTATAAACAAGGTGGCGATTTTTTGGCTAATTTTAAAAATTTTATTAAAACATATAAAAATAACTATGTGTTTAAACACTACTGTTCACATATCACTTTTTGGGGTTTTTAACTGAAATGTTTTTTCACAAATCTTAAAATGAAATGCATATTATACACGCGGACGCCATTTATTTCCCAAAACTATACATTTAAAAGTGTGTTACTTAAGAGAAACATAAATTTTGTTTCAAATTTTATAATTTTTGTTTTAAATTGTTTTGTCTCTTTTGACTTTGGGTATGTTCAACAAACTCCAATGTACTAAAGATACCAAAAATTTCTTTCCTGCATGGAAATTATCATGTTTTAATTAAACATTTAAAACTAAAGCATTTAAAAAACAATTCAAATTTGTGTGTTTAATTATAAAACCAATCTTTTTTTAAACATGTATATATAAACATAGTATTACATATATACAGAATAGAACAAAAAATTTCATTCTCCAACTAAAAATTAACTTAAATAATTTCACGGACTTACTATATCTATTATAATTGTTTTCTAATATATTTCTTTAGCCATAGAAACTGTGTACGAATATAATTAAAATAAAATCTTATTAATGTGAAAAATCACACAAAAATTTGAAAATGCTTAATCAAAATAGAATTGTAGTTCAAAAATGACGAAAAACAATTCAAAATATTGAATAATTGTTGATATGAAATATAAGCCTAGTTTGTATTGAATGTTTTTTGGTGATTTTTTTATTAGATTATTTTGCTGGTAGCTAGGAACCAGAAAAAGTTGTTATTATTTTTTTTTTATTGAAAAAATGCTAACTTTTTTCTGGCCTTATTTTTTGGAGCATTTCGCCTTTTTTGGCCTTTTTTAAAGTTCATTTTAGCCTTTTTTTTCTCACCTCCTGGAAACACTGATTATACCTCAAAAAACAATATTTTAAAAATTCTTAAAAAAGTAAATAATGTTGATATATGTACAAAATTTCAAGGTAGACACTTAATTAGTTTAGAAGTTATGATTGCTGTCCGTTTTGACATGGAATAACCCTATTTTAAGTTATAATTTTATTTTGTATTCAGTTACAATTAACTACTGCAATTGTCATCGGCTTTATTGAAGCTGAATTTATATTTAATAAATACAAATTAAATTAAATTTTTATTTGAAGAACCAAATAAATTTGAAATTTGGCGATTTCTGATTAACGATTTGTCGACAGAGGCTCAAAAAAATCTAATAACCCTGGTACGTATACCAAAGTGAAATAACAATAACTAAGATTAATGTGAGTAATAAGGAATTCCCGACTAAAACGGACGTTGTGATGCGGTTGTGATAAAAATATTATAAATATAAAAGAATATATGAGCGTTATTAATAGTGCTTAACTCTTTATGTACTAATAATCTTCGTTACAGGATGTACCGAAGCTGCCAAATTGTTTTCGTGTTTGTATTTTTTTCTTTTTTTGTAACTAGATAACAATTATGAGTACATTACATGAATCGATTTACGATATTTGTATAATTATCAAGACAATATCTACGATATAAAATAACAATTTTCAGGAGCTTTTAAAACACACTTAGCTGTATATGTACAGCGGCAAAATATTGATTCATGGGACGTACAACAAATGTTGACTTTGTGATCAAAATTCCAAAAATTCCCATTTTTGGAATTTTCAACGTTTTTTTTTTTTTTGGAATTGTGGTATTTATTTTACAAAAAACTTAAATTTTTTATATTTTATCGTTTTAAATGACAAAGTTACAATCACAGAAAATTTAACTAACAAACATTTTATTACAGATAAAATATTTATAGCTTATTCAAAAACCAATTTTTTACAAACAAACTCTGCTGTTGTCTGACATAAATCTTAATTGCACACAGAAACATTGAAGTCAATATTTTTTATAGAACCGAAACTAGGCTACTTTAAAGTTTAATTTCAAAATCATAGTACTATTGCGGATGTGAAGAAGCCATTACTAAAAAATAAATTGTTTCCGAAGCCAATTTTTCATGATATATTAAAATTCCCAAAAATGTGCGTTTTTTTTTTTGAATTTTGATCATAAAGTCTACATTTGTTGTATTTCCCAAGAATCACGCTTGAAAACCTTTTATAATACATCACAGATTCCGAAACAATATTCTGTAAGTAGATTCAAGCTTTGGGATTTTAGAAATATAGGTTTTTTCAAAAATTTTATTTATTGAATCTTCACAAAAGTTAAGTGAACTAACAATAATTAATCAAATCTTAAATCTAATTATTAATATCTGTTTAGTCCAACCAACGTCAGACTAAAAGCGATTTTAATGCATATGGTTTAACTTCGGCTCAGTTCTCAATCGGTTGTATCCATTACTTCTTAGTATATTTCGTGCTAGTGGGTTAGGATGTATTTCCAATCTTTTCAAGTATGCTCCTGCATGCTCTTTTAGAACATCTTTTACCAAAGGAACGTTTAGATCCCTATGTATGTTAGTATTTCTTACATACCAAGGGGTTGTGGTTATAGTTCGCAATATTTTGTTTTGGCGTCTCTGTATTTTCTCAATATTTGATGCTGAGGCCGTACTCCATAACTGGATCCCATATCTCCATATTGGCTTTAAAACTGAGTTATAGAGTAGTAGCTTGCAATCTGAGCACAGAATTTCTGCCAATTAGCCAATTTATTTGGAGTGCTTTCAATTTCATTTGGGTCAACTTTGCATCAATATGGAACTTCCAAGTAAGGAGTCGGTCGAGATGTATTTCGAGGTATTTAACGTCCGATTTCTGAGGTATTATTTGGTTATTTATATGGATAGGTGGGCATGATTCCCTACGCAAGGTAAATGTTATATGTGTGCATTTTTGTTCATTTATTTTTATTTTCCATTTTTTTAGCCATCCCCAATATCAAATATATGGTACTTCAAAATTCGAGATGCCTCCTTGGGCATTCATGTGTGCTTAAAATAGCTGTATCATCTGCAAATGTTGATGTATGGATTTGACTATTAGTTGGCATATCGGAGGTATATATCAGGTACAACACAGGGCCCAGTACACTACCTTGGGGTACACCTGCTTCAATAGGCTGAGGGGTATTATAAAAGTCACCTTCTTTAAGAATAAATTTCCGACCAATTATATTGCTTTTTAATAATTTAAGTATATTTATGGGTAAATTTTGTTCTATTTTATATAACAAGCCGTCTTGCCACACTTTATCAAAGGCTTGCGATACGTCAATGAAGAGAGCGGAACAATATTTCTTTTCTTCAAACATTTACAAGTCTGTGTGTTTGTTGGATAGTACTGTGTTTTCTTCTAAATCCGAATTGATGATTGGTTATACATTGGCTTATTAGCGGGTATAGCTTGTTCATTAGGAGCTTCTCAAATAGCTTAGACATATTAGATAATAGACTTATGGGTCTATACGATTCTACTTTTGTGTGATCTTTTCCTGGCTTAGGTATCATGATAATCAGTGATACCTTCTATTCTAGTGGATAATATTCAAGGCGTAATATAGCGTTAAAAATATAAAGTATTATTTTAATGCTATCAGGGGTAGCTCTAAAAGCATCTGGTTACTGATTTTATCAATACCAAGTGCCTCTTTGGAGTTTAAATCTGCAATAGCCTTGTCGATCTCTCGAATCTCAAAGTAAAGGGGTTCAACTGCTCTGAAATGGGGCATAACAGGTGGCAACTCAATTATGTCATTTGATTCGTTCGGGGTGAATACATTCTTTAAATGACTGACAAACAGATTCAATTTTTCTGTATCATTTCTTGCCCATCCACCATTTGTATTACGTAAAGTTGGTCTACTTATAACAGGTCTCTTGAGTTTTTTGTAGCTCGGCATAGTGAGTAATCTGACTGGGGCATTGCATCTAACTTTTCCAGATATTTACACAAAGATGCATTTTTCCGATACTCCAAAAGTTTAGTAAGCCTTTTTTGGCATTCTTTTAGTTTCGATTTCAGTTGAGGGGATCTGTGGAGTTGCCACTCTCTTCGAAATCTTCTTTTTTCAGTCAAGCGCCGTTCAACATCTGCAGAATAAATTCTATTATATCTGTTTTGTCAGGGGATTTGGGTAGCATGTTCAGCAGCAAGTTTTAGATTTGTATCAAAATTATTGAGAGACACCAACATCCGGTATTTTGTGTGGATCAGTGGGCCAGTATGTGGGGTTTCCGCTAGAAATCACATTCAAATCCATTTTAGAAATTGTATCAAACAAAACACGATCTTTCGGGGTAATCAGTCGCGATCCCCAGAATATATGCTTAGCGTTATAGTCGCCAGCTGCCAGGAAACGGGGGCCTAGTGATTTATAAAAATTGTTGTATTGAAAATCTGGGGGGTGAGTATATCGATGAAATCACTAAGTTTCTATATCAATCATCAATACAGATTCTTGTAGCTTGAAGATAATCTTCACAAAGATCACACATTAAGTAGTGTTTAATGCGGTTTTTTATGAGAATAGCTGAATCTCCACATGCTCTTCCTCTGGGTTCTTTTGTATCATTTGGAATATGCTTCTGGACGTCAAATGAGTTTCGGAAACTAGCATTATATCTACTTGTTGTTTTTTTTAGAAAATATTCGATTTCGTTCTTATGTTGGCGTATGCCGTTTGCGTTCCAAAAACATATTTTCAACCAGTTCTTGGCTTTTTTAGAATTGCCTGCAACAATATTGATTGCATCTTAAGCATTTCCTGCATCATATTGCTCATAGAGTTTGTAAAATTATTTACCGATTGTACGAACGTCTCTATTGTAGCATCTAGCCTGGTAAAATTGAAAGCGGGAGTTTGTTCTATTACCTGTAGGTTTGAGTTGGAGTTAGATTTAGGCAGAGAATTTTGAGTTCGATTTGTTCCGAGAACGTTTGCGTATGACTCTTTGTTGTCAGAAGGCTCTATTAACTGGGGGTAATTTGTATTCAAGGTATTTGGTGGTTGAATGGGGGGAATTCTATATTTCTGGCCTAAAGATCGTTTGACAAATGAATATACTGGGCAACCCCTGTAATTGGCGGTATGGTTTCCACCACAATTACTACATTTCTTAATCATAGAATCAGCTTTGGATTTGTCGCATTTGGACGAATTGTGCAGTTCACCACAAACAACACAAACTGGTGGTAACCTACAGAAGGCATGAGTATGTCCATACTCCTGACAGTTTAAAAATTGGACGGATCCCGATCATTTATGTGGCTCTTCTATAGTGATTTTACGATGCAATAAGTATCTGAGATTATATATAGGGTGGATTTCGCCTTCTTTCAGTTTTATATCACCGGGTTCCAATTCCACTCGAAAGAGTGGTTGAGGAATTTTATTACAATTTCGAATGTTCATTACATTTTTTATTTTGTGCCCCTTGTCTTCTAAGCTTTGTTTTATTTCTATTGGATCCACGTTAGAGTCAATTCCCTTAATAACAATTTGAAGACCCTTGCTGCACTTTAATTGATACTTATAAAAATTATTTTTACGAGATTCAAAGTCTGATACAACTTTGTGGTAATCGTTCTCTTGACTTACTTGTATTTTTGTCTCATTTATATTACTACGCTTTATGGGGATCACATAAAAATGATTCTCATCTATTAACGAGATCAGATGTTGAATCAGTTCGTTTTTGTTTAGTTCTCTTAAATAAATTGGCGAAGGTTTAGACGATTTGCATACAATTGTTGGCTCAATCGATTCATTCTGTAAAATAGCGAATCAATTTTCGGAAATTGGTCTATCGTCCTCTCTAGATAATTTTGCCGCAGGTGCGAATTAAAACTTGTTTATTATCTGACAGTTGTTTATTATCAGCTGTTTTTTGTTTTCTTTTGTTAAACAATCATCAATTGACATCAGGGGAGCAAGAACGAGCGCGATTGCTTGGTTTGGCAGTCAAATACGAGCTGTCATCAATTCTTTTATTTGTCTTGGCAATAGTATTATCTTCAACACACACAGTAACATAAGCATTTCTGCCATTTACACTAAGACTTCGCTCACTTGAGTTTGCGGTTTGAGGTTAAATTCAAAATTTCGATACAAAGTAGATCAAATTCGGGAGGGTCTATAGTAGTATATTTGTGAGCTTTCTGGCACAACAGCCAACACGATTGGGCTCTCTGGCACAACGGCCAAAACGTTTGGGCTATGTAGCACAATGGCAACGTATTGTTGCCACCATAATGAAACCCCTTGAAAACGATTGGGGCATGTAGCACAATGGCAACATTATGTTGTCATTGGTGTAAATGGTTGTGAGAAGTAATTTATAAGGGCTGTACGCACACTCAAAGTTGTTTATGATCATTTTTGTGTGATAGATACCTGTTTTTTTTTTTGTTTGTTTTGGTGTTATTCTTTATGGGTGCTTTTCTTGTGTGTTTTGAAGGGTTATATTAAACTGATCTTATTTTTTGAAACAATATATTTTTGGCTAATAAATGCCTTGAGATAGGATTTTCATTGGTTTTTAGTTCATACAATTAAGTTGTTGACAGTTTTTCTTATATGTAATTGGTAAATGTGATAGATATGTTTATGATAATTTCAATTGAATGTTAAATTTGTTACTTGTACATTATGTGAGTATATTTTTGTGTATGCATATAGTAGTAGTTATGTATAAAGTAGTGTATCGATGTAGAATTTCATAAAGGATTACAGGAATTTTTTTTTTTAATTTCTAAAATATTTATATATATTTCATTATTGAAATGTATAAATACTTTACTCAGTTTTATTCCTAAATAAATAGATTGTACTCTTTTGTTGTGTAAAAATCTCTGTTGGAGTTTTCGTTTAATTTTTAGTAATTTTATTTTGAAAATATGCAATTATCATTTAAGCCACGTTGTGCAATGAATGATATTTTTCATAGGGAAGATAAACGTCTTTACATGCTGGCCATTATATCGATTAGATAAGAAGAAATTGGCTATGACGGGGATGTTTTATACTGGTGAAAGTGATAGAACGAAATGTTATTTCTGTGAAGTTGAAATTTGGTGTTGGAATCGTAATGATCATCCTATGATGGAACATCTACGATGGTCACCGAATTGTTCTTCATTGAGGCGATGTCCTACAAAGAACGTATCGATAGATTGGGGATGATATTAGACCAAATAATACCTTCACCTATTTATGATGTTTGCGGTCCTAGTGGAGGAAAGGAAATACGGGAGAATGATGTGAGGAAAATGTCACTTGAGAAGATTAGAAATAATAATTACAACCCAGAGCATACTATTGAAATACCACCTTCTCCTACACATGTCGAATGCTCTAGAAATACGAAACAAAAGGCTGAAAGTTTATATTCTCTAATATATCTAACAATATATTTATTTATATATAAGTTGATATAATATAGTTATAATTTTGTTTGTTATTTTGTATGTATTGGAATATGTGTATCATTTTAATTGAAATAAGAAAATAAAATAAAAACAAATATTTATAAAAAGAAAATAATTATTTATTTATTAATCTTTCTACAAAAAATTTATAATATAATATAATATATAATATAATAAGAGCATACTATTGAAATACCACCTTCTCCTACACATGTCGAATGCTCTAGAAATACGAAACAAAAGGCTGAAAGTTCATATTCTCTAATATATCTAACAGTATATTTATTTATATATACGTTGATATAATATAATTACAATTTTGTTTGTTATTTTGTATGTATTGGAATATGTGTATAATTTTAATTGAAATAAGAAAATAAAATAAAAACAAATATTTATAAAAAGAAAATAATTATTTATTTATTAATCTTTCTACAAAAAATTTATAATATAATTCTATTAAGTTTATTACTTTTTCACGATTCATTTCAAATTGAATACATTGACATATACTTGATCCATTTTCACAAATCTGACAGATCCTTGGACAGTTTTCCATAAATAGAATTGATCAGCTCCATGTTCTCATAATGATCAAGCATTTTTTTAAATGGTTTATTATTAGTAAAATGCAACCGCTGAAGTCATACAAAAATTTTTCAATTATACTTTTATATGACATTTTTCTTAGCAATATAATTCGTCGCTTTATTTTTTCTTGCACATTTATTTTCAACTACTTTTATCCAGCTTGTATGCTACTATTTAAACGTTATCCTTACAGATCCTGAAACATGAATGATCATGAATTTTGATTAGTTTTTTTTTTTTTGTAAAATGAGCAAGTTCATGAGTGGAATAATTAATTCAAATATCAAACAAATTTAAGCATGTCCATTCTTGTATTTTAACAAATGAAATTAATTCTTTGTAATATTTGAAGCACGTACATACATAAGAATTGATTACATAAAATATGTTGACATGACGTTTCAATACAACAAACCAAAAAACCGAAATGTAAAAATAGGTAAATACTTTTTTTTTATAATCTGCTAAACAAAGGAAATCATGTTTCATAGTTAAAAATGTATATTATAAAAAGTTAGCCACGAAACATGATTTCCTTTTTTTTAAGAGGTTATTTAAAAAAATAATAATATGATTCTAAACAACTAATAAATATTGTCTACAATTTTTATGAATTTTTTTGCAAAGCTTGTTTTTTGAAAAAAATATATATATATTATATACATATATACCTATTAAAAATAATAAAACATTTACATATAATTTTAATTTAATTTTTCTTTATTAAATATTAAATATTAGATTATAAGAATTTATCAAACTTAAAACATTAGCTTTTCTTAAATGGTATATTGTGCATCGACACATGTCCACTTCTTCTCTTTCGCCATTAATCCAGAGGCAGCATTTGAATCACTTCCAAGTTTAACTTCATTTTCCTCCAACATACTTAAGAAAATTGTAACCATATCTTTATGCTCGTGCATAAGCACATCGTGGTATGTAATTAGAAATTCATGAATTAAATCACTAAGAGAACACATTCTTTAAATATTTAGATATTATTTGGATATATCCGAAGATTGCGGTAAGATCACCATTTCCAATTTTTTATATTTAATATTATTATCTCTTTCACTCTAAACAAAATATGGAATTGAACTTTTTACCTCTACTTAGTTTACTTATTTTATTCCAGTATAATTTACTACCCCTATTCTTATTTTTAAACATTTTTACAAAAATTATATACATTGGATTTCGTAAGATAGAATGAGATGTTTATCATGAATTAATATCGTCCTTTCTAATTTCATTCTTAGATCGAATAATGTCTATATTTAATATCATTACTAATTAATATTTGAACACATAACATAGAGTAAGAATAATGAAAAATTTTATATTAGGTCTTTTCTTCATTGATGTGTAATTATCAAATCACCCTGTTTCATTTTTGGAAATTTTGCTAGGCGGTTTAGTATTTGTAAATGTTCGTAAAAAATACAGTCGTTAAAATCATACAGAAACGAATTTTCTTTTTATAGAATGAGGTTCTTAATCTCTATCTTTTTAACTGTAATACAAAAAAAAATCCTAAGAATTTTTATAACAATAAAAAATGAAAAGGTAATTGTTTTTTTTTTTTTTTTTGTAATTTAATTTTAATATTTATTTTGGAATATAAAATAATAGGAGTTAATTAAATTGATAACATTAAATCTTCTTAAAAAATAAATAGTACATCGGCAAGTGTCTGGACCCTCCTCACAATCAATAATATGCCAGGGGCAAGTATGGAAATGAACACCGTGCACATCGTCTTCTGCATCAACTACTCCGTCTTCGTCGTTTTTCTCTAACATTGCCATAAAGCAATTTAGCATTTCCCTGTGCTCGTATGTAACGAGGACTTGGAAGTCATTGAAAAAATTTACGATGACCTTTTTAAATAAGACATTTTTCATGTGTATTTCTTCAGGTGTTTTTAGCTACTGATAGTTGTTTTAAATGTTGATGATATTACTGAAGACCATAATAAAATTTCGTGCATATAATAAATATACTTTTCTCTTTCACTCCTTCCTGTAGTAAAATGCTTCACTTTGTGTTGGTTTAATTCCCAATAAGCCTGATAATTTCTATTAGTTTCATTTTGTGAAGAGAAGTCGACGTGAGAAATTGTTATCATGGATTCAGCTTTAATTCAAAAATTTAATAGTCAAGTATGGATTTATGGTTCAAATTGAACTCGATAGTCACGTAATGTTCTTACCACATCGCTTTAATGCATTAACCGATGACGATATTCTTAAACTATCTACTGGATTATATCTTGTGCATAGAGAAGGAGAGAGAAACTTACGCTTAAAGCCATTTGAGGATAACGATTCCTTCATACCCAATAACCAATATCCTTACTGGATTAAACAATTATTAACATTTATTATTGTAATAGATATTAATTAAAAGTAATAATAAAGTTAAATTTGTTTATTTAATTTATTTAGTTATAAGTAAATAAAATTAATTTTATCAAAAATTTTTTCAATAAAAAAAAAATTTTTTTTATATTTAAAAAACAGGTGTTTTATTTATTTGATACAGAAATTCAAGACATAAATGGCCACAATTGGAAGTGTTATAATTTTGATGTTGAATGTAGTTATATTTTTTCCAAGGTATTCAACTAATTCCAATGGACGTTGTAAATTTCCAAAACTATCGAAATATTCTTTTTCTTTATTGTTTTTGTAATATGCTACCCAATGTGTTCCAAATCCATTCGATGAATCCAAATTAACTATACTACATTCTTTTTTTCTCGGACTTTTAGGCATTGAGTCTAGCATGAAGATTCCTCTAAAAAAGGGTATATTTCTTGTGAACTTTTTCAAATCAATATCTGTCAGCGGTCTTTTGGGTAGCATTTCTAAAAGTTTTTTGATTTTTCCTTACAAACTAATCCATATCCCTTCTTATATGGTTTAAGGTAAAGGACTTTACACATTGCTATTGCCTAAATTGTTTTATTATGTCTGGTTGCTTCATCAAGTTGAAGTTTAGCATTCTTTGCTGCATTTACTGCCTTTGCAATAGCTGTTCCTCCACTGGATATACCACCAATTGTTCCTAGAGCCGCAAGAATAGGTATTAGAGGTAAAACACCATCAATCTTTGGAACGTTTATTACACGTGGTATTACAACTTGAGACTTTTTTACTTTAAACGAATTATTGAGAATCTTACGTGCAATCTTAATAGCAGAGTTAAGATCTTGAGATTTTTCTTTATTTAAAATTTTTGTTGCCATTTTTATTGTTGTATTGAAGAGTTTTCTCCCATCAGATTTAACCAAATATGCAAAGGATTTTTCTGTAAGATCACTATCTTTTAAAAGTACTCTTTCCCAAGCTCTATTCTCAAGAATTTTATCAGCTTGATGTCTATTATATAAATCTCTACTTTTAGAATAAGCAATGTCGTGATCTTTGCATGCAGAGTCCAAGGGGTTTATTCCTTTATCACCTCAACCTAAATGTTTTTGTAATTTTGTACCAGGACCGCAATATTGATAACCAGGAAGATGCAGTTAAATAAGTAGGGAATTAATTAATTTATTCACCAAATCTCTTCCATTGACAGCTCTTTTACAATTAACTTTTTTATTATAGTGTATCGCCATCTTATTTATATATAATTCTATAAAAAATAATATTACATTTAGTTATAAAAATAACCAGGAAGATGCAGTTCAATAAATAGGTTAATTAATTTATTTATCAAACCTTCTCCTACAATTAAACTTATTCTTAATTAATTCTATAAAATAAAAATTAATATAAGGATACTATACTCAGTTATAAAAATGCGTTTGGTAGAGCAACATAAAAATATTTTAATTCGTAATATAGATTCTTCTACGAATACAAATTCGAACATAAGGCATAGTTCTTTATTACCGAATTCAATTCGTGCACTGATTGTCGGACCACCAAATTGTGGAAAAACTAACGTTATGATTGGCTTACTTGAAAGTCCTAATGGACTAAAATTTGAAAACATCTATTCATGCTCTAAATCACTTTATCAACAAAAATATGAATACTTGCAGAAACTAATATCATCAATTAAAGGAATACCACCTGATGAAGTCAAAAATAATTCAATTATGATATTCGATGACGTTGCATGGGAAAAACAAAACAATATACGTTCATATTTTTGTATGAGTAGACATAAAAATGTTGACTCATTCTATTTATGTCAAACTTATACTAGAATTCCTAAACATTTAGTAAGGGATAATGCTAATATGATTATTATGTTTAAGCAAGATGAAATGAATATGAAACATATCTAAGATGATCATGTCGGTAGTGATATCAGATATGAAAAGTTTCAAGAAATTTGTCAGGAATGTTGCAAGAATAAATATGGGTTTTTGGTTATAAGTAATGATGGAAGATACAGAAAGCTATTTGATTATTTCATAACAATATAAATTCTCATTATACTAAATACAATTATCAGTGTAATATTAAACTTTAAACGTTATACATCAATAATCACCTTCTCCATTATATTTAAAAATATTAATAAAAAAAATTTATAAAATAAACATCTAATATTATAAGCAACTAAAAATGAATGAGAAAGTTTTAAAAGATTTGGTGAAGACTAGAAATATTTAAAGAAAAAATTACGCAGTATAAAAATTGGTGAAGCAGATACACAAAAACAGTTGAAAGATACATTTAAACTTATAACAGAACCTTTGAAAGATCTTATTACAAGCTCAAAAAAGAATAAAAAGATACCTAAAGCTGATTTAAAGTTAAAGTTAATGAAGGATTTAAAGTTAAAGTTAACGAAAATATCAATTTTATGAATAATAAAATACCCATGAATTTGGAAACCAGTACTCAAAAAAAAATTTTTTTCGAAAAAACTCCAAAAAAAATTTTCGAAGAAACACATTTTAACGATGATGAAGATGATGATTTTTACTCTCAATCAGATACAGTAGAGAATTTAACTACTACCGAGAGCTATCCTAACTTATCAATATTGGAAATGAAAAATGAGTTAGTTACTCTTTACGGTCCTAATGAATGGAAATTTGGAGATAGTTACATAGTTTGATAAAGATAAGATTCTAATTGGGAATCAAATATGGGCTCTTACACCAGGTCTCTTTTCATTAATGTTTCATAAGATACCGAAAAATTATGATAAATAGGAATTAGATATTTACAAAAAGATTATAATTAACACAAATGCTTACAAAAGAGATTACAGACCCGATGGTTATATAAAGGGGACTAAAGCTTATAAATATAAATATATTGTTGGAAAATTGTTTAAAGAAAAAACTACAACGAATCCAGCAATATTATCAACATCGTCTCCTAACGCGACAACGAATACTTATATGGGAAATGGATTAATGAATATAAACTTACATAAACCCAACTATATATAATGGGACGATCCAAATGAGTTGGTAGATCGTCTTAGACCATTGCTCGCATCACAAGCTGCCGGTCATTCTAATCATAACAACGAGATTATTTCAATTATTGAAGAATTATATGAAGCAAACATTATTGAATAACTCTAATCTGAACCAATTATGTCTGTTGATAAATTTGGACACTATCTTCATGATACAAGTGGTATAATATCAATAAGAAATGCACCTAAATAGTTGGGCTTCTTAACGGATTCGGATAACAATATTGGCATCCAGAACAAAAGCATCAGAAATGTTGCAAGTGCTTTGGAAGAGAATGATGTTGTCAATAAAATATTTTTGCAAACTCACATTCAGAAAGCACAGAAGGAGATAATGGAACACATAAAAGATAATATAATCGAAATTCATGAAATTATATTGAATAAGAGAATACTTTTCGAAGAAGACATCAAAATGATACGTGAACAAATTTTTAATTTTGATCATTTAATAAAAATTATAGTAAATAAAAATACAGTAACGACGGAAAACCATTAAAAATTATCGGAAATAAAATAATAAAAAATAAAATGACCACAAAAAAACTTAGTAAATGAACTTCATAAACATGCTCGGAAAACTTTTATTCGTCGAAAAGTTGTAATGAAAGGAATAGATGACGAAATTTGCAAACAAAAACATCACTAGAAGTTGTTAAAGCAATAGAAAACATTTTTAAATTAGTGTGAGTTCCTAAAAACTTACAGACTGATGATAGTAAAGAATTTTTCAATAAACACTCATGAATAAACATAATATCATATAGCAGTATGAAGGCTTCAATAGTAGAACGATTCAATAGAACCTTGAAAGGAATGATGTGGAAAGAATTTAGCTTAAACGGATCATATAATTGGCTAGATATTTACAAAGATCTAATTAATGCATACAACAGAAAAGTACACCGCACAATCAAAATTGCTCCAATTAATGTTAATTTTAAGAATGAAGGAAAACTGTTGGATACTATATATAATCATTTAAAAATATATAAAATGACTAAATTTCATGTTGGAGATTATGTGCGCATAAGCAAATATAAACACATTTTCGAGAAAGGTTATACTCCCAATTTTACAACAGAAGTTTTCAAAATTAAAACAGTTAACAACATACAACATACATATTAGAGGACTATCATGGAAATTCAATTAAAGGTGGATTCCGAACTTTCTAAAACTCAATTCCCTAATACATACTTGGTAGAAAAAAATTCTTAAAACTAAAGGAGAGAAAGTATATGTGAAATAGTTGGGATTCTCAAATCAACATAATTCCTGGATTAAGAAAAATGAAATATTATAGCTAATAAGATAACTTTTACATGTATAATACGGTCTAAAATAAATAAAACATTTTAATACATAACTTTTGTCAAATATATATATATATATATATATATATATATATATGTATATATATATATATATATATATATATATATATAAATTTTTAACATTTAAGAAATTATTCCTAAATATTATGAACTGAAGTCAATTAAAGTAAATGTTTATATTTATGTACATACTTTTTCTGTGTATACAAATTTTTCAAGGTGGCATTTAACGTGTTTTTCGTTCCTAGCTTCTATATTTTTGTCAATAACACTAACCTTAATCGCTAACTCATCTGAGTTGTCTGCTAATTATTTTCCTCCCATCGAAGTAAATGGAGAATTGAGTGTGCTCTTACAGATTTGCATTCATATAATAGTATTCCTAATGTGGATATTTATAATAATATATTCCATATTAGAGATTACATATTTGAAATATCAATAGGATCATATGAATTGAATGATATTGTTGATTATATCAAAGAATAATATAAACGATTCAGTCCAAAAAATACAATTAATATTGAAGCTAATAATAATACAATACAAATGCAAATAAATAGCTCAAAAGATCCAATATATTTTAATAGAGAAAATACAATTGGAACAGTTTTAGGGTTTAATAAAAAGACTCTATCACTTAATACAGAACAGTATTCTGATCTCAATGTCAATATTTTCAAAGTAAATATTTTGCTAGTTGAAAGTAATATAGCAGTAAACACTTATATGAATAATTCCTAATCTCACACCTTGCATGAGTTTGCAATTAATGTTCCTCCAGGGCATAAAATAGATGAGATTCCTAGAAATCTCATTCATTTACCAGTCAACTCTCGAGAGATAAGTTCAACTTACTTTGAGAGTAGTTGATCAACGCGGAGACTTTATTAATTTCCGAGGAGAGAAAATTGCAATTCGAATACATTTAAAACCTGCTAAATAATGATAATATATAATACATCAAACAGCAAACTATCTTATACTCCTAACACAATATTGAAAAATAATTCAAATTCAAATTCCTTACAACATCTGAAATTAACTCCAGAAAATAAGAAATTTCTTAAGTCGTTAAATTTAAAATTGAAGAAACCATGAGTTCAGTAATAGAGGTTCTAGAAAAACCACTATCTGATGAAAACATAATTAAGAAGGACTACCACACATATACGCCATACCTTCAATCCTACAACAACAATGATGAAATTAGAATTTCAATACAAAATCAAGATTTGTATGTATTACCTGCTGAAAGTTTTATATATGATGAAGGATTCATAAAAGATGTCAATAACACAAAACTAGTACATTCTATATCCAACTTTAAATTAGAAAATAATTTTGTAGCATATCTCTTTGATGAAATTCGTTATGAACTTAATGGCATTGAAATTGATCATACAAGACATCTAGGAACTTCCAGTACTATAAAAAATTTGGTTTCTTTATCACCAACTGATAGTAACTTAATGCAAAATGCTGATTGGAATAAAATAGAAGATATAGATCTTGTAAATGGATATTTTAATTTCTATGTTCCATTAAAAATTCTTAGGATCCGCTGAAGACTATAATAAAATAATATTAAATGGATCTTGTGTATTCAACAGTTTCCACTGAAAAAGTCAATTTGACTATTTCGAACATTTCATGGAGAATACCTCATGTACACCTATCAGATTTCAGTAAATTAAATATGATTAAAATAATAAACAGTGGATTGTAGTTGGGATTGTCATCACATTTGGATGTCAAACTAGCTTCAAATAGAGAGCGGCCTCGTTTTGGTTTAATAGCTTTTCAACATGAAAAAAAGTTTGCCCATTGTGATTTAACAAATTTAAAAGTACATTTAAATTCAGAATTCTATTCATATGATGATCCAAATATAAAAATTTAAAAATGAACGTTATGCAATTTTATATGATATGTATGTAAGATTTCAACAAAACTACTATATCAAGGATGCTCAACCACTCCTCACTTCTCAAGAATTTAAAAATAAAGCTCCCATAATAGTAGTCGATGTTAGTCACCAAAACGAATCTGTTAACAGCAGACCGATTGATATAAAAATTGAATTTGAAACAGCTACAAATATTCCAACGAATACATCAGCGTATTGCATTCTCATCCACGATCGAATAATTGAGTACACAAAAATATTTTCATCACATAAAATGGAATGATGGATTCGTATAATTTAAAAGTGTTTGTAGATTTTTAAAATCGAATCTGAAATATTCAAACATATACGTCAAAGGCGTTGAAAAGAAGTACTGGTTAGAAAACATTTTGAAGCAGAAACTTTGTAATATTGAAGATTTTGGATGCATTAATTTTAGAGAATTGGAAATGAAATATCCAGATGCCATCCATTGCACTTATCACCAGTACGGAGTTTGCGCATTAAGAAATGCCCTTTTACTTAAAACGGAAAACCTATTAAACTAAAAATATCTAGTTATTTTGCTTTTTCATTATATTGTAATTTTATTAATAATTTAAATTTTATTACGTACATTTTACTAATATTTAAAAATAATTAAAATATATTTACTCATATTTAAACAAATAATTCTTTAACTTAATATAAATATTAATATAATTTTAGTTACAGTTTAATCATTATTCAATAAATTATATATTTAAATCAACAATTCTTTAGATGTAAGCAAAATTGTTATTCTTAATTATAATTTTATAAAATAAATAAAATAAATATAAAAACAAAACTAATATTGAATTTCCATTAAAAACTCATCATCACTATCACTATTTTTAAATTCCTCTTTATAATCTTTAACTTTATGTTCAATATTTTCAATTTCGAGCATAAATTGATCATCATTATCATTAACAAATTTGAAAATACAGTCATTTTCTTTTTGATTAATATCGGTAACTTCAAATATAAATTCCTCATCATCATTTTTAAAAAAATTTTCTTTATAATGACCCCAAGCTAGGGCGTTCACATTGTCATCACATATATATCTCTTATTATCTAAATAACTTAAAATAACTTTATTTATAAGAGAAGTATATAATGTATGCAATTTAGATTTAAATATATAGACAATTTTTATAGTCAGATAGACTTTTTACACATATTTGCTTTGACACCCTCAGCCTTTTTGGTTTCCTGTAGATCTACCGTTTTAAACGAATACATTTTCGCTCTTAAACCTACAAATTCGTTCATAACTAAACCATTGTTCTCATCTTTCATCACACCTAAAACCTTTTTATTTTTTTGGGGGATACCGAATTTATTACTTACTTCATATTCTGATGTATAAAACCTAAAAAATAATTTTGTAGCATATTATATAGCATATATGATTAATTATATCTTTATAGAAATCCTCTGTTTCTATTGTATATATAAACTAATCTGTATCCATATAATTAAGTTGTGCCTTTGTTTTATATTTCGGTATTATGTAGTCATAGTGGAAATCATACATTTTCCACTTTGAAAGTTCTAGAATCGTAAATCTAAAGTAAATTGGTTTGTTATAGTAGGAATGATTTTTATCTAATTCTACAGCCATCATATTTTCTTCGAATATGCTGTAGGAGTGAAATTCCCACGGGCTCCCAGATTTTTACCAACATTTTCCCAATTATTTACAATTTTAATGGTTTTACGTTTATAAACGTTTTCATTTGTTTTACCATATACCGCATTATTAAATATTATTCAATATTTTTCGCATTAGTTCGATGAACATTATTTAAAGATATTTATTTTTTCAGCCATGATGATTGTATGAATTTCAAAATTCTATGAATTTTTTTCAATTTTAATCCATGCTTTAAGCATTGCTTAAAATTTTTATAATAAATTACATATTCGTTTTTATCATTCAAGTCAACTAACAGTTTTTCCTCTTTGGAGTTTGGAGGAAATTTTTTCTCACAGCAAAATGATAATCGTTATGAGAATCGTGAATCGGTATACTAAACTTACTTCTAATATATACCCGACATACGAAAGCTTCAGACATGGCCCATCCATACAAATTATTAGCATATAAATACATTAAATATTTGTTGTTAGCTTTAGAATGTCTTTGAGAACATTGTACGATACCTCCTCGTATTCCTTTTTGTAAAAATTGAATCATTTCTAAATCAGTAAATAAATCTAACTTTATATTAGTAAACTTCATCATGGCATCCCAGGATAAACCTGGTGCTGTATAATAATGACAAGGATTTAGTTGATAAATATTTTTACACACTTGTCTAAAGTTTTCAAATACATCAGCAAGTAACAAAACATCGCTTTTTAAATATAACATTAGGTAATCTTCTAATGTTTTACACACAAATTTACTCCGTACCTGTTTAGCATGAGTGTAATTTTCAATAGAGCAATGGGTATCATTAAATTTATTATAAAAATCTTCTATTTTTGGCAATTTAGTCTCCCTTAATTTTTCAATTTAATTTAAATAATTGTAGTGAAAGACTCCTTTTCTTATTAGTAAATTAAATTTACTTTCATCCTCTGAATAAATACTTCTTACAATTTTTAGTTCATCTTTAGATAACTATGTTATCTAAACTCGACGGCATAAATCTATAGGAATCAAGAAATCTAATTTCTATATTCCCACCCTTATCACTACTTATGGTTTTAGAAAGCGAATTATATTAATAGGACCATTATCTATATTATTTAATTCTTTCACAAATAAATGGCAATCGTATGCAAAAAAATTGTGAAAAATTACGGGAAAGAAATTTGGTAATTTGTAATTTATATTGCAAGAATTATGTGCCGGTCCTCTATATTTTCCACTTAAGTGGCAGTGATCTCTTACTTTGCTTTCGTTTATTATAATTTTTGAACAAATGTGGCAAGTATTGTTTGAAGTGAAATCTAAATTTTCCCTCTCGGTTAAGGGTGTCAATGCCTTTTTATTGTGGAAGTGTTGTAAGCAATAATTGCAAACAACTATTGCTTCATGATGTTGAGTCACTTGAGAAATCTGTAAAAATAAATTCGTAATGGAATAATTTGCATTATAAAATAAAAGTATTGTAATTTTTAATATTTAACATACCTTGAAATATTTTTAATCCAAACATAGTGAGAATTATCACCGCTATTTGATTGTAGAAGCATCAAATTAATATGTTTTGGTTTCTTTTCTTTTGATTTGTGGTAGGGTCCAACTATCAAATCCTTTGCCTCATCAGAAACAAATACGTTGACGCTTATATTTGGATTATTTATTTCAAAGATATTAATATCTTTTAGTTTCAATGGGAAGCTTACACCATTGAAATTTAAATTCTCTGATGGAATAAATTTATTTCATTTTAGTTTGAAAGACTTTTACCTCAATCGTGCTGTTTTCCAAATTATCCATATTTGGCTTAGCATATAGACCATGGAGTTCAATATTAAATTTTAATATTTCATTTTTCTTAAGAAAGTAACTGACTTCTCCTTTAAATGCTTTCGATGCTATTCTGGATGTTGATGCATGAGTCATTTCATGCATTGTCAACGAATTAATGTTGGCAAAAGCCTTATTACACTCATTGCATGCAAACATAGTGGCCATCATTTTAAATTTAAGTGTTACTTTATTTATTTTCTTAAATAGTTTATAATTTTTATATTCACTGTTGATATTGTATATGTGTATAGGAATATATTTTAAATTCTTTTTTAATTTTTTTCAGACTCTTATTTGTATGTATTGTAGCACAATGTTTGTTGTTTTTTTTTATATATTAATGTTTTTTTATCCTTGTTTTATCTTTATAGGTTTTTTGGTTTTTTTTTAACACTTTTCTTTAATTAGTAATTTATTTTTTTTTTAAGTTTTCAAATACAATCGTATTCGTTTTATATATTTTTGAGGCTTTAAATAACCGAACAAGACAAAGTAGTAAAATATACTAATTGACATATTTCTAAGTTTGCTCTTTATAACTAAGAAAAAAGTATAACTTAGAAACAAAAACTAAATTAAACAAAAGAGAAAAAAATCAATACTTTCGTTACATTACAAGGTTAAAATGATCTTTAAAATATCATAACTGTCATGCTGTTAACAGTTATGATCACTAAAAAAAAAAAAAAATATATACTTTGTAGATATCAAATACTATACTTACCATTTAATTACCCTACGAATTGCTTAAGAACTACTTTTATATTCTATTCACACAACTCGCTTTTAATCTTCCTATTTCAACGCACACATGCCAACATGTTCTTCATATATGAGCATGCATATATACGAACATGCACAATCATGCATTGTACATTCATATATAAGCATGCACAATCATATCAAATACCATAAATAACTAATTAATCACCAAATCACATAATTTCTTAATGACAAATGTAACATAAAATATTACGCATGACAACATGATAATTAGCTAAAAAAAAAAAATCCTAAACACTTACATAGAACTCTTAAAATAACCAAGGATAAACATCACAAGGAAAACATCTAAAATTCAAATTTAAAGGATCGTGACAACAACACTGTGCGACAAATGGGAAGGGTTCAAACTACCGGGGAAAGTTATATCGGTAAAAAAGAAGTTATACGTGTCCCGGCGTTTCGCTGGGTCACGTCTAGGAATCGAGATATATCGATTTGAAGTTAGTAACTATCATATAGGGGAAATTGTGACCTTTGGTGGTCTTTTTTTTGACATAACTCGAGAACCACCAGTCCGATTTTGCTGAAACAAATTTAAAAAAATTAGGAATCTTTTAATCTGTTCATACAACGTTTCGCTACATAAGCAACAGTTTCGCAGTTATAAATAAATGTATGAAGGAAAAAACTATTTTTTGCCTAATTGAATTTTTTTATTTTTAATTCATAAAAAATCCAAAACGGTAAAAAAAGTGTCAAGTCCTATTACTATCACGTAAAGTCACATAACCTTTAAACAAAATGAGACATAGATCATGAAAATCGATGGATTAAGTGAAGGTATGAATTTCAAAAATTTGCTCGAGATATGCTCAAAATTCCTTGGAAAAACATTGATGACTTTTTTTATGATTGTCAGAATTAAAAAAAAAGTAATAAACAAAAGGTTATTTGATTTTTATGGTAGCGGTAACAAACTAAAAAACGGTCATAAATGTGCGTGGACAATTAAAAGGAAAAAAGGAAAGTGCACTCTTTTAATTATTTGGGTTTTTTCCGTTGGCTACCTGCATGATTTTTTTACACAAATTGCACCCACATTTATGAGTGGTCATGTTTTAGAACGTTTCGAAAAATTTAAAACGCACACGAATCAGGTTTATAGCCACCCTTAAAAGATGCGCGAATTCATAAGTACCTCTCAGTAAAATATTGAAATTTACGTAGTATTTATAGGTGTTCATTGATCGATTTTTGTCATTCAACAAGTGTCTCCGAACGCGTAAAGTACGGTTTTTTTAAAGTAACGAAAAAGTAATAAAAGTATAAAACCGAAATGAGTGTAAATTGTCCAGAAAATATCAATTTATTTTGTTACGTTTGTGGAAAAAGAGATTTTTCCACAAATGCTGCATTACTCACTGAGCAAGTGGAGCGCGCTTTTAAACTTTATTTTGATTGCGAAATAATTCGCTGCGTTTCGTGGGTCCCAGACAAAATTTGTAAAACGTGCTACAATGGTCTTAACATGTGGATCCAAGGGAAACGCAGTTCACTTCGTCTTGGTGTACCAATGATTTGGACTGATCCAGGAGAGCACAATTCCCAGCTTTTGAAAGAAGTCAACAATTTGGAGAAGGGAACACATTTGTTTACTGCCACGATATAAAGGGACTGATGGAGGCGATGGCCATTAATTATGTCGCAGCTGATTGGCGAATGTTCATCGATTCTTCGAAATCAAGCCTGAAAGTCGTTTTGCTACATAAATATAATAAAAAACCAAGCATTCCCATTGGCTACAGCACAGACATGAGCGAAACATACGATTCCATGAAAATAATTTTGGATAAAGTTTGCTACACTGATCACATGTGGCGGATCAGTTGTGATCTGAAAGTCGTGGCGATGCTAAGAGGTCTCCAAGGAGGCTATACGAAAAACATGTGTTTCTTGTGTCTTTGGGATACCCGATTTAAAAGAAACCAATACGAAACGCATGAGTGGCTTGCTCGAGATCCAACGGAGAAAGGACACAACTGCGTAAATGATCCACTGGTGCCAATGGAGAACGTCCTCATGCCCTCTCTCCATATCAAACTGCGAATCGTAAAAAATTTCATCAAGGCCATTGTGAAGCAACTGAAAATTCTTGATTGTTTGGAAAATATTTTCCCACGAATCAGCGAAGCAAAATTGAAGGAAGGTGTTCTGAATGGGCCGGATATACGAAAGTTCATGAAATCAAAGGAATTTAAAGGTGCTTTAGACGGTAATGATTACTTTGCGTGGAGGGCAGTGAAGAAAGTCATTCGATATTTTTTGGGAAGTACGCGAGCACACAATTACCCCGCTCTTGTGACAAAGATGTTGCACTACTTCCAGAAAATTGGAGTGAATATGTCCCTCAAAATTCACTTCTTGCATCACCATCTCGAATACTTCAGCAAGCAGCTAGCCTCAGAGTCGGATGAACATGGCGAGCGCTTCCATCAAGTGGCAATGCCAATGGAAACGCGACATAAAGACAAAAGGCTCGATTCGCTGGTGGCTGAAATTTGTTGGTGGTCGCAAAAGACGTACGATCCCGAAAATGAAGATGAAGAAGAAGAATATACAATGGGAGTTTCCTCCTAGGGTAAGTCGCAAAAATGAAGTTAACTGACCGATTAAAAACAATTGATTTTTTCCAGATGAAGACAGATCCTCATCCGATACAGACTCTGAACAAGTGGGCGAACCACCACACAAGAAAGTAAAGGGCGCAAACAAACGAAAATAAGTTTTGCGTCCATCGATTTTTATAACCTATGTGTCTATGTAATAACCTAATAATTACCTGTAATAATTTTTAATTTTACGTGTTAATAATTATAATAAATAATATATAATAAATATTATCCAAATTCATTGAAGCATAAAATAAATATTCTTGTCAAAATGAGATACCTTCACTTAATTGTGAATAAAAGCGAAACGCGTCCATCGATTTTCATGATCTATGTATCATTTTGTTTAAAGGTTATGTGACTTTACGTGAAAGTAATAGGACTTGACACTTTTTTTTACCGTTTTGGCTTTTTTATGAATTAAAAATAAAAAAATTCTATTTTTTAGGCAAAAAATAGTTTTTTTTCTTCATACATTTATTTATAACTGCGAAATTTTTTAAATTTTCGCAGTATATAATAATAATTTTTTTAAATTTGTTTCAGCAAAATCGGACTGGTGGTTCTCGAGTTATGTCAAAAAAAGACCACCAAAGGTTACAATTTCCCCTATATGATAGTTACTAGCTTCAAATCGATATATCTCGATTCCTAGACGTGACCCAGCGAAACGCCGGGACACGTATAACTTCTTTTTTACCGATATAACATTTCCGTTGGTTTCATCCCATCCCGATTTTGACTGTCGCATAGTGTAATCACAATAAACATTTTTTTTGTTCGCATTAATCTTAAGCATATTTTATTTCAACAAAAAAATCAAAACACTGACCTATACCCTTCATAACACACAAGAAAAACATAAAAAAACACAGGCATTTATTACCCAAAAATAATCGTGACAATAATCATAAACAATTTTATATGCACGTTTTCTTTATCCAACATGTATCTATCACACAAAAATGATCATAAACAACTTTGTGTATGCGTACAGCCCTTATAAATCACTTCTCACAACCATTTACACCAATGACAACATAATGTTGCCATTGTGCTACATGGCCCAATCGTTTTCAAGGGGTTTCATTATGGTGGCAACACTACGTTGCCATTGTGCTACATAGCCCAAACGTTTTCGCCGTTGTGCCAGAAAGCCCAATCGTTTTGGCCGTTGTGCCAGAAAGCCCACAAATATACTACTGCCTATATTAAGCACTATTCGGTGATTGGTTTTTAAATTTATAATCATCTCCGCGATAAATATAAACTTATTATACGATCCTAAAGAAAATTTTATTTTAGAGAAAAAGGAATGTAATATGCCATTTACACCAAACAAAAACTAATAGTTTTTTGCTTCATTCGATTTTTAACTGAAAAACTATATAAATTTGTTTAGTTTTTCCATACAAATCAAAAACCATTTTCGTCTAGTTTTTAATAAAAACCAAACAAAAACTACTAAAATAACTATTTATGATACAACCTGTTCTGTTAATTTCAGAACAGTTAGCTTTTATATATAACGAAAAAAATAAAATTGTCAAATTTCTTGATTTATTATATTTGTTTTGTACATTTTGTAAATAAATTATTTTTAAAATGTTGTGAAAAACATTATTTAAAACAAAAATAAATCAAAGTATGTTTAAAAAGACATGTTTAAAAAAAGTAAATTGTCAATAAAAACCACATGGAGGAAAAGCAAGGTATATAAACGAATTCAAATTCGAAATGTTTTATTTTTGGAGTCGAAAAAGATATCGACTGAAAATTTCTTTTATCTGATAGTTTTTATTTGACAATTTTGTTCTTTCACTAACTGGAAAAAATGTATAAAATCGGATGAAAATGTTGCGCTGTATGTTTAAAAAACTGGACCAAAATTTTGGAAAATTGAGATAGTTAAAATTTCAAATGCATATAACTTGAAAACTGCAAGGGATAAATAGCACATACAATCAAGTTTTTCATAGGCCTTGCCGAAAGCTTCAAGATGTAAAAAATATTTAGAAGCGGATAAGAAACAAAAATTTGGCAAGCGGTTACAGATTTTCTATGTTGGTGGTATTCTAATTTGGAGGGTCTATAGAGTCCTCCCTACAAACCAGATTTATTTCCAAAAAATATCGATTCTACTCTACTTTGTATTATTAGATATTAATAATTTGATTTGTTGAAATTGTGCTCCTTAAGTTAATTTTTTCAATACAAATGATACATTTTTGGAACGATTTATTACGAATGGATAGAACTTGCAATATTATGTAAAAAAACAAATTCAATCGTCTGAAAACATTAACAAAGTTACTAGTTTTAACCAATTTAAAAAATAATATCCTGTTACTCTTACTCTTATGCTTCAAATAAATTCAGTTTGTATTTGTGCGATAAATTTCATGTGCATCAGCTCAGTAAATTTAACGGCAAAGGATTACGTGATATCCAATAGAAAAGTTGTATCAATTTTTGTTCCTTCGAAAGTATACATAGATTAGCCAAATGTTATATGCATTGAAACAGATTGCGTTAAAAATTTAGTAAAATATTCCTTTACAAAAAGTAGGTTGAAACAAACAGGATTTAGCAAGGCTTAAAGTTCCTTTCGCAAAACATCCTATCTTTGTCACAAATACTATGTACATAGGTTTAGTAGTTTTGACGTGATGTGAAATCAAAAAATTAGAACTTGAATATAATAATTTATTTGAAAAAGCAGGCGTAAAAAGAGAATTGGTTTACAATAAATAGGTCATATAAGCCATAGTTTCTTCTCAACTATATGTGCGCCAAATTTTATGTGAATGGAATCAGGGAATGGGTCAAAAATTAAATAAAGTTAAGTAGAATATCTTTTTACAAAAATTGGTCGTTTTTACGCCAGTCAGGATCTGGTATAGCTTAAAGTTCCTTCCGGGTAACGAACTATCTGTGTGACAAATTTCATCTAATTCGGTCCAATGGTTTTGTCGTGAAAGAGTAACAAACAAATTAAGAAGTGAAAAAGTCGAAAAAACTATTATTTGAAAAAGTCGACTTTTTGTTCCAGCTGTAGAACCCTAATACCCAGCAGTTTTTTCAGTAACAATTGACTATTAATATATTTGGCTTTAATCATTTAGTACATTTTATGCACGACCTTTAAGTCAAATGCCACTTTACTGACTATCTGGTAGTCGTGGAAATCATTATTGTTTCTTCGTTTACTCTACGCTAGTCGTAAAACTCAATTTTGTATTTTTAATAACTCTTCGCTAATCGTGGAAGTGCCAATTGCCTTTTTATTGACTCTTTGGTAGTCGTGTAGATCACCATTAACATTTTATAAATAATTAATGTATAAAGTACTTATTATATAAATATATAGATTTTTTTTTTTTCTTAAGTTCATTAGTGTTAATGTTAATTCGGGAAATGTAGAACACCAACTACGAGAAGAACTTAATAAGGTTTAATTAAGTCAGATATTTACAAAGCTGATAGAAGTTACTACACCCTTAGAAGCATTTTAAAATTTCCAAAATTTAAAGAATATCAACAAAATTCAAGATTCAGAATAAAACTCACTCTAAACTAACAGCATCATTTCAATGATGCTGTGGAGTATCTCCATTTTAAATTTTAAAAAATTTACCCTTAATTACCGATTTGGATAAAATTTGGTGCATGTGTAGAAAGTTATAAAAATATTTTTTTTGCAGTAGAATTGTCAGAGCTTGTATTTTAAAATTTTGTATTTAAATTAAAGAAAATGTTTTTTTAAACATATTTTTTTTACAAATTTTTTGTTTACAGACGTATATTCAAAAAAGTCCATCTTTAATTTTTTTATAATTTTTTTCATATAGTGTACTTACTATACAGAAAATTTTATAGGAAAGTAGTTACTGAGATATAAGCAAAAATGTTAATGTATATACAAGAAAAAAAAATATATATATATATTTTTTGAATTATTAATTTATATTTCTTTTTTATTAAAATTACTGACTAAATTCTAATAGTCGATTCATAGCAGTCATTTACATATTTGTTAAATAACCAAAATATCAATTTTCATAAAAATTCGAATAAAAAATATATTTGCGCTAATTAGTACTTCGGAACTAACTAAAATGCCACTAAAAAAAATTAAAATCCTTTTAAAAAATTAAATCACAGGATGCGAAAAACATCAATTCGAAAAATATCAAAAAACTTCAGGAAACGTTTTTCCAAATATTTGTCTGGCCAGTACATCTGTATACAATGTAGATTAAATTCAATTGACTATGTAAAAGCTGAGGAAAGAGATAATGATTATAATCATTATTAATTATTTGTTTTCTGATGAAGAAGAGGTATGCAGTTTTGAGAAATCGAATGCATTTTATCATTTAAATACGTGTTTAGAAGCTCTGGAAGAACCACCAGTTAAATTAAAGAAGTTTTCCAATGTTAAAAAGGAAGAAATTTTAAAACCTTAATTTCGGTATTTAGAAAAAAACTTTTTATTATAGAAAAAGTGCCTAGTGATGGTGATGAGATTTTAACACGCTTAAAGGAATTATTTAACCAAAATTGGAGCGTTAGTAAAATAAAAGAACTACATTTTATATGGCCGGTAAAGCCAAAAAATTAATAGAGTGAGTCATCAACTGAGACAAAAGATCTAGTTCAAGACTTCTATAAAAACGACAAAAATAGTCGCATCATGCCTGGAAAAAAAGATTATAAATCTACTAAAAACAGTAGTGGTGAAAGAATCCAAACTCAGAAAAGATTAATATTATGTAATTTTAAAGAATTATATAGTCTATTTAAGGAAACGTATCCTATGGAGAAAATAGGTTTTTCAAAATTTTCAGAATTAAGACCAAAAGAATGTATTTTAACTGGTGGAAGTGGCACTCATTCCGTTTGCATATACACCAGAACTTAAAGCTTATGTATAACGCAGAAAAAATTAAAGAATTAACTTATGATGGCCTTGTAACATTTCCTACATATAATCATTGAATTGCGCAATCGATATGCAATCCTCCAACTGTGGTGTGCTACATTAGGAATTATAAATTTTGTCCAGGAGATACGCACCTCAAAACTACTCTTATTTTGATTAGGGCATAGAAAATATTCAATATAAACAATAGATACAGGTTGATAGATCAAATCTTTTAACTTTAACAACTCCCACCGAAGAATTTGTGGAAATACTTGCTAACAAATTATTATTACATAGCTCTATAGTAAAAGAACAGACTAAGTTTTTGGATGAAACAAAAGCCAATTTAAAGAAAGGAGAATTTTTGGTTATTTGTGATTTTGCAGAAAACTACACATTTCTTATTCAAGATAGTATACAAAGCTATCATTGGACAAATTCACATTCAATACATGGCGAAATAAATCATGTAAGTTTTGTTGTGATTTCCAATATTTTAGAGTATAACACAATATCATTTCACTCATTCCAAGTAAAACTCATTAAATTCTTGAGGGAAAATATTAATCAAAATATTGAAAAAATTTTTTACTTTTCCGATTGGTGCGAAGCTCAATATAAAAATAGAAAAAATTTCGTAAATTTAATTTACCACAAAAAGGATTTTCAATGTAATGCCGAGTGGCATTCTTTTGCAACATCACATGGAAAAGGTCCTTGTGACGGGGCTGGAGGTTCGCTAAAGAGAGCAGCAGCACGTGCAAGCCTGCAGCGTCCAACTAAAAAAAATAATAATATAAATGAAGCTTTCTGCTCCAAAGAAGAATACCAAGAGCAAGAAAAGAAATTAAATCGCAGGTTTAAAAACTCTTGTGTTATTAAAGGAACTCATAGGCTTCACTTATTCGTACCATTTTCAAAAACACAAGTTATTGCAAAAATTTTTTCAAATTCAAATGAAATCCCAACTCCTATTAGTGTGATTAAATATAATTAATGTACTTGTTGATAATATTTAATTAATATTTTCACTAAAAAAATAATTTTTTTTTAATATATATACATTAACATTTTTGCTTACATCTCAGTAACTACTTTCCGGACCACTATGACATTTTCTGTATAGCTTCCTATGAAAAAAATTATAAAAAAATTAAAGATGGACTTTTTTGAATATATGTACGTCTCTAAACAAAAAATTTATAAAAAATATATTTAAAGAAACATTTTCTTTAATTTAAATACAAAATTTTAAAATACAAGTTCTGACAATTCCACAACAAAAGTTATGGCCATTTAAAAAAATATATTAATCACTTTCAAAGCTACAGAGATGCCACAGTTTTCAAAGTAAAATTGAATAAAATTAATTTTGTATGCTTGTGTATCCTTCTCTACACATAATTAAGGGTAAATTTTTTTAATTTTAAAATGAAAAACTGTATGAAGAGATAACAAAATACAACTTTCATAAAGAAAGTTGATATACTAAAAAAGTAGTTAACAAAAATTGCATAAAAAATGTTGTGTATATTTCAAAAATATAGGTTTTTATGCATTTCGTAGCTTTTCGTATGTAAAAACTCCTAGTCTATACCAAGTTATTTTTAGAGTGTTCCGTTCAGATCATAGGATTACATGATTGCTAAAAATTTTTTTTAGTATCTGAACTTTCACCAAAAATGAATCTTTTGTTAATTATTCACAGAATAGATAACATAATGCTGTTCGTTTATAGTGAATTGTATTCGTAACACTGATTTTCGATGATATTGTTTAAATTTATGAAATTTTAAAATGGTTCTAAGGGCATAGTAACTTCGATCAGCTTTTTTAAATTTCTGACTCAAATTGGTCCTCATAAAAAGAGATATTGCGGTTTCTGATATCTTTCTTGATATTTTTTGAATAAATAAAATGAAATCTGGATACAAAGACTCAAAATCGAAGAAAATATTGTAGCTATAGTATATGACCTAAATTTTTACCCATAAGTGGATTAAATCCAATACTCTGTTCCTTAAAATATTAAGAAATAATTTTATTACGAAATAATTTTTAATTTTAATTTTATTAAGAATATATTTTTTTTTTGAGTTATAGGTAACTACCTTCATTTACTATTTTCAGTTAGATTTTCGTTTTTTATTTTACACTAGAATATATTTTGCTGTTTTCGCCAAGAAGATGTTGTGTGCATAATCCAGATTGTTTTGCTATATTTGTGGTAAATATATTTTTGAAAAATATCTAAAACCTATATCGGACTTTGTGAAAACTGCGTATCATCAGTACTTTAAAATAAAATTATGTAATCAGGATAAGACATGGGTTCCTCATATTGTAAGCCATATTAAATCTGAATGTTCTCTATAGTAATATTCGAGAATTTTAAAAATAACGATATCGCAATATTCAACTTTTCGGAATAAAATCCCGAAATTAAATTCTTCGAGAAGTTATCTATTCTTTTCAATTTCTCGACGATTTATTACTTAAATAAAAAAGAAACGTAGTTCCTTGTTTGTGCGTGCAAAATATTTAAACAAAGATAAATCAAGTGTTATTCTTGAGATATAGTTCATTGCGTTTGGTTGTAAAATATTGCGCATTTGAAGTCATGATGTTAGTTAAATTCTCTGCATTTTTTGATAAAAAAAATTAATAAAATTTTAGAAAAAATGGTAAGTAATGCCTCTGCTTGTCAAAATAAATTTGCAAAACATCTAAATATCTAATAAATATATATATATTTTTTTTTGTAGAATAATTCAGAAAATTTTGAACTAAAAGATGTGGACTTTATTTATAATGCTCATTAATTAACAATATTGAGAGAAAAACATTGATGACTTTATTAATTTTTTTCCTTATATGAATTATTATTTTTGAAATGTAATTTACTATGAACCTATATTTTTTAATATTTGATGATATATTGTGTTAAGTTTGAAATAAGACATAACTTTAAAAATTAAATCGGATTTTAATTTTAGATTGGCAATATTTCTTTTCCCGGGAACAAATAAATCAATTTCCCGGGAATTTCCGGGATTCCTGGGAATTTTTTAAAACTTTAGGTGTAAGAAAAAAGACCATGATTTCTTATAAAGAAACTTATTTTTTTTTATTAAATAAAACAAAACGAAACATTATAAATTGTACTGAATTAACGAAAGATTAGATAACCTAAAAGCATAACGCTATTTCTAAGATTAAAAAAAAATTAATGTTTTATACAAACAAAATTAGTACCTTTCGTAATTTATGTTAAAAAAAGACTGTGTATCAGATTTTTACGTTGTAGGGAACCTCTGGTTCCCCGGGTTTGCAGCTGGGGTAAACTCGGTATTGTCCAAGGTTCTTACATAAAATAACAACACTTTTATTTTAATTTTTACCCTTGATTCTTTATTACTTACCCTTCACTATATATATATTTTCCACAAACTTCTTCTATGTTGAGACAGTGCTGTTTCGTGAAGCCTCCGTGTTGCCTTGCCGGTTCTACACCTCCTATTTACTATCTACTACTTGATTATTTAATCTTGGAGGTAATCCGAGATTTCTTAGTCCCTATATTTTCCAAATGAAAACTTCCAAGAAAATATTTATCAATTGGCCCTGATCAGTGCTTATCTCCTATAACTTTTAATCTTACTGATTGTAAATCAGTATACCCTACGTTGAATTAATGTAATCAATTCAACACTAATCTATTAGTTCTTTTATTTATTTTATTAACCGGCTACTCACCACGACTGCCTTGTTCACTGTCCAGCACAAAAGAGAAAGAGCAAGAGAGAGAGAGAGAGAGAGAGATTGTAACTACACTGGCTTATGTACATTTCTTAAAACTAATATTATTGCAATTTTCCTGCACTTTGTTCGAACCGATAGCGGTTGTTGCATCGAACCTTCCCTTCTGTTGTCTCCTTTATGTTCGCTGCTGTAACATTTTCGTTGATCCGTGTGTGCGTGTCTGTGTATGTGGCTTCTTGTTTATTTATTGTGTCTCCTTCTGGCTGACTATGTTTGAATTTTTTATTTGCTTCTCCGCTACTCTTACACCCTGTGTATTTCTCCCTGCTGCTTTTCCTATCTACTGTTGTGTTCTCGCTTCTACCTCCGTAATTCGTCAGTTCTTCTACTCGCCTGCTCAGCTATAACGATGTAGGCATTGACGTCTTCACCCGGCTTTTCTCCCTGCTTCTTTCTACTGCTACTTCTGCCTGTTGCGTTTTCTTATACTTAACTTTTAAATAGCTAGCATGGCCATTTAATGCCATTTAATGTTAAAAAGGAAAATATTTTACTTAATCAAATGTGATACATATATTTTTTATATTTGAACATTCCAATCTTGAATAATATTCACATATTCAACAAAAGTGAAAAAGTTCTTAGGATTTTTATTTGAAAACAATATATTCAAGTAAAAAAATTTCGAATAAATATTTCGATATTTTTATTAAAAACATAAATAAATAAATAAATAAAAATAAAAAATAAAAATAAAATAAAAATAAATAAATAAAAAATCAAAAAAATTAAATTATTCAGCCACAAGGAGTTTGAATAAAAAAGTAATATAACTTTTTTTAATTATTTAATTTAAAAAGAATAACGTCGAGAGTTGAGTAAATAAAGCAACCAATAGTCATCGAACTTATTAAATAATTGCAGTCTTAAAAAGAATATTACTTATTTTCAAACGAATTTAAAATTATTAAAACAAATTTATGTTGAATAAAAATATTCAAAAATTTTCTACGAATAACAAAAAATTAAATATTTTAAATCAGAATTTATTTAATTTTTCAAATAGGAAATAAAATAAAGAATAATTCTAATCAAGCTAAAGAAATTAAATTTATTTTTAAATTAGTTGGAAACTTTGAAATTTGATTTAAATTTTATAAAAGCATATACGAATACTTCTGTTGAATTATTTTCTAATCTGACTTGTTTACAAATGGAATAATATTTAAACAATTTTATTCCAAATTAATTTCTAAAAATATAAATTTAGTATAAAAATAATTTATTTTTAACAAATATTTTGAATTAAAATATTCACAAAGAAAAGCTTTGAAATCTATAATAAAATTAAAGTATCTAAAATTTGATTTAAAATTTCATCTAAAACAACTTGTAAAAAAATTCGTTAAACCATAAGATAAACAAACACATAGATATCTGAGAGAAAAAATCTAATTCAATAGTCAATAACCTAATTCATGCAACATTAACATTATTCTCAAAGAACGTTCTAGTTGTATTATATGCGTTAAACTCTTACAAGTACCATGTTTAGAGTGTCGCCAATCTTTCATTGATATAATATGTTAAAGATAGCAATTTTAAAAGTAAGAGAATTTCGCGTTTTTTCCGGGAATTCCCGAGAATATTTTGACGAAAAATCCCGGACTCCAAACCCTAATTGATCAAAATGGAAATGAAGCAAAATAGAAAACTATCGTTTTCGAACTATTGCCAATGATAATAATATCAATATCAATACCGAATAATATTCGTAATTTTTTGGTATCGTAAACGAATCATTAACGAATATTTTTACGTTTTCCTATTGATATCGTTAAAGATTCATTGTTAATACGATAGACGAACCTTCGAGATCGAACGATTTGCTGCTACAAAATGAGCGACGGGTGAGCTCAAAAATAGTCGTTCTTCAATGTTTTCGAAATGTTCGAACGCGAATTCGTTATCGAAGTTTGTGGTCAGCTGGGTATAAGCTCATGCAAGAAGTATGTATTAGTAAAATTGAGAGAGCTTTTGAATGTGTGCGTTATACCAACAATAATATAAAAAAATAGTATAAAATATCAAAATCGTTTTGATTTTGAAATGAATTCATACTGTAAACAGATATTTTGAATGAATTTTTGTCATTTATGAAAGTTTCAGTTTGACTTTTGGAATTGAGAAAAAATAATTAAAATATTTAAAATTTTTATTCGAATTTTTTTGCATAGATAAAAATTTGATTGATCATTGTATAGTGAAATCGTCAATCATACACGTAAATTTGTCAATCATACATTTCATCGGCAATACTTCTTGCAGTATGTGTCTTATTGCTTCCATCGTTATAGAGATGACCCAGAATTGTAATACCTCAGATGAAACAGATTGTAAATAGTAAAATAAAAACAAAAAAATAATAAAAAATAGAAAACCATGGGAAAAAACCAAAGCAAAGTTGATTTCGAGGAAAAAATTGTTAATAACAGTTTGATCGACATAAAAAACAAACCACTTATACCTGTTGTGTCATAACAAAAATTATAATAGCTATAATTTTACTCATATCTTACAAGACAAATAGATATTTTAAAACTAATGTGCTAAAATATAATAATAGAAATAATAATATCAATATTATTTCTATTATGACATAATATCAATATTATTTCGAGTATTTCACCGTATAACAAAAATTGAAAATTTTTCTCACACATGATAAATTCCATATACATGTAAAAATATAGATATAGTATAGTATATCTTCGTTTTCAGTTTTTCATTTCGTATTCGTTTTTTATTTTTAAAGGACTTTAAAGTTTTGAAGGATGCGCGATATTAATTTTTTATTATGCTACTTTCTAATTGCTATTATAGGGTGATATGGGTATCAAATCAAAGAGAAGAATTTTGGCATTATATTGGATTACTGTTTGTTAAAATTATCCAAATGTCCTTGGAATATTTAATCCCTTAATATCCTTGCAAAATTTTTAACAAATAATTTCCAAAATAATATATATTAAAGATGCAAATACCCACCTTCAAGTACTAATTTATTGTTTTACTACTAATTTTATTACTAGTTTTATTGTTTTAGCTTTATTGTTTTAACACATACAAAGATTTGAAAATTATTCTTAAGAAGGAAATTACAAATTTATTTTTCAGTTTATTGAGACTTCGAGCATGCAATTCTAATAAAACCATTTTTGAAACAATTGCATTTAAATTTCAAATAATTCTTATTTTAATTGTAGTACGACAATATTATTTTGAAGATTTTAAAATATATTTGAAAACTTAAACGACGATAAGTTTTGTATTTCTATTTATTTAATTTTAAATTCATTAGTTGTATTTTTAATCTGCAAAAGGACAGTATGCTATGATTTTTATATTATATCTAAATTTATTCTATGAACAATTAACATAAAAAAGGCCATACACCATTCCGATAAAAATCCTATCTACCTCGAATTTCATATAAATATTTGAATTTTCAAAAGAATCCTGATCACTTATGCATATTTCCGGGAAGCACTTGTAAGGTAGCTAGGTAAAATAATGGACCAATTTCAACCATTTTCTAAAAGCTTTGTTTTTAAGTCTAAAAAAACGACTGTGTCAATTGTCATTAAATAATATTTAAAATTACATCGCATATTTCGGAAACAAAATTTATGTACATAAGCACTGATAGGACATTTTTAAAATTTTATAAAACTGTTGAGCTAAATTGACAAAATGTGGTATTCAGAAATTTCATTATGATGTTTTTAAAATTAATATAACTCAAGAATAATTTGTTAGAAAATCTCAAAGCTATTTAACAATAAAATCTTTGAAGGACATTCTTGACATAATAAAGGCCTGAATGGTTACAGAAAAAAATTTTGCTAGAATTTCTAAATCATATTCTATCATTTAATACCCATATCGGGATTGTTGAGCGTCTAAAAGATTTTAAAATAATTCATAAAAATTATAAATTTTGAAATTTCAAAGTCCTTTTAAAAAGATATTCGAACAGCAAAAAATAGTGAGTATCCAGAACAATTGTTTTGGTACCCAAATAAATACTGGTGAAACTTTGGACATCGCGAACAAAGTTCATCAAAAGAGGAAGCTGTTTTCCATTATTGTTTTTGCTTACAAATATAAATATAAACTATAAATTGGAATTTTTGAGTATTTTTAAATTAATTAAAGATTACTATAATACAACTGAAGAAAAAGTTCTAAAAATGACAGCATTTAATTTAGAAACTGCCTCTAAAACACTGTTTGCTGGTAATTATGTAGAACTCGAAAGTTTTAATAACAGCGGAACTCATTACTCGTAACAAGACACTTTCAGATACAGGTAATATTGATTTCCTCCAATACTTCTACAACGCAAAACTATCTTCTAATGTCAGAACAGCGATAGGAAATATTTCAATTTCGTCTGCTTTTGAAACGTTGAAAAATCTATTAAAAGAAAATACACATGTTGGCAAACAATTCCTGAGTTTCAGAATAAACTACCTAAATTAAGACAGAAGAATATGACTGTTAACTCATATAGAAATAAATTAAATTACACCGGTCAAAAAAATCGCAAAAAAAAACTTGAAACTTTTCAATCACTTCACAATTTTAACCCATTAACGACCAAAGAAAATATGCTTCTCGGTGGAGTTCTTTGGTTATATAATTTTTTAGGTAATACGTGGAGCAAACTATTTACTCGTGATGCTACAAAATGTTGTATAAGTCAAGTCTCCAACTTGCCACAAAGTAAAATGCAAGAATTTCTCCATTAACCCTCTTAAATTCACGGGAGAATAAAGTATAAGGAGTGGGTGTAGAGGAGATATTTGTTTTCGGTATAAGTAACACATGACCATAGATCTCAGAAATTACAAAACTGACAGAAAATGTGTAGACACAAAAAGTTTGAATAAAATTAAAATCCAATTTTAAATAACAAAGTCAATAAAAAATTATAAAAAAATACATCGTGAATAATTTCGCCTAATTCCTACTCTTTAGACTAAACATAGTGAAAAAAATTAAACGAAACATTTCCTTCACATCACACTTTTAACCCATTTAACCCATGACCAAATTAAATATGTACCTCTAAGAAATTTTTAGGTTATATAATTTTCTGGGTAATAGGTAAAGCCAATTAAGGATCCGTGTTTTATAGAGAACGAATAGTGCAACAAAAGCGTAGAACATGCCATGACTACAACTTGCCCTACATAGCCCCTAAAAGCCTTTAAATTTGTCAAAATCAAAGAAAATATTAGAGCAATAAGCGATTAACAAGGGAAGCTTTTTCACCAAAACGCTGTTACTGAGAGATTATATCAAGGAATCCTACGATGCTGACAGACTATGGTACTTTGTTAACTCCTAATTTAAGAAAAAATATATACATACATTTTTCAATGAAGTTGAAAATAAAAACAATGTATATCTTAAAATTATGACGTGATAGAAATGTTTCATTTAACTTTCCAGATCATATTTAGTGTAAGGAATAAGAATTATGCGAAATTATTCACGATGAATTTTTTTTTTAATCTTTTTTTGAATTTGTTATTTAAATTTGGTTCTTTTTAAACTTTTGGTGTCTACGCATTCTTTTATCAGTGCAATTTTAAAAATTTTGTAATTTTTGAGAACTACGCACATGTGTTAGTTGTATCGAATACAAATTTCCCCTCTTCTGGGGTCTATGTGTGGCAAGTTGAAGACCTGACTTATATTACATTTTTGTAGCACCATTTCTTGTCTATAAAACATGAACTAATTTGCCCTACCTATTACCTAGAAAATTATATAAACTAAAAACTCCTTAGGCAAGAATATTTTCTTTGATCGTATATGGGTTAAAAATGTGGCGTGATGGAGAAAAACCGAAATGTTACTGGTGATTGCAATGATTATACCTACAATATCTGCAACATATTTTTCACAATACTTTTTTAGTATTGACCTGTGTTATTATTGTAAAAATTAATAGAAACACAATTTGTTCACTACTTCTATGTATTAGAAACATACAGTAATACGATTGGCATAATATTATTTTTGGTTCAATATATTGAATTTTTCGAACTATTCACTAGATTGGCACTTTGTAATTATTAAATAGGTAAATAATAAACGAGTTTCAAGGAATTTGACTCATACTGAAACTACTGAATACTGAAACATTATCGTAGGACATGCCAACGTTAAAATAATTAGATATGTAGCTAGTTAAGAAACCAGTTAAGGAGTTTCAGTTTCATATATTTGTCACTCAATTCCCCAGCTTAAAGATCGTTGTGATTGGTTGCTTTATTGTAGTGGTATAGAATAGTATTATAATAAGTTATAGAAATTAAGTAAAACCTAAATGTATAGAATTAGAGACAAATTGGTATAAAAAGGCAAGCAGCTTTTAAATAAAATAGACTCCAATATTGTAAACGAAATCGGCAACTCTGCCTTGTGTTTTATTTTTGAGAATTCTCCTTTTACCCTTACTAAGGGAAGATCGGGAAAACCAATAGCCCAACCCGTGGCAAACTCTACTGGTTGGAAAAAACTACACCATGTACAATAATCTTACACATTACACATAAATGGTAAAGTAACCAGTGCAGTGGAGATCTAAAGTAGTCGGTAAAATTACTAGTAGGCGAAAGTCCCCAAAAACTACTATCAAGTACTTAAAATAATTTGTCTAGTTAGTTTTAAGATTTTCAATGTTTTTGGTCTTAATAGCATTAATGAGTGCCTCAACCACTCAATACTAGTAAGCGTTTATATTTTATAATAAAACTTTTATAGGCCCCTATGTGAAATGCAATTTTTTTATTTTTTGAGTTTAAATAAAATTTAAATTATAATTCTTTATACTTCAATTTAATAAAAAAAAATAGCATATTCGAATGAGATGACTATCGATAGTTTTGAAGCTCTTCCTCTTATTAGCACTAACAACCAAAAAATAAATTTATTTTAATTATTATTTTTAGAAGCTCGTGCAGAAATATCTGGACCACACATTAGATATCTAACTCCTGGATCAACCCTAAGGCTACAGTGTCATGTGGTACAAAACACAGAAGATTCGGAATATATATTTTGGTATCATGACAATCGTATGATTAATTATGACGCTGACCGAGGTATAAGTGTTTCCACAGAACCAGGTAGGTAAATAGTTTTTGTGAACAGTGTTGACAACATTTTCCCACAGTTTGCTTCGTTTTTTTAAATTCGTTTTTTACAGGTGTTCAATTGGCTTAAAACTATATTTTTTAACCTTTTTTATGAAATTTACTGAAACAGTCTTTGATTATTGTTTAGCAAAAAGAACTAAAAATTAAATGTTTAAAAAACATATTTTTTATGCTTTTTATTTTCATATATTATATATATTATTCATATTATATATATTATTTTGAATATACTTTTAAAAAGTGTGAACCGAGATTATTTGATTATGTTTAAATGAATACCAAACTGAAATTTAATGTTATATATATTATAATTTATTTTGAAAAATCGCTAATAAATTTAAAGCCTTTAGATTTGCTTTTAATTGGCCGATTAAACCTTAAATTATAATTATTTATTTAAATTATATAAAATATATGCACTAGCAAAGAAAAAGGAAGTACATACGACTTAAATAGGGGAACTTATAATATATTTTGCATTTTTTAGCTAGTTATTAATAACATAGGTCGGCAGAAATATCCCTCCTTAAACAAAAATAGTTGAGCTAAATGGAATCTGCTTTCAGTTTTTTCATTAAGGTCTTGATATTTTTATGGGCATATCTAATATTTACCCCTTTGTAGGCTGTCACATTAGTATAACTCGAGAAATGTCTTTAATCTTATAAAACTAGACATACTGCGATTAAAATAATGAATCTATCATGAACATTTTTATCTGAAATAATGATTTTATTCACAATTAACTGAAGACGACTATAGTATATAGTATAGCTTTATGCGAAATGCGTACGAATACGTAACGTTTATAATATTAACTATATGCACATAATACTAAGTATACGTGTATCATATACATACATACATACATACATACATACATACATTCACTAGCGATTCATTAGTTATTTTTGATAGTGCAAGTGGTTGCTAAACGATCACCTTCTGCACTACATATAAGTAAGTAAGAGAGAAGTTTTAATGTTTTAATTGGACAATTTAATATCATACAGGAAACTGCCACTTCTATCTTCACATGTAATGCATAGAATTGCTGTTAAGAGTTTTAAAAGTATCAATTGAGAAATTTCCTTTTGTGTTATATATGAATTTGCTACAACATTTCTTTTCGTGAATTTACTATTGAAATGTAGTGCAATTTACGGCTCCTCCCTTTCAGAAATTTACAGTAATGCATGCCAATTCGTTACAACTATTAATTTATTTAGAACTTTAAATGAAACTATTTCTGATTTAATTATTAAAAAAACACTTAAGAAAGATATAGTCGTCGGTCAATCCCGACCATATGTTATGTCCATCAAAGTTCGTGGAGGGGTCCTTTATTAAATACTCATATGTGGACAATTGTGGATCGATAATTTTACTAAGTGTAAAATAAAATATACGAATACTGAATATTACGTTAATACTAACATTGATACTTATACAAAACTTCTTTACACTGAATTTTATTAAATTATTGCTATATTTAAGACATTTATGATTATTAAACCAATATTCCGGGACGACATTTGTATCTAGGTGAAATAATGTACCGATCATAACCAATTTCAATATTCTATGAAAGCCCTATGTGCCAAATTTCATTGAATTATCTTCAAAATTGCGACCTGTACTTTGTGCAAAAGGTTTACATGGACAGCCAGCCAGCCAGGACATCGTTAGATTGTCTCAGAAAGTGATTCTGAGTCAATTGGTATACTTCAAGGTGGGTGTTTGATGATTTTTTCTGTGCGTTACAAACATCAGCACAAACTCATAATACCCCATGGTGGTGTGGGGTATAATTATGACAAAAATAGGTGTGTAATATGTTAAATAAGTTTTTAATCTAAAATAGTAAAAAAGTTGTTCTGAATACTTAAATTATGTATATGCGTACAAGTAATTTTCTGGGAATATCTTATATGGGAGCTACGGTCAATTATGGACCAATCTCATAAAATCTGGCACAGTGCTTTTTGTACACATAAAATATATTTGTTTGAAATATTGTCATGATACAATCATTTATTTGATTTATGTACGTTAAAGTGTTTTTGAGAAACGAGCCTTGTATGGGAGCAATTTTCAATTATGGAATACTCATTAAAATTTGGAATACTGATTGAAGTTTATATCAATCTTTTTTATGCCGGATTTTATTTTCAATATTGACACAATTGAGGTAATTATAAGCGTTAAAACGCTATTCCGGGGGAACATTTGTATGGGAGCTATGTAAAATAATTGACCGATCATAACTAATTTCAACAGGCTAAGTCGTTTTTGTTAAAATTATTATATTTGCCAAATTTCATAAAATTATCTTTAAAATTGCGACTAGTACTTTGTTCACATGTTTTATAAAGTGATTTTGAATCGATTGGCATACATAAATATAATGATAGGGCCTGTTCGTAATTGCATCCCTTCGCTGCATATTATGCTTAGTGCGTTCGTAAATGCAAACGATGCTAATGTTGCAATTGTCGAATGTCCGAAAATACGCAAATATACACATAAAAATAGCTGATGCATTACATTAACAAAAATGTTATTTATTAAGGAATTTGCAGCATTTGCGACAATTGATTTGCATAGGCAGTGAAAAGAAATGATATTATGCAGTGCAGTGAGGCATTTACGAACAGGCCCATATGCGTTTTATGCGTTATAAACATCAGTACAAACGCCTAATACTCTAATCTACTAAATACTAAAATGATTTTTTTATAATATTGAATATTTTTGTTAATAATGTTTACTAATTAATACTATGGTTATTTGCTATTTTAGTCTTAATCATAAACTTTAAAAAACATTTTTTTACAAATTTAGTAAAGTCATAAATATATATATATATATATATATATATATATATATATATGCCTATCACTGTATATGCAATATATTTTTTTTTTTAATTTGTACTTTTTTTTTTTTTTTTGTTATATTTTTTACTATGTTTAGGACATTTTTACACATAATACATTATAATAAAATGAGTTACACTAGTTACATTTGATAATTCAACTGATTGTTAAATGATCACATTTTGTCTAAAAAAATATTATATAAATGATAAAGAATATTTAAATTACCAATTCTCTAACTACATGTAATCCAGAAATTCGCCATTAGAGTTTTAGTATATTTTGGCACAGATGGTGCATAAATAACAACAAACATTCACATGATATTGAAAACATCACATAGCAGAATGTTAAATAAAGAGATCAATAGCCCAGTGGTTAATGCTCGTTCCTGCAAACCAGAAGGTTAGAATTTCAAGCCCAGCTAAAGACATCGATGGAGAAAAATGTAAAATTAAAACATCAAAAATAAAAATAAAGTAATAAAATCAATAAAATAAATAAAAATAATTATCAGGGAAATTAAAGCTTAATTAATACAAAATAGTAGTACAGATAATTTTTTTTTATTCTTTCAACTTTTTCGTCCTAAATACTAGAGTTTTCGTACTACTGGAACTAATGACTTGTTATGCTGGTAGTGCTAGTTTCTTACGAAAATACTAGTGAATTATTATGTAGATTGTGCCACAGTACTCTCCAAACTACCAGAGAATAATAATGCAAAGAATTGACAATTGGTTACCTCCAATGACATTCCCATGTTTTATTTGAAGTCTCATCTTTTGGCAGTTCCTTTGAATGCCTACAATTAAGCTGATCCCCATACAGCTGTATAACTATAGAACTGGGAAAACTTAGTCTTATAATACTACACGACATTCTTCAACAATAACACTACATGGCGATCCTGCCTATAACACTACAATACATGCATACATACGTGCATACATACATACAACATACATACATACATAAATACATACATATATATATATATATATACATACATACATACATGCATACATACATGCATACATACATAAATACATATATATAATCACACATTCATACATGCATACATACATAAATACATACATACTTATATACATACATACATGTAAACACAGTACAGGTCGCAATTTTGAAGATATCTTTACCAAATTTGGCACGAATAATTATTATAAAAAATTTTTGGGGCAAGGATGAAGCCTATTGAAATTGGTTATGATCATTTCATTATTTCACCTAGCCTCATATAAAAATATTTAACCACTAAGCTGGTTAATGACTAAAATCATTAAAATATGGCGATATTTAAATCCTTTAAATATCGCTTTATTTTAGTGAAATGCGGTGCAAGTACATTGTATATAAGTGTAAATCTTAGTGCTAAATTTCATGAAGATCGGTCTATAATTCACTATAGCTCTCATATAAACCCATCTTACGAAAATCACTTTAACGTGCATAAATCCCATATAAATGTTAGTATCAAGGTAATATTCGACACAAATGAGTTCTATATAAGTGTAAATGAGAGTGCCAAATTTTATGAAGATCGGTCCATAAATTATCATAGCTCCCATATAAGGCCCACTTTCGGGATGTTAGTATCAACTTAATATTTTCTATTCGTATCTTTTATTTTACACTTAATACAAGTATCGGCCCACAATTGGCCACAGGTCTAATAAAAGACCCCTCCTCGAATTTTGGTGCACATACCCAATGGTGTAGTATATCATATGGTCGGTCTTGATATTCTATATCTTTCTTACTTGTGTAATTATCATAATATTATTGATAGTTTTTAAATTTCAGTTTTTAATAAAATCTCAACTAATAACTTATTAATTAGTTGCTGCAAAATCAAAAAAAAAAAAAATAACAATTCTGACAACAAAATATACCATATTAGTAAAGACGTCTTCGATGCATGTTGTAACAAAACCCCAGAAAATTGAGTTCGAAAGAAAATAGAAGAGCTGGAAAGAAAAGTGGCATCCAGAAATGCGGAGGTCAAAAAATATGAGGAAACAATAATTTCACCCTCGATCATTTGCAATGAACCCTTGGATGCAGTAAAGTCCTAATCTGAGTTTGAGGGAAAAATTGAGAACTATTGTAAGGGTTGTGTAAGGTTTTAGGTGTAGAGGATGTGTTCAAATGTGTTCGCAGCTACTTGGTAGGCTGCTGCTAATGGTTTACTAGACGCCTGAATCTGAGAGTCAAAAGCTGTCTTTAATCGCCAGAATGATTCCGTCTTTATTTGCCATTAATTTTTCTATTTATAGAATTTTTGTTAACATACTTTAACTTTACTATTGTAAAATGTTTTATTAACATACTTAGAAACTATCTTATTATTAAAATTTCGGTTTTTCATTCGTTTGACCTAATTGCTAAATTTTACACTAGTTCAGTTCTCGTATTTATTTATTTGCTTTTTTTATAATTCCTATGCGTTTGCTTTCTGTTATATTTGTTCTCACTTTTTTTTTTCTTTTTATCTAACTCAATTTTTGGTGACTAATTGTTCGTACTTTATTTACATTATGTAAATTTCATGGTGACAGGCAGCCCACACTGTCTACAAAGTCTACAAATATAATGGTGTTAGCAAACACTACAAAGTAGCAATTATTACAAATAAAGTTAAGGATCCTGTTTTAACATCGTTTAATACTATCCAGAATGGAAAACATTATTTTTCCTTTTAATGTAAAAATGTTTACTTTAATGAAGTTGACAAAATATATGTTTTGCAAAAAGCAGAATTCCAAAAAATGATTAAAAATAGAATGAAAGTATTTGCTTATCTCGATGTGGCTTTGCTTTATAATACAAGTATTGTCGCTACCATTCAGATGGTGGACGAAATGCCAATGTATTCTAAGCTACAGAACACCAAACTCACACCTTTACTGTCTCGTAATCATAATACAAAGATAAAATGCTGGAAATCGTTTATCGATGAGCATAATGCAAACTTATTCTGTAAACATGTAGACGCTTTATCCCGACAACACTCCATATGACCTATGATGAACATAGTGAAGAGTCGCTAAATGATACGATAGAAACCACTGAGAAACCGGTAAATTGCTTTAGGAATCAGATAATTGTGTACGAGGCCGATTTTCCGCACACTCGTAATTTTATATTATTTCATAATAAGACTATACACAAGTTCTCTAATTGGAATGAAGTTTTAAATAGAATAAGGAACGTAGTTAACACTGACGTAGTAAATGCAATTTATTGCGAGCTTCCTGTTTTGGAATACATATAACTCAAATTAGTTCAGCTTTTCCCCTCAACAAGGTTTCGATATGCTAAAAATATAGTTCAGGACGTATTTGACAACGAGATATTGTCACGTCAGAACATACTGTGCTATTACTACTTATTTTCCAAAAATGATGAAATTGGCAACTCAAATAGTGGCAAATTGCAGAACTTTCTCAAGATCTAAGTATAAACAACATCCGGTGAAACATGTGGTAACAGAAACTGCTATATACAGGCGAGATCCTTCATATTGACATTTACTGTGCTGACAGAAAATTTTTCCTGACGTGTGGACAAATTTTTGAAATTTGCTGAAGTACAACCATTACAAACAAGACCAATCATAGATGTAAATGAACCTTAATGAATATTTTCCTTCAGACTAAAAATTCTAAAACCGTTACGACGATTTTGAGGAGCCAATTTAATGTTGAGGTGGTAGAAATGATCCTCCTATTACTGGCATTCTTTTGGGACGAAATAGATTATTCAAACAAAAACTCCATTCGTACAGATGATGAACGGTCGCAGGACGTCAGGACAGATACGGACAAAACGGACGACGATTTAGTGATGATATGGGTCCAACGAGACATTCTAGTACAGGAAAGTCAATTGTTGGGCCAACTATCAGAGACGAATGAGATTCTGGGCATCCCGAATGATTCCTTTGCTGGGACCAGTGCTACACAGAAGCTTGGGGATCTTTCTCTTGGATCTTAAGATAAGCATGAGATCACTGTGATCTAAACTCGCGATCAGAGTCAAGAGAGTAACCGAAGCATCCGCCCCGACGAAAGATTTCATAGTACTCTTGTAGAAATTGCGAGGTACTTAAAGTTTGAGAGAACTTAAGGCACAGAAGACCTTACGTTACAGACAATAATAGAACACAATAAAATAATTAATTATATGACCAATAAAAGACCAACAGATTGCATTCATTCCGCTTCACCTGAATTCATATTGAAAATAATGAATGGAATTAATGAAAAGCAATTGAAATACTTTAAAAAAATAGGAATACAAAAGTTTTCGAATTAGTTGATAAGATTTTTGTGAAGGATAATAGAAGACCATGAAATAAGTTAACCCCATTATATGAAGAAGCTGTCGTAGAAGCTGGGTGGTCCATTGAAGATAAATAATTATTATATACATTTCCTTCTTTCGAAAAAGCAAACAGTTGGCTCATTTAGTTTCACCTCATAGGTTTACGTTACTATTTCTTTCAATCTTTGCATATTCTTGCGAAGTGAATAATTGACTACTCGCGTTCCGATTGTATCAAGAAATGAAATGGAAACAAATTTGCAGACTGCGAACAGCTGGTCCGATTGCAATGAAATTTTACTCAGTGGTAGTAAAAGTGTAGTGAAGCTTAAGTTTTGAACTTGGACTATAAAAACATAATGGGGATGAGCCCGCAGGGTCCTAAACGATCCTGATTCGTTATATATTAACCGATTTGAAAGATTTTTATATGAGTAGATTCTGCTGGTCAAAATCTACAAAAAAAACATAAGTAACATATATAGTTAGTTATAGTTGGTAATATAAATTTCTGCTCCCCATTATCTGTTGGGAAGATATAGCTAAAAAAGTAAAAAAAATACCATTTTTGGGAATTTTTGAAAGTTTTTTTGGGAATTGCGAGATTTCTGTTGATAAATATAATAACTAGCTTCGAATTAATTATCAAAAGGTCTCTACGACTGTGAAATTTCATTAAAAAGTATTTATTACATAATTAAAAACGAATAATAGCATAAAATCTCGACTCAATTCTTTCTCGGCATCTTTTTGCAAAAAGTCTTCAAACAATTTTTTATCATAAAAAAGGTAAAATGCCGATTTTTTTCAAAGTTCGAATTCAAATGCATATAACTTTCGATTCCGCAAAGATTTTTTCAGATCTCTTTCTGTTATTTGGTTTTATTATTTATTGTTAATAAAATAAAAAAATATTTCAAAAAACTTGGGTGAAACTTGGACACGCTATAGGGAAAAAACTTCACCAAGTTATGACCAAAAGTAAATATCACGTAAACTAAAATAGATAACCTACACACGGCGATTTTTTTGTAGATCTCGACCATCTCGATCAAGTATCAAAATAATTTAACTAGCGTAAGATATAGTTATAAGCTTTCAAATGATATATGTTTCATAAAAATCGGTTAAGTAGAAGAAGAGATATAAGTTATTTACATTGCATATAATGCATACAATCGAAATAATTTGTATTGTTGAGAAATTTTCGAAAATGTAATATTTAATACATTTATCAAAATAAATAAATAAACTCTACAAATTTGAAGATATAGTTAATGCAGTGGTAAATTGATATTTTTGTGTTATCCACTGTTATCTTATCTAATGCGGCCAACCCCTGTATGGCTGTTTATTCCGCACTATACTACCGCATTACAACAATTCCTTGCATCATTGTTATATGAACGGCGGAAAAATTGGCAAACCACTAAACGTATAATTACTGAGGATACTAAGGCACATATTGGCTAAAAAGATCAAAGGGCATTGGTAGCAGAGAGAAAAGAGTTGAAAGCTACTCTCAACTCTGCCAAAACGCTAAACCAAAACGCAAATCTTCGCGCAAACTCGTCAAAAAGCTAACAAACAAGCCCGGCGTAACTGGAAAAAGTTTCCAAAAAAGGGCTACCTAACTAACCGCAACAACTGGTGAGGTATCACGCTGCTGAGTATGGTGAACAAAATAATCACTCATATAATAACCAAAAAAATTTCTGATGCTGTAACACTCAGAACGCAACAAGCTGGCTTTTGTTCAAACAAATCATGTATTGATAATGTCAATACACTCAGAATAATAGTGGAACAGTCGGTCGAAAGGCGGTCTCCTCTATATCTAACATTCATTGACTTCGAAAAAGCATTCGATAATCTCAATCACAATGTCATTTGGAAATCACTCCAATGTAAAGGTATCCCACAAAAAATAATTCGACTCATTTAAAGCGTGTATATTACTGCAAATTGTCATATCCTGCACAATGGCAAGCTGAGCAGAAAAATTAACGTAGGTGAAGGACTACAGCAAGGTTGCGCACAGTGGGGTCAAACGCAAATTTTTTGGTAATAAATCTGAATTTCCTAAACTACTGGTCGGATCAAATTGAAATGTATGGAAGAGTTATAGAGGAGGACCTAAGCTTTCAGAAAAATCATCTTGTAGTTACCCTGTGATAACACGAGATAAGCTACAGGTTGTCAAAGTTGACTACCTCGTGTATGTAAAAGTTAAAAAAAATCGTAACTTGTACAAATGAAGTCCGATTTTAAAGATTTTTACATTTCTGGAAAGTGTTTGGCAAGATAAAGAAAAAATAAGCTTACTCATCTAAGTTATCTCTTACATTTAAAAAGATATTTACGCTTGAATTTTGAATTTTTGATTTTTTGGCTCGACTTTCTTTCGTTTTTCGGGAATAAGTTCGGAGATATATGAAGTAAAAATTTTTTAAAAATACTCTGTAATTTGCTACATATTTCAAAATAATATGCTGAAAGAATTTTTGGATTATCTCAATTTGTCTAGACGTAAAAAATATTCAAAGTCAGCACTCTGAAATTGGCATTAAAAATTTCTATTTTTTTACAAAAATATAGTACAATTCATTCACTTTTTTCTCAAAGTTCCGTTAATAAAAAAATTTTTTCCTTATTAATTTCAAAAGATAAGGCTTCATAAATGGTTAATAAAGAAATTTTGAATTGATTTAAGTTTGCGCCCTACATCGAGCATTGGCCGAAAATTGTCAATTTTAAAAAATAGTTTCATTTTTATCGATTAATAAAAAAAATGTCACGCGAGCTTTTTTAAACTTGGTACCCATATTTTTTATAGAAATAGATTTAGAATGATTTAACACTAAACTGCTTCCCGCCCGGCCAAAAACGAATGCAGGAGTGGAGATTTTATGTTAAAAGTCAGTTTTTTAACGACAATTTTTAAAAGCATATTAAAAGCATATTAGCATAATATTTTTAATATTATTTCTTATGTAATGTATAAAACACAAATCAAGCTTTCATTCCTAGAAAAATCAATAAAATAGCTCCAGTAATCTATTTTTGGTAATTTTCAAAAATATTTTTTTTTTTTAAATAGCTGAAAATCCAAAAAAATTTTATTTTTTTAATACAACTCCACTAATTTTGCAAATACTTTAAAAATGTTAAAAGAATATAAAAATAGACTTATTTACCAATTCAACGATATATAAAATGTTGATATAGGTCATTTAATAATAGTAATATAATGGCCTCAAAACTACCAAGTCACGTCAAAAGTTGCAAAATTCACTATTTTGTTCCGTATTTCCATATGTGTGTATACGTAACACTCAACTGCATTGCTTATTTTTGTTACGAGATAATAATATTTATTAATGAATTTATTTAAAGTGTTCATAATTTTTTTCTACTGAAAAGGTTTTTAAAATTACCTAAGTACATAAATAAGTATATTTTCCTTCGTTTTTTATTACATATTTTTAAGTTTTTAAATAATTTACCTAGCTACTTAATTAATGTATTATAACAAAAATGATTTTTTTACAATCGCATAGGTACATTTTTTGACGTACCTGTTTAACACTACAGGTCATAAAAATAAACTGAATGAAATTGGGGGTTTTGAGCAAAAATTTAAATTTTTTAATTCATTTTTGCCTGTCACCATTTACCTGATATAAATATTATATTTCTATATATAAGTATCCTTATAAATATGCAGATTTATTAGTGAATTTGCCATTATGGAGATTACATTAAAACACTTTTCTATTTGCAAAGTAATCTGGGATAATCTATCTGATATTATAAATCGTCCAGAAAAAATAAGAAAACTCATTGATACAGTAGTATCTTTTGGTTTAACTCTTACTGCAAAAGACAGTTTAAAGCTCGAAAATTTTTATAAATCATACGAAAAAAGGATGCAAGCTTCAGATTGGTCAATACCAAAGTTCAAGAAGAAAAATGAAGAGTGGTTGGAGGGAGAAATACCAATTTTCATCGGAAAGCAGAAAAAGGGTCGTCCAAAAAAAGTTACGATGAAGTTCAGCTAAGAACAAAGAGGACCAAACAGGAATCTATTCTAAATTCACATACGAATGCCGAAATAAAAGATACATTTAAAGCTTTAGTAACACGTACGCAACCAAAGGAAGTAGAAAAACTTATAGATGTGTTACCAACAGCTTCTCCTAATCGATTACATCGGATAATCCAAAGCATAGTGACACCGAAATCAACATCGTCCTTTACCTCTGAATATGCTTTAGCTCTAATATTAAATTTAGGATTATCAGGAAACCAATACGAGATTTTGAGGAAATCTGTTAGCGAAAAAGGATATGACATCTTTCCCAGTAGCAAATCAGTGAGAGAAGCGAAAAGTAATATTTTACAGCCTATAGAGCACCCGTTTAATGCTTCTGTTAAAACTGATAAAGTTAATATATTGCAATTACTTGAAAATACTGCCTCTAGAATTATATCTACCTTCAGCAATGATAAAATTAAAAAATGCAAAGACTCTAAACTTATTTTAATATTCAAATGGGGCTGCGATGGAACATCAGGATTTTCGGAATACAAACAAATAATTCTGGAAATAATTATTCCTCGCTGTTTATAGCGTCTCTGGTACCACTTAAATAAGCCTTCCTAATCGACAAGAAATGACTCGCTTTGCCCCCAATGTATGTAAAAGTATCAAACAGAACTATTAAAGTTACATTTCAACAACAATTAACGATGATTGATGGAAAAGTTGCAAACGCTATAATAGATAATAAAATAGATAATTCTGAAGTCCTTGTTAATAAAAATTCTTTAAAATTTGGAATATCACCACTCCACGCAAGGATAAGATTTTTGGAGTTCTGCTTGCATCTTGCATATGATATGAAGTACAGAAATATTCGCGGGCAGGAAAATGCTACAGTAAAAAACAATTTGGAACTTCACGAATTACGAAAAGAGGAGAAGAAAAGAATTCAATTAGAATTCAAAGAACAACTCGGATTAATAATTGATAAACCTCTACATGGCTATGGAAGCTCAAATGATGGAAATACAACAAGACGTTTCTTTGAAAATCCGGAACTCACATCTTCAATCACAGGCATTGACTTAAATATTTTGAAGCGTTTTAAGATTATATTGGCAGCCATTAATAGCAAAAAGCAAATTAATGCGGACAAATTTAAAATTTTTGCTTACGAAACTAAAGAACTACTTAACATTACATACCCCTGGAAATCAATGACTCCAACAATTCACAAAGTATTGGCTCATGGTAAAGAAATAATAGAAAATAGTATTTTGCCATTGGGAGAGCTAACAGAGGAAGCACAGGAAGCCCGAAATAAAGATGTTAAACATTTCCGACTCTTCAATACCCGAAAATGTTCGAAAATAGCGCAAAATATGGACTTAATGGAATATTTATTAATATCATCAGATCCAGTTATATATTCTATAAGAACACGATGGCTACCAAAAATCACTCTTGAAATAGAAAAAGAGGATTCCGAAGCTAAGGAAGTTAAAAATTTGCTAACGTTTGATGTTTCTGATTATTTTCAAGAAAATATCTAATAATATCTTCGATAATATATTCTTAATAAAATAAATATACGGGATATATGTATAATAAGTATGTAAATAAACATTACTCAAATAAAGAATTTACTACTTTATATACCTACATAATACATTAGAAAACTAAAATGTTACGTATACACACATATGGAAATACGGAACAAAATAGTGAATTTTGCAACTTTTGACGTGACTTGGTAGTTTTGAGGCCATTATATTACTATTATTAAATGACCTATATCAACATTTTATATATGGTTGAATTGGTAAATAAGTCTATTTTTATATTCTTTTAACATTTTTAAAGTATTTGCAAAATTAGTGGAGTTGTATTAAAAAAACTAAAGTTTTTTGGATTTTCAGCTATTTTTTTAAAAAAAATTTATTTTTGAAAAATTACCAAAAATAGGTTATTGGAGCTATTTTATTGATTTTTTTTAGGAATGAAAGCTTGATTTGTGTTTTATACATTACATAAGAAATAGTATTAAAACTATTATGCTAATATGCTTTTAATATGCTTTTAAAAATAGTCGTTAAAAAAACTGACTTTTAACATAAAATCTCCACTCCTGCATTCGTTTTTGGCCGGGCGGGAAGCAGTTTAGTGTTAAATCATTCTAAATCTATTTCAATAAAAAATATGGGTACCAAATTTAAAAAACCTCGCGTGACATTTTTTTTTATTAATCGATAAAAATGAAACTATTTTTTAAAATTGACAATTTTCGGCCAATGCTGGATGTAGGGTGCAAACTTAAATCAATTCAAAATTTCTTTATTAACCATTTATGAAGCCTTATCTTTTGAAATTAATAAGGAAAATTTTTTTTATTAACGGAACTTTGAGAAAAAAGTGAATGAATTGTACTATATTTTTGTAAAAAAATAGCCATTTTTCATGCCAATTTCAGAGTGCTGACTTTGAATATTTTTCACGTCTAGACGAATTGAGATAATCCAAAAATTCTTTCAGCATATTATTTTGAAGTATGTAGCAAATTACAGAATATTTTTAGAAAATTTTTACCTCATATATCTCCGGACTTATGCCCGAAAAACGAAAGAAAGTCGAGCCAAAAAATCAAAAATTAAAAATTCAAGCGTAAATATCTTTTTAACTGTAAGAGATAACTTAGATAAGTAAGCTTATTTTTTCTTTATCTTGCCAAGCACTTTCCAGGAATATAAAAATCTTTAAATTCGGACTTCATTTGTACAAGTTACGATTTTTTTTAACTTTTATATACTCGAGGTAGTCAACTTTGACACCCTGTAGCTTATCTCGTGTTATCACAGGGTGACTACAAGATGATTTTTCTGAAAGCTTAGGTCCTCCTCTACAACTCCTCCATACATTTCAATTTGATCCGACCAGTAGTTTAGGAGATTCAGATTTATTACCAATAAATTTGCGTTTGACCCCACTGTGTTGCGTGATGTCACCACTTTTATTTAACATCGTGTTGGATATTGTCGATATTGCTATATCGGGTAACAGAGGTATTGCTTGGGGACTTCTAAATCGGTTAAGTGTATATTAGTGCAAATTGTCATATCCTGCACAATGGCAAGCTGAGCAGAAAAATTAACGTAGGTGAAGGACTACAGCAAGGTTGCGTGATGTCACCACTTTTATTTAACATCGTGTTGGATATTGTCGATATTGCTATATCGGGTAACAGAGGTATTGCTTGGGAACTTCTAAATCGGTTAAGTGATCTTGAATATTCTGATGACATTTGCCTTCTCTCTCACCGATACTCCGATATCAACATGCAACTGCAACGTCTTACGGAGCTGGCTAAGAACGCTGGTCATAAGATTAATATTGGCAAAACTAAAATGATGCGAAAAAACAAAGAAAACTCAAGCATCTTTACAATTGATAATGTGTCTCTGGAGGAGATTAATTCGTTTTCCTACCTAGGAGGTGTCATCACAACATCAGACCGCTCGGGTACAGATATTGTAAATCGAATAAAAAAGCCGACTCAATCCCACGACCAACTTAACCACATATGGAACTCTTCAACTCTCTCCCGCCGTGTTAAACTAAACATTTTCAACTCCAATGTCCGATCTACATTATTACATGTGGAATGCGCCTCTCCTGATATGCATTTACAAACAAATGCCTTAGAAGGATTCTACGAGACTTTTGGCCACAATATATATATTGGCAACCTATATATATATAAATATATATATATATATATATATATATATATATATATATATATATATATATATATTTGTTTGTAAATGCTTATCTCCTACCATTTACAAACAAATGCCTTAGAAGGATTCTACGAGACTTTTGGCCACAATATATATTGGCAACCTATATATATATATATATATATATATTTGTTTGTAAATGCATATCTCCTACCATTTATAAACAAATGTCTTAGAAGGATTCTACGAGACTTTTGGCCACAATACATATCAAACAACAGATTATGGCATCAAACGAACCAGTCCCCCATAACTACAAAAATACAAAGCCGTTTTTGGCTTTGTATTTTTGTAGTTTGTATTTTTGTAGTTATATATATATATTTATATATATATATATATATATATATATATATATATGAAGGTCCATGATGATACACCTCCAATCGCCGACCACCTGTAGCCGCTTCTTCATATTCACAGTTATCATCATCTGCAGTACTAGGGGACTGGTAGTGTCTAATCAACCGTTCCTGCAAACCAGGTTTACTACCATCCGTTGAAAGTCCTAACTCACCCAGTTTTTCCCTCAGCTCCTCTATAGTCAATGTCAAAATGTCACTAAGTTCCATCTCAAAAAATAAAAATTAAAAAAAACAAAAATAAACAAAAGAAATTAAAGCTTAAAAAATAAAATATAAAATGACCAAAGTAAATATTAAAAATTATAAAAAAAAAATAAAATATGTACGTAAGTACGTATGTCCATACAATGTAGTACGTCACAAAATTCCAAAACACAAAAATAAAATTCCTATCCCAAAAAAAAAAAAAAAAAAATGCACCCAGCAATAACACAAACAAATGATCCTGATGCGCAATTAAATACTCAAGCAACAAGTCTCAACAACAAAAATAACTAAACCCTTTCGTAAAAAAATTACATAAAAAAAGATCCTAAAACAAAAAAAAAAAAAAAAAAAAAACTAAACGGACAGATTTCATACGTGCGCACAAGACACCAAATGTAAAAACAAAAACGGACAATATTAAGACATTAAAACAATATGCGCACAAGATCCCAAAACATACAAGAACAATTACACACAATATCCTGACCCTTTAAAAAAAAAAATAATTGCACAGCTGCAAATTGCTTCAAAAGCAAGATTTACTAAAAACTCAAAAAACAACACAATGCATAAAACTGACTTAACGGTATCTCATAATCAAAAAAAAAAAAAACAACACACAAAAACCCTTAACAAGTACTTACACAACTTGCACGTGCACTCTAACTCTATACAAACAATTTTCCTGCGAACAATATGAAATTAAAACTTAATATTACATATCACCTCAATACAAAATTTCTCCTCTGGGCGGTACTACAGAAACACTCACGCTTCGTTGTTGCAAAACGTTCTCTAGCTTTCTCACCCCTTCACTCAACACACCATAAGCGGACTATTCTGCATATACATCGACTCTCTCCTATGCTCAGCGTTCATAGGTTGCACACACAAAATACTTCTTCACACGTTTAGCTCAGCAGCGCCCTCTATTAATAAGCATATACCACACAAGCAGCTCATTAAACTCTATGTGCCATCTATGCAGGAAAATTTTCGTTCGAAACACACAACTATTTCGAATCACTTCTTAAGTTTTTGTTGCACAGCATATATTGCACCGTGATGTTGTTGTTGGCTTCCACTCTCCAGCGTTGTCATGGACTGTTATTTTTTCTTCTCATCAGCTACCACTCTCTTTCCGTCTCACTTTGACTCACTATATTGTATACAATATTTTGCCGAATATTGCAGTAATCAAAGTATTTTAATGAATACTTTGTCTTTCACTGACTTAGTAAATTCATTCCCGGACGAGCCCCCAATTGTAGTATTGTAAGGGGTATTTTGATGAATACCCTGTCTCAGTGAGATCTTCCAAGACGAGCCCCCAATTGTAGTTTTAAAGTATTTTTGATAACACTTTAGCTACTTCTAAAGTGAGAGATATTGAGGAAACTTTAGCCAAGTTCTCTGGTGAAGGACTGCCAGAGGTTAACCAGTGGCTCCGTGATTTTGAAGACTGTGCACATACAGTGAGATGGAACGAACTGCAGAAATATATTTACGCCAGGCAGTTACTAACAGGTGCTGCGAAGATGTTTGTACGAAGCCAAACTTCAGTTAGTGATTGGACGTCACTGAAAACTTCATTGTGCAGCGAGTTTGGGGTTCAGTTGTCTTCAATAGAGGTGCATCGATTGCTGAAATGTCGTAGAAAGAAACCAACTGAGAGTGTCCGCGAATATCTGTATGCCCTGATGGAGATTGGCGCACCAATTAGCTTTGATCAAGAGAGCATTATAAAATATTTCGTCGAGGGTATCCCAGATTCGAAGGTCAATAAATCCATTTTATATCAAGCTAAATATATAAGTGACTTAAAGGCCAAAATAAAAGTATACGAGAAGATAAATGGTTCAATGCATCAATCAACTTTAAAAGGTTTCCGTCCAAAGCAGGAGCAGACCAATATGTCAAATCAGCCTCAAGATGAGAAGCGGTGTTTCAAATGTGGCGATAAAGGACATTTAGCGAATAAATGTAGATCCAATGGTGTAATATGCAAAGAGTGCAATGAGTTGGGGCATAAAAGTTTCGACTGCAAAAAGAAGGCGAAGGATGGAAATGTAAAGGTTATGAAGAAAGAGGAAAACAATGTCCATTATCTTCGCATCGAGTACTTAAAAACATCATTGTTCATGATCGTGAAATCATGGCGATTATTGATACTGGCAGTGATATAAGTTGTTTACGCATGGAGCTATGGGAGATGATGGGCAATGTTAAGCTGAGTTCTGAAACCAAAACGTTGATGGGAATAGGCCAAAAGAACATAATGACTTTTGGATGTTTTTCTACCAATATTAATCTTGATGGAATTTTGGTTGCTATAACATTTCATATTGTTGAGGATCAGGACATTTTATATCCTGCTGTTATTGGCAATAACGTTTTAGAATACGTGAGCATGATTATTACAAGTGATAATGTGAAATTCTGCCCAACAATCTCCAATACAGAGTCTAAAATTGAAGGTGGATCCAAGAATTTAACCATACAAAATGTCTTTGGAGAGCTAGCGAATAAAACACCAAAGGCCAAATAGGTAATGTAAAAGTATATGATCAAATAGGGATGGTTCATTTACACAAAGAAAAAAAAGTGCAGATACTGAAAATGTTAGAGAACTACAAACCTGTGATGCCAGAAATATTTCCAGTCAAGATGAAGATTTTATTCAGCGATGAAGTTCCAGAATGGCACAATAAGAAGAAACATAAAAAGCCGACAGATAGATTAAAAAAAGAAACAGCGGTGTACGAATTGAAAAAAGAAAGAGAACATGAAGAAGAGATTGTTAAAAACGTAAGAGATGTTAAACGCGAAAAGGAAGTAGAGGAGGAATTGTGTGAGCGAAAAAAGGCAGAAAAGAAAGCGAGAGAGCAAAGAGAAAAACGTAAAGTCAAGGAATATAAAAAGATAATTCTAAAAGAAAAGGTTAAGCAAAATGAATGTGAAAAAGTATCAAAACGTCTTAAAGATGTCGAAAAAGATGATGTTAAATACTACAAGGGTCGCAAATTGCAACGTATATTGACGGAAAGAGTTCGTGAGGTAGATTTGGATGCTAAAGATCGTAACAAAAACCAAGAAGGTATGGATAATATACAAAGAATACAGCAGCGAAATTACGACAAGAATCGTATCCTAGAGAGACAGTATGATGTCAATGAGCTGATCGCCATTAAGCACACCCAGTTCAATGCCGGTATAAAAGTCGAATCTAAATTCTTAGGTCCCTATAAGGTCGTCAAGAAATTGAATCATGGGCGTTATGAAGTCGAGAAGGTTGGTGAATTTGAGGGTTCCGGTAGATGCACGTCTGTGACTGGGTATATGAAGCCGTGGAGTTTACATTCGTGTCGAATGTAAGGTCAGGAGGGCCGAATGTAGAAAATGAGGGGAAAGGTAGGAGAAGATCACCTAGGTTGACAATTTAGGGATTGACTTTTAGTGGGTTGGGTTTAAGACGAACGGAACATGACGGAATCGGGACAGGGATATAAAAGACCGACTTTACGAACAGATCATTCATTCAATGAATCAATTGACATCAATCAATTGTCGATTCATTCAATGAATCAATTGTCAAAGAGATCAAGTGACAAAGGATCATCAAGTGTCTTACAGTTTGGTTTAACTTCTTATTTTGAAAATGTTAAGTTTAAGTTATTAAATGTGTAAATAGTGTAAATAGTTTCATAATATATAAATAAATACTATAATGAATTGAGAGCGCAGCTGTGTTTTACATTGAAGATCAAAACAACAAAAATTAGAAGTAGCTAAAGTGTTATCAAATATACTTTAAAACTACAATTGAGCGCTTGTCTTGGAAGATCTCACTGAGACAGGGTATTCATCAAAATACCCCTTGCAATACTATATATATATATATATATATATATATATATATATATATATATATATATACTTGCCATTTCCAGTAGTACCGCCTGAATATCCACATAGATAGTCACCTCAGTGTTCTTCTCAACATTCTCCTCCAGTAATCCTTGGGCCTTGTACATGCCTAGAATTTCTGCTTGAAAAACGCTGCAACTATCAGACAATTTAAAACACCGTTTGATATCCATTCCCATGAAGTAGACATCCGCCCTATGAATACTTCCATCTTCGAGCTATCTGTGAAGATTGTACAACCTCCATGGAGCTTCTCCGCTCCAGTCCAGAGGTCTCTACTAGGGATTTCGATAACGGCAGTAGCTCCGAACTCAATTATAGTACCGACATAATCCGTTTGGGCAGGCAAGGATAATGATCGACTATAAAGTTTGACTTAACTAAGTAACATGCCCCGCTGTGAAGCTCCCAATTCCTTCAGTCTAAAAATTAGTTTATATTTTAAAATGTAATATGTTATTCTTTTTGGGGTGTTATATATTCATATTTAAAGTTGAGAATTTTAATTAATAATTTTTATTTTTGTATATACTTCTTGTAATTCTTCTTTACTATATTCTTTATATATCATATCTTCACTTGCAAGTGCTAATTCTTTTATATTTTCTTTCTTCATTTTTGATATCAGTTTCTTCAGTATCGAATCTAGTTTCACCGATTTATCGTTGAATTTTGCTAGCTTATTATTTTCTTTTTATTTTCTTCTTAACTTCTTCATGGTCGATACTGGTTTCGATGAATTATCATTACATCTTGTGTGCACAATATTATCTTCAATAAATATATATTTTTCTTGTATTGCTTCAGTCGTATTAAATTGCAATTTCTTAATATTTTTTATATCATTAATGGATATGCATTCCCATATTTGAAGTTGATCAGACTCCTGAGATCTGCGTGTTTCCATATATTCTGCGCGCGTTTTATTGTTGTTATCCTCATTTGCATATTTATTTTTCTTATTATCTGTTATTATAATTTCCTCATTTCTCATTGCCCTTGTTATAACTAGTGTTGTCTGAGGTCGTTATTGTTTGATTATAGAAATTTTTTCATTGTAAGATTTTCATTATCTAAGTGAAAAAAAAAATTTTTTGATATTTTTGAAAAATATTTATTAATTCTATTTTTGCATAGTCATCCTTATTATTTAATTGCAAGTCATTCAATATTTGTTGAAAACGGTTGGGTTTATTGTCATTTTGGTAACTTAATATGTCGTAGTTTTTTAGCGAGTCAGTTTCGAGTTGAATGCCTTTTAAATTTATTTCCTCGTTTGTTGTGTTTAAAAGTCATGCCTTTACTAGGCGCTATTGAATTACTTAAAAATTATATTGCCTGTATGATTTCTGTTCTTGGTGATATTTTTATTTGAAGTGCTGTAAGTGATTTTGTATGCATTGGAAGAGTTATGGTTTTATTATTTATGAATAGTGATATTGTAAATGTTTCATAATCTTTTGGTTCTGAGTAATTGCCTATGGCCGTTTTGACTTTTGAGGATAGTTTTGCATAATGAAAGTACTGAAGGAAGTCTACTTTTGCTTCAGATGATAGTGATTTGTGCATCAGTTGTGAGGTTATTAAAAAGCTTACCGGAAAATTATGGTATTGCTTTGGAAGCGGTTTCTAAATTGAATGATGCAAAGTGCAATTCTCTTTATCCGGGGGAAAGCTTGAGGTGATACTGGCGTCTGAGTTGCCTCTGCATCCAATAGTGACGGCATGGTTTCCTCCACACATTCCAGAGTTGAAAACATTCTGACAGTAGTAGAAAATCAGAGTGTAGGTCTTGTTACAGGTCAATGGAAGATTGTTAACTCCATGACCTGTAAGGAGAACCAAGGTCGAGATTTAAAATTCTCTGCGGATCAGTAGTCTATGAAGAAGCTGGAGTCACTGGGGGGTTGTCAATTTTGGTTTTGGGGTTATTAGATTTAGGTATGCTACATCTGGTAAACCCAAAGAGGCTGTCAGTAGTGCAAATTAACTTGCACCACTGTGAAACTACCTCAAACAAAATTGACAAAGTTCCTCATTAACTCCAAATTGGACGTCGCTCTTATCCAAGAACCCTGGATCAACAACACAAACACGTGGTTTAAGGGCCACGGTTATAATCTGTTCATACCGTCTACATTGGAGAAGGTACGGACATGTATATTAGCTAGGAATGATCTGAATATTAATCATCTTCATTGTTTTAGCGACGGAAGGCCACTGGAGGCAGAAGGCTTATACTGGCATCCGTGTACGTATGGCATGTGCACTGAAGATTCACCGGGCATTGCTCTGCAGCATTTGACGGATTACAGCAGGGGGAGAGGAATGCACATGGTTGTAGAATGTGATACGAATGCTCACCAATACCAATGGGGAAGCAGGGATATCAACAAAAGGGGTGAGTTAGTATTTGATTTTATAACTAATTGCGATCTTCATATCTGTAATAGGGGTAATGATCCTACATTCAGAACGAAAGATAGGGAAACGGTAATAAATGTGACGCAAGCGAACCAAGAGATCGAATTTGTCAAGGACTGGAGGGTGACTATGAATTATTTCTTTTCGGATCATAGCATGATATCCTTCAGTTTTGACTTTGTGAAACCTAGGGGAAGGCCTTATAGGAACTCCAGAAGGGCAGATTGGAAGTCCTTCGGTGAGTTTGTTTATAGGGATTTGAGGTATAGTTAAAGCTGGAGGAATTCAGCTAAGGTTATCGAGGAAGTCGTGAATAATTTTACGGATGTAATTAGGAATAGATTTGAGCTCAGTTGCTCGATGATTTATCCCTATCCATATACTGTTTTCTCAATGGGAAAACAGTAATGGATAGGAAGTCAACCCTGAAAAGGCTTAACTAGTTTTGTTTACCAGGAGATATAAGGTTGAGGCATTTACTTGGACACATAATGTTTTGGAAGAGAAATACTCAGGAAAGGGCAAGGAAGGGGCTTAATGGAACTCTATAGGGAAGAACTGGGGTCTAAAACCTAAAACCGGTAATTGTGTATTGGATATACACTTCGGTTGTGAGACATATACTCACTTATGGATGTTCGGCATTGAGAAAGGGAACCTATAGAAACCTTCTTTCTAAAGTTCGGAGGAGTGCTTCAATTGACATTATGAGTGCTGTGAGAAGTACACCACAGGCGGCACTGGACACCTTCTTCCAATTGAGGAGTTCGTGAGAGGAATGACTGTGCGGAGCCTTTTTAGACTGAAGGAATTGGGAGCTTCACAGCGGGGCATGTTAGCATACTTAGTTAAGTCAAACTTTATAGTCGATCATTATCCTTGCCTGCCCAAACGGATTATGTCGGTACTATAATTGAGTTCGGAGCTACTGCCGTTATCGAAATCCCTAGTAGAGACCTCTGGACTGGAGCGGAGAAGCTCCATGGAGGTTGTACAATCTTCACAGATAGCTCGAAGATGGAAGTGTTCACAGGGGCGGATGTCTACTTCATGGGAAATGGCAAGTATATATATATGTATATATATATATCTATATATGTATATATATATATAGATATATGTATATATATATATATATATATATATATATATATATATATATATATAATATTAATTAAAATTCTCAACTTTAAATATGAATATATAACACTCCAAAAAGAATAACATATTACATTTTAAAATATAAACTCATTGACGAATTCCATAATGCCATACACGTAAGTCACTTAGGAATAAGAAAAACAATCATTAAGTTAAAACAGCGGTACATTTGGTAAAACATGAATAAAATGGTAAAGAAATTCATATCATATAACGACAACCTTGTCAATGAACTAACACAGATTACAATACGCCGTAAATAAAGCAAAGCAATTAATAATAAAATCTAAACAAAATAGAATTTCATGCAACAAATACCAAAATAAACTTAATTTAAACATAGGAGATTTAGTTTTAACAAAAACAAAAAATAGAACGAAAAACCAAAGTCCATATAAAGGGCCATATAAAATTGTAAAGAGAAACGGAATAAACACCGTAATAGATTATAATAGAATACAAAAATACACAACAATAATTTAAAACCATATAATACCCCATCAAATAATTAATAAAAATAAAGATACTTATAGATCAGCTTGAACACAGTTCTGCAGCGCTGATTCCTTTGCCTTTTTCGATGTTGAGGGCTGTTCGCTTCCTGATCCAGCTCCTTTAATAACCTCTCTATGGGGCCCTTAGCGGAGCTGGAAGGTATGCGAGCAGCCTTCTTAGCCATTGAGATTTGCTAGTCATTCCCATATCTGGCCCTTTTAGTGAGCCTCTTTTGGAAAGCCTTAGAAGAGCCGTACGTGATTTGACCAGCATCGCTCGAAAAAAAAGGTCACATGCCAGAGATCTTAGTCACCCCACCAGTGGTGCCCTTATGGTTTCCTCTGGTTGAGCTGATCGGCTCTAACCTACTGCATTCTTGCTTGTTGATTGCTGATCATATCCAGGCCTATCATCCCGGACAATATTTTGCGAGTTGCCAGTTTTGCTGACTTGTGCATGATCAACCACACCATCGGTAGTCTTTGGCTTGCCAGTCCTTACCTGCTGGACCAGAATGGTTGAAGGTTTGGCTGGTTCGCCACTACCCTATCTTCCGCTCTGGAACGGATCATTGAGGATGTTGACTCTCCTCATGTACTCCCATGAGACACCTCTGGAGTGCTGTCCACATTCTCACCCAATTCTTTAGGATAAGACATTCCCAGAGAGTAACAGACAGGCCCGTAGATCTGGCTAGCCTCGTAATCCTCCTAATCCCTATGTCTTAATGAATAAATGTTATTTTAGGAACCCATTCGAATGGACATCTAACACATTACCATACAATGAAAACACTTTATAGTCGTTTACTCAGACATTATGCCAGAATTCAAATTTATTCATTAAAATTAAGTAACATTTTGGTTTTATATTTTAGCCGTTACAAGAAAGAAACTTATAATTAAATTTGAATGGATTTTGAATATAAAGAAAGAAAATAATAAATTATATTGCATCCTATATACATAAATGATTCATAAAAAAATTTGCCTTAGGTATTTCAGAATTTTCAATTACTATTATTATTTTTTTTTTATAAAAGCTAATATCAATCAACTAAATATTTATGAGAGCATTAATATGTTTATAATACCAAAATGGCCGAATTAATCCACGAAGGCTGCTATTATAACGTTTCAATTTTATTATTATTTTTTTAACACAATTAAAAGAACCAAACAATGAATATAAAAACACAATGTAAATAAGTAACTAAAATACAATAATGAAATATATATGCATATATAGCAGCAAAAATGAGAATAACACAATAAGCTTTAACAGATAATTTTGAACTAGGTTTGACAATACTCCTTGATATGATTTGCAACCATCCATCAATAAGCTCACATTTAATGACAAAAAAACATGTTGATAGTCATTATTACTTCACACATACATATGAAAAATAATATTAGGGGTTTATATAAAATGTAGGACTCACCATACATGTAGGATGTCGATGATCTGAAAGGCCTTCAAGATCACTCTGGAACTCTCCAATATTAACTTTGGTTATTTGATGAAATTAATTTATACCTATTAATGTTCATACTTAATGATCTTATTTACTAATTTGTCTACGTATGACAAAAGCTTAGTTATATGAGAAAAGTTAAGTTAAATGAAAATAGTAACTAAACTAGGTTTGGGCATTTCTTAGAGGGATTATCTAAGATAATTTAAATTATAGGTTCTTTATATATATATATATATATATATATATATATATATATATATATATATATATAGAACTAAGTTTATAAACATAATGATCATTTGTTGATAATTAAGAAAAATAATAATGTAAAAATTCATATGAAACTAAATAATCATTATGTTTGTTTTAACAAAAAAAACTTTTATAAATGTTTTTATGTTTATCTTATTTCTATTTTTTTTATATATACGGATAGCTACTTCAGGTAGCTACGGTTTTTGTAGCTGTTAGAGATTTTTGTTCTTTTTTTTTAAGATTTTAAGTTTAATTTAGTAACAAAGAATTAAATTATACACTATTTTAAAGAAGCTTTAAAAGAAACAATGAATTTAGGTTTAAAAAAATTTAGGAGAATTAAAATGTGGTTCAAATTCTGACATTTTTTTTCTTCTTGAGCAAAAAAAAAAAAGAATAAAAATGATTAGGTGTGTGGTGTTTTATAAGGCGGTACTTATACTTTTATGTTGCAGTAAAAGACTTGAACTTTACTAGCTTGGAACTCTAAGTTCTGGATGGTGAAAAATGTCCCCACAATGCCTGTGAGGTAGTGGAAATTTGTGTTGATGAATGAGTTAGAGTTTGAATAGCCAGTATGTGTTGAAGATCAAAACAGATAGGTTAAGTGTTCTTAAATGGGAGTCTCGATTATTAGGTGTTAACAATCCGATATTCTGAGGCCTTAACTGCGGGTAAAAGATTCCCAATAATAAGATGATATTTTGCAATTTTGTGTTCTTCTTACGGGATGGGTTCCGTAGTATATTAATAGGGAGCTTAGAATTGGGGCTTCGAAACTGTTGTGGAAACCTGTTACGATGATATAATTTTTGGCTATAGCACTTTAATAGTTTGGAACGATGTAAGGAAACCTATACCAAACCACATGAAACGCTTGGTTGGGTTCGGAGCAAAGGGCCTTGTGGCGATGAGTTTCGTGGAACTTTTTTTTTTCCTTTTGTTTATGAAAACATTTTTTTTTAATTTTTCCCAATTTATAATATTTTTGCCATTGTGATTAAAACTAATTCAAAAATTATTTTAAATATATAACAGTATCAGAATAGAATATTTTATAAACTTTTATATACTTTAATTATGTATATACTTTATGTGATTGATGTAGGCTCTAGTAGACGATCAAGTAAAATGACCGAGTGTGGTAATTTTCCATAAAACTAAAGTTCGTAGAAAAATAGTGTAATGGCATAACAAGTATAAAAATTGTATGAAGTTTGTTAAGAGGACAGTACAAAAGAAAAAAAAAGTTTATTCATGGCAATATGCTATTGCAAGTGCACCATATGTATTTCAAGAAACCCCAATATAATGTGCGCCTTATATAAATATCATGACATATGAGTAGAAGTTTCTGATTTTGAGTAAAGACAAAGTCTCAAATGTAAGACTAATGAATTTAGGTTCATTTATGCTTATTATTATTTAAAACAAACTTACAATTTTTTTGGTTTTAATCAAATAAAAATTATATTTAGGAAATATAAGATCCTAATAAAAATGTTGCTAAACAAATGTAGCTAATATTTTTTAAATGAACTCTCCACTATAAAAGTGATCTTGTTTGTTTTATTTTTATGTTTTGTTTTTATTGTTTTATCATATATAAAAAAATATCGACATTAACTCACATTAGCTCTGTTCTATTATACATTCAGTGAAGACTAAATGTATATAGATTTGTATACAAAATAGAGGTTTGTTTTAATATTCAACAATGTAGGAAAAAAATAATTTGCTAATGATATGATACCAAGCCGTTCATTACAAAACTGTATAATAATTATGTTTTCACAAAATTATTAGCCAGACAAAAGAGCGGCTTAACGACGTAGGTCTTTGGAGTGGTATGTACCAATTTCTTTACCCTGTAAATCTTCTATTAGATAATAGTGTTTACCTAACTTTTATTTGACTTTACACTTGATAAACAAAAGGGCTATTGCTTTGCGCAAATCTACGCCTAAATATTTCTTGGCCAACATGGAAACATTGGGGTTAGGTTCGTAAATTATATTGATGTCGATTGATATTGTATGCTTCCCTGATATGCTTTCAGAGGTCACTACGAATTATACTTAGACTATCTTCACGACAGAGGAGGTAAGAAGGCTCATCGAGCAACTGTATGTTTTTGAGTAGGGTGTATGTACTACCATAAGTGACCATGTCTAGACCATAAAGGGCATGGTATGGTGTTGTCTGTATTGTCTGATGATACGTTTTTAAGGTATGCCCGAATGCCTGCTATTACGGACCTATTTACTCTTTTGGATACATTACTTTGCGGTGAATACACCGCTGTATGTATATGTTTTATTCCGTAATTAGTTAAAAATGCCTTGAAATCGTTTGCCCGAAATTGTGATCCATTATCACTGATAATTGTCTCAGGAACACCGTAAATGTGGAAAATTTCTATGTGTAGGTATTCCATAATAAGAGTTGACGAAAATCTCGGCATGGGGAACAACCAGTGGAATTTTGTAAAATGGTTCAGAATTATTAGCAAACCAATGAAGCCGGCTTTACTCCTAGGGTAGGGTCCTAATAGATCAATATAAAGTTATTGATAGTGCTAAAGTTATGTAGATAGTGCTTGTTTGCCCATCTCTGGCTTTAAGATTACGTTTGGCGCTTTTTGAGACAAATCACAATTTCGTATGTATTCGGCAGTATTTTTAACCATTCCGGAGTATTAACTCGATGGTTTTTACCATTCCACCGTAGGACGCTACAGGATCGTCATGTGCCCTGGATATTACATAGTTTCGCAACTTGACTGGTATCCACAATTTCCAGCTATTTTCCTCCTGGTCTTGGTCACGACTATAATGTCCGGTGCGAATATAAATAAAGTTATCTAGTTATATCGGGGTATTTTGAACGGTCATTCATAATCTTTTCTTTCAGAACAATATAATCTGGGTCCATAAAGTGCGGCGACTTTAGGTCTATTTCCGGTTCCGTTAACTTCAGTGCTGAGATCTCAATTACGCGATAGTGCATCAGATACTATGTTTTCCTCACTGTTTCTATGGCTTATGGTAAATTTAAATCATTGAACTTTAAAAACCCAACGTGCTAATCGTCCTGTCAGGTTTGATTGCCTCATGAACCATAGAAGGCTTGAATGATCCGTAATTATTTCGAATTCATGTAATTCCAGATAACATCGAAAACGTTTCACAGCTTCTACCGCCGCCAGGCACTCTCGCTTCGTGACACTGTAGTTTCTCTGAGCAGTGTTTAATTTTTTTACTTATGAAAGCTACAGGATTTTCGTTACCGTCGCCATCGAGCTGCACTAGTACTGCGCCAATTCCACAGTCACTGGTAGAGCATTGTACAAAAAACTTCTTAGTAAAATCGCGGTTCACTAATACTGGGGCTGTTGTTAGGAGTATTTTGATAGTTTCAAACGATTTTTGGGCTTGTGGTGTCCAGCAAAATTTCTTTTTCGCTGATAGCACTTCGGTGATAGGGAAAACAACGCTGGAAAAGTTGTCGATGAACCTTCTGTACCACCCTGCAAGCCCTAGAAAACCTCTAACCTGCGTTATCGTTTTGGGGACTGGTCAATTTACTATAGCACTAATTTTTTGAGAATCAGTAGTAATGCCCCCGTTACCTATTACGTAACCAAGGTATTGAACTCGAGTTACTTTTGGAAATATTCAGGGTGAGGTTGGCTTTCCTAAACTATTCTGAAATTCGTACTAACAATGACAAATGACTTTCAAAATCCGCAGAAACAACAATAAAGTCATCTAAATTCCCGAAGATTTAATTTCGAAGTTCTGGTGGTATAAGTTCGTTTATCAGGCTTCACATCGTCTGAGGGGCGTTACAGAGCCTAAATGGCTTAACGACAACCGTCCCTGGTAGAGGGGCCTACCAGGGACGGTAAACGCGGTTAAAGGTTTCTGAATATCGGCTAGGCCGATTTGCCAATGCGCATCTTTTAAATCCAATTTGGATATAATATTGGTCCTTGGAAGTCTAGAAAATATTCCCTCCATTTATGGCAGTGGATTAGCGTCCTTTTTAGTGACGTAGTTTAACTTCCTTGCGTCGAGGCAAAGACAGATTTTGTTAGGAGTTTGAGAGGGCTCAATTACCCCTAGTGCTAACATCTTGTCTATCTCAGCAAACATCAGTTTCTCCACGGCGGGAGAAACTGGATAGAACCGCTGTTTGACAGGCTTGGAAACTCCAATGTCGATCTCATGCCTAATTAGGCCAGTTCTCCCTAACACATGTTTTTCAAAATTTAGGAATAGTGCTATAATAGCATATAATTTCTGGCGTTGGCTAGGAGTTAGTGGATAATTTGGTTCACCTAATGTGTCATTAGATTTAACATTTTCTACAGACTGGACTTCAGACAATTGTTTTTCAAAAGCAGAAGGAGGACAATAACTTAGCAAATACTTGTCAAAAATATCTCCGGATTCAACTATTTTTGGGATCAGGTTATAGGCGTTCCAAAAGTCAATTCCAGGGATTAGCCGTTATGTGTGAGAAGGAATAATAAAAAGATTTATTTTGCGTTTCTGATTCTTAAATTCTCTACAGATAATCAACCAGTAACTTCCTGTGACTGACCATCGGCCGTTTTAACCTCAGAAACACATTTATAAAAATTTGATAAAATGGAAAAATCTTGTTTAGCGAGTTCACCCTCAATGCATGAAATATTAGCTCCGGTATCAAGGAGTCCATATTCATGAAGATTCCAAAATGAAACCTTTGCATAGAAGCGCTGGTCTAAGGAATAACTAATAATGGCTGATACCAAAAACTTCCTGCACAACCTATTTTTTCACGTTTCGATAAATAGTTTTAAATGAATTGGAAAAATATCTTTACTGCAATCTGAATCTTCATTTTGTATATTATTAATAGATCTTTTCAATACTGTAATTTTTCCGGTGCCATATAAGTTTTGGTTTAAATCAGGGAATACTTTTCCAATTTTGTTAATATCTATTTTCTTTTCCGGACTATTTATTGATTTGTCTTCATTGTTTCCATAGTTTTCAAGTTTTTTCATACATTTATTTTTTTAGAAGAGCACTTGGGACATTGTGGTTTGTATGTATTTTTAGCTCCGCAGTCATAGCAAAATATATTTCTTTGTTAAGAACAATCGTCCCAAAAGTGACCTGATTCATCACAATTCCAGCAATGAACTATTATGTATTGAATTTGTATTGCGTTTTAGATACATCAGGGGAATCGAAATCTACTTCTTGATCTACAAAATCTATTTCCTCAATCTGTCTTCCAGGAACAAAATTTTTATGTGGACGAAAGGCAAATTTTTACGGGCATGCTAATCATTCAAAAATGTTTCTCTCATTCGTAAATCTCACACGTAAATGGGAAATGGAATGTACTGGTATATAGAGCAAATTTTGTCGAATTTCTGGTCTCAAATTTCTTGTTAATATTTCTATAAGTTCCATCTATGATATAGGCGAATGTAACCTATCCATAATAGATGATATAGAATCAAAAAAGACATCAAAAGTTTCTCCCACTTTCTTTCTCGATATTGGCACTGGATAGCTTCACAAAATTCATTTCAGTTAAAAACCTCAAGTTGTTTTGGCTTTGGCTTTGCCACTGAGAAGAACATTCAAATTTGTAACTATGGGAGTAAGATCTCAGTTAAATTTGTCATCTTATTAATGAGCGAATACGGTAGAGAAATTCCTTTACATTAAGACCGGATGGAGAGCCATCAAATTTAAGATTCCAGCCAGATATAATAGCTGTTATTTGTGTTAATTTGAAAAACTGGAATTTGGGACCGATGGTGTTTTAACACGGTTTGAAGAATTATTCTGATTATTAGTGGTATTGGAAATTTCATGACAAGTACGATTTGCATAATTAGGATTATTATTATTAGTATTCACATCTTCACGAATAGTATTAACATCATTAACTCTATGAGTTGGGAAATTATTTTGGTTTGGAACCAAGTGCAAATTAGCTAACGCACGAATAATATTATTAACCTTATTAAGTTGTTCATAATCTAAAGTTACACTTTGATTTCTAGTAGATCTTGAATTTAAAGGGTTATTCTGATTTGGTGAATTAAATGGACTTTGACGTGTAACACGCCCTGGGGTAGAAACTTCTTCTGCGTCATTATTTACATTACTTGCTTCAAATAATGAACAGTGACTATCCTGAAATAAATTTCTTGCCTGATTACGCGTATTAAATTGTTTAGCCATTGCCCCACGACCACGATTTCTATTGCCAGGTTTTGCGGTGGGATTTTGTTTACTTTAAATCAACTAATTCACATGGCCATTGGCAGACACTCTGCAGTATTCGATAAAAAATTTTAGATGCAATATCGATGAAATGAATGATTGCAGTGGGTAATGTTTAAACAATTTTCGGTCATGCATTTTTTGCAAATGTGACATACCAACTCAGATACTAAAATTGTACCCGAAGTATTACCTGTGGTGGGTGGTAATATTGGGGCAGTTGCTAGAGGAGCTAATGACCTATAGCTTCGTTTGGGGTGTCCTAGGCAACGACATTTCCTACCAAAAGATTTTATATCGACTTAACCTTTAGTATAAATATTTTTTTAAAGTGTAACTAAGTGTATGAATAAAAAAATAAAATGTCTGAGGTCGACGCGCAGAATACAACAAATAAACTTAGTTCAATTTACAGTAGTATATTTAAAAACTGTAAAAAGTATAAATTTGGTATTCACTTATTAATTGAGGGTAAGACTTTTTTAATTATAGCAGAAAGTATTATCCAATATTCTGGATGCTTGTATGTGCAAACAAAATGATATTACTTTATATAAAGATATAATATTTTTAAAACCATAAATTATTTAAAAAAAATATAAACCAGCAACACTGTTAAACATAAGAAAATGTCGTTGACGGTATTAATCATATAAAGAATGAAATTGGAAAGAAAATAAAACAATTTTAACTGTTACATACTGTTTTGATACAGATTATGTTTTCATCAATTGATTTACTACCAAAATCAATAAACTAAAAATTATTTGAAAGACAAGTATTATTTTAATAAGAAAAGGTTTAGAATACAATTTATTATTTGGAAATTTTAAGCCATATAAATAATATCTCTCATAGTATTTACATGAAAATTAATAATCTCAAAATTTTAATTTATTTGTGATAACAAATGAAGCGAAATATTATAGATTTCAACATTTTATTTATAGTTTATAATTGGGAATCAAAACTATAATTTTTCAGTGAAACTTTAATAAAATATTTATGTAAATTTATAATTTGTTGTTTATTATAGAAAATATGTAAAATTTTGATTTTATTTATTTAACAAAATATAAGTTATTTATAAAAAAAATTATTAACTACCAGAGTTATCAACAGTTTTTTTTTTCAAAAATATAAGCTTAACGTTTATATGTTCTGATTTATGTTTTTTTAAAGGCTGGTAATATTTTAGTTAGATGTAGCTATTTGGTATATATCTCAATGATAGAATACGTAGAAAAAATAACCAAGCTCTGGAGATTTTCATACAAATATGTTTATGACTTCCAAATGTCAAACTAGTCATTTCCCTTTTTATAAAACAAAACTTAAACAATAATGAACAGAAATTCGCTTCAGCAAAATTTCTGTAATCCTACTATTGTCTAAGGGCTGATAACTAAACATTAGGAAGTAATAATTACATACAGTACCCAATTAGCCACAGCGCATTTGAGTCGAAAAATAGAAAAATATTCAAAATTTATTGAAATTGTTATTAACTTATGAAAGTATATGTTTAGGAAACGAAAACGAATTTCGGTCATCTCGACATCTTCGGCATTTGGTTCGACAGGTACAGGATTACTTGGCCAAAGATTTTCAGAAAGTTTTAACCAAGATGGAGCCTCAAACTACTCCCTGTTATCATTAGCTGGTCTAAACTTTGTTGCAAAATCTGCTACATTCATTGTACTTGAAACCCATCGCCATTCGGTAACATTCACGAATTTTAAAACTCGACTCGAAACATTATAAACTGCTTGTATTTTCTAGAGTCTCCAGTTAGCCACGTCGCATTAGCCATCCACAATATCTTTCGCTGCAATTTTATGTCGTGAAAAGTAATTTTCTTCATAAGCCTGGCACCAATAGTTGCTGCTTGCCATTTGAGATGTGGTATGGAAAGGGGTAGAGGGGGCCACCTTTGATTTCGCCGCAATGAGTCCTATTTCAACTTTTGTTGTAGAACAAGTGAATAACAGAGTGGTATGGATATTTTAGTTATCGTTGGCAAAAATGTCAGCCAATTCTTTCACCCATTAATTAGGTCATCATTAAGAGACTAGTCCCAGTACATACCGCTTCACCATATTTCTTGCAGAATTGATTTCAAATATGACATGAAACCTGCCACAAACCCTAAAGGGTCGAAAATGGACATAAAAACTAAAACCCCCGCTTTGTAACCACTAAATTCTCAGATAGAATTGGTCAGCTAAGCCGCACAAATTATCTTTACGAATACGTTTGCGATGAAACATTTCGGCAATGTCACCGCACATCGCTATAGCTTCCATTCTAAATTTAAATATAATTTTAATAAGATGCATCAACAAATCAGGGCTCTGCAATAAAAATCGTTGAGAGAAAAATCGTCAGACTTTGCCGCAGCATCCCACACGTATTTTATTTGTTTTATGTGGGTTATGGACAATAAAAGTGGGCAAGTACCATGTTTTTATTTTATTTTGCTGTAATGCTTCTATTGGTAATTTTTCATCATAACATTTTCCTTCGGGTCTCTTTCAGTTTTTTGTTTAATACACTTTAAACGTCTCATTGCAGTTAGCAAACCATCTGGCAACTCTGGTGGGTCAATTTTCCATTAAAGGTCAACCTCATATCGGCCGCTTTTAAGTGCACAGGTGTCGTTTAAAATTTTTGTAGCTTGCTCATCGTCTCTCGACATAGGCGCTGACTGCACACTTGAAGGGTCAGAGTCGAACCATCATCCATATTTCGACATATTTGTTGCCACCTTAAATCGTGATTGGCAATACACGATAAAACGACTCATCATAAATTGTTTATTTTGACAGTGTCCCACCGTTCAGCTACAGATAGCTCTCTAAATTTCTCGCATCGTGTCAATTTACATAGTTTAATCGTCTCCCTATCTTCGCTGACCTTTTATTATTGTTGTTGTCAAATACAGGAACATCCACTTTGCATGTTGCCTCTGCAGTCATATACAGCTAGTCTGAAAAATGCAACAAATTTGGATTTTATATTAAAGCCCATTGTAACAGCGTTACCGCTGAGAATTTTTAAAAAGTGTCCAAAAAAGGGGATTTAAAAAAATAAAGTCGCCAAAAAAGGGAATTTTTTAAAAAAAGCTAACTGCTTCAATACCTAAAAACCTCCTTAAAAATTCTTTATTTGATAAAAACAAAAACAAAAAGTAATGTATATAAAGAAAAAAATACTAAATTCAACTTTATTAATAACAAAATAATTTATAATAATTTTTATTATAGCAAAAATAAAGATTAATTCATAATAGTTAACATAAAAAAGCCAGATGGTTGAAAGAGGGGCAAAAGTCGCCAGACGGTAACTGCACTGTAGTACTGTGTCCACCGGTAACTTGTCAACTAGCTCCTGCAAAGAGTATGATTAACTAAAAACTCCTCTAGATCAGTTGAACGAGTAGTGACATAAAGATTTTTCATTGCAAACGAAAATTCTATTAGGGCCTCTAATTTGCCCCTCTGTATAGTATACATGCGCACTTCTTTAACCAAATTTTTTATTATGCACTCGAGTCTGCCATAACACATTTTTAGTGTTCCGTGAGTACAAACAGTTTCTTACCGCATCCCCAGCTTTACCACGCAAGCTGTTTTACAGTCTAACTAGGTTTTCCTCATTTGTGTAGCCGGCAGCTTGTGTGCTATGTTCATACGCACTTATAAAAATTGACCATTTCTTTGGGTCTATATTAAACGACGGCAAATCTCTGCAGATATACAGCACATAATTTTTGTGCTGTTTACATTTGTAGTAAATGCCATAAGTAGACAGCATGTAATATTCCTGTTTTGTTGTATGACATCATTATCTGTAATGTAGTGTCTACATTAGGCAAATTTTTATCAAAACAAACGTCAAATCAGTGCGAATATACACAAGGTGACGTTAGTTAAACAGCTGATTATTATTTTGGTTGTTACAGTTGTCAAACTGCAAATATAAAAAACAATAATGAATACGCTATATTGTTGTTTTTGTGCAATTGTTGCCACCTTCCACAAAGTCGCGTTAAGTTTGACGTTTGTCTTGATAAAAAATTGTCTAATGTAGACACTATGTAATGATTTGACAATTTTCTGGAGTTCTGCCATATGGTGGTTTGGTTTGTATCTGTACTAAGTTGTGATCATTGCTTAAATTGGCTACTAGCCGCAATGTGGTGCTGTTCATATGCAAAGGTGCATTTATTTATGTCTGATATTTTCATTTTGTTATACACACAGCGGGCCATACATTGTAGCATTTTTGTTGCTATTACCCACTGGCCGTAAAGTGTCAACTTCTTGATGTAGTAATTGGTACTTACACCGTAAAAACGACTGTTTTAACAACGTCTCCTCCTCTAGCTACTGCCGTTCTAGCTATCCGGACGGCTTGTGTGTGATTTGATGGTCGACTGATTGATGCTCGTGGAAGTATATCATTATTCTCAACTGTGGAATCGTTTATTTATTATAAGTTTCGTCCAGCAATTAGTCACTTTAAAATTCTAGAAGCGAAAATTATTTATTATTATTATTTTTTTTTTTAACAATATTAATTTTTCACTTTAGTTTTATGTTTTATCCTTTTTAAGTTCTTAAAACTTAGCAATGGCAAAACTTTTTAGTATGTGTAACAAGAATATAATTTTAAATCAATGTAAAAAAGCAATTTAATGCATTTAATTTGTTTCACAAATCTTTAATTCATTTTTGCACTTATGCGTCATAGGTAAAGTTTTGCTATTTCGGTTAAAAAGTCATTCCAAAGGGAGTTTATTTTGCTTTTAGCCTCAAAATTTTCACTTTAGCTTCTAGCCTTTTTTGATTCTTAAAATTGCCTTAAAAAGGCTAAAATATTAGTATTTCAGCAACGAAGAAAATAATTTCTAATTTGTTAATACTAATTTTACTTTTACCAAATCATTCATTTTTGTGTATCTATTCACACAGAAAATATAGATTATTTGCATTTCACAAAAAATTTTGCCTGCAATGCTTCTTTCTCCAAATCGAAAATAATTTAGCTAATTTTATAGACTTACTATATCGATTATTATATTATTATTATTTTCTAATTTACTTCATTATTTATAGAAACTACTTACGAATATAATTTAAAAATTCTTACAAATGTGAAAAAATCACACAAAAATTTGGAAATGCTTAATCAAAATGGAATTATAGTCCAAAAATGACGAAAAAACAATTCAAAATAATGAATAATTCTTCATATGAAATATAACCGAAATTTGTATGGAAATTTTTGGGAGAGTTTTTATTGGGTTATTTTGCTGGCAGCTGTTTTATGGTTTATTTATAAATTTATTACAATAGCTTAAAAAAATATAAAAAACTAATTTAAAACTAATTTGAAAAAAAGTTAACTTTTTCTGGCCTTATTTTTTGGAGCATTTCATCTTTTTTGGCCTTTTTAAAGTTCTATTTAGATTCTTTTTTTCTCACTTCCTGGCAAGACTACTTATAACTAAACCCAAAGGCCTGAATTTACCTTTGACAGCAATTATTTCGATACAGAAAGGATATATATCGATGTTTGTTAGTTTAATATCTATATTTACATATTTATCGTTTGGTTTGACCTTTGCAAAAGATAAGAATTACCAATGCTAACTTATTTGGTCCAGATATCAGTCTATTTGTTTAATTGATTTTTTGATTACCAACTTTGACTGAAAATACACAGTCCTATTAAAAGTTTAAATTTCTTATGAACCCAATTTTTTTCATGGTTGCAAAAGACAAATATTTCTTCCACATGATTCTGTCAAGTTCTTAATATTTTCATATTAAATTATAAAAGTACTTATCGTCAGATCTATTTACCATAATAAGCTTTTTAAAAAATGTTGCAGTCAAAAATTAATGAAAAATTTTGAGGACAGGTGTGTTTTTTATACATATTTTTGAAATTCGCTTAAAAACTCAACTTTGATCTGTTGTATTATGTTGACAAATGAGTAGTAATAAAAACAAAATTGTTTTTTTTTTTTTTTTTGACTTTACTATTAAATTACGATAACAAAAACACAAAAGGCAATTATGTCAAAAATTGTACTTTAGCCAGGAAAAGTGTTCGGTGAAACGATAGTGGGTTGACACAATTTTTTGCAAAACCTTTAAAAACACAAAGAACTATCTAATTTAATTTACAAAGGTGCCGAGAACAACAATCAGTAGTTTTTAAAGGTTCAGCAGGTCGAACCAAAAGTCAAGACCAAAAATGATAAATTTAACTTTTGAGGTCAATTAGCTTTTAAACCATAATAGTCCATGCTCCGGCTGCAGACAAAAATTGCGAAAGCTTAACTCCTTCTCTATATGCCCATACTTATTACCATTTATTTTGCAAATGGCCCACTGTGCATTGTAGATGTAAAAAATAATAAGTAAATAAATTATATTGGTCGGCAAAAAAAACATTTCTTTCTCCCTTTAAACAAAAATAAATGAAATAGATGGAATTAGACGTGCTGAAGACGAATCTGCTTTCAGCTTTTTTTCTATTAGTTCTTGATTTTTTTTATGGACATGTCTAATATTCTCCTATTAATGAGGCACCATAACTCAAAAATATCTGTACAATTTAGATAAATGAAACAACAAAAGATGCACTCCAAAACAGTCTTTAGGTCATATTAAAATTATTTTGGTCAATAATTTCGGAGTTATTCTGAAACTAGTATCGGAAAACAATTTTTCATTCAATATTTAAGAATTTTTTCTTTTTATTTTTTTTTATTATTTATTATAACATTGGCAATACTACGAATAAAATAAGCCTTGTATCATCAAAATTGGGAGTTGTAGGATTCCTTTTACCACAATTTCAAATTACGAAGTAAAAATCGCCGACAAATAAGTTAAGATATCGTAACTAACAAGGATTTTATTACAGATACAATAGTTTCCAATCAAATAAATGGGCTCCAATTAAATAAATTTGCTTGTCTAGCTGAAGTAATTCTTAATTACATACAAAAAGACTGAAGTCCATATCTCTTATAGGACCAAAACTACGCCACTTTCGATTAAAAATTTTCTATGTCAGAGGTTCCCCATTTGGAGGCCCAATAGCTACACTCCTGAGGGGTCTGTGACGAGACGAAGGTATCGCTGGATATATGTAAAAAAATATTGGTCTCCGATGTGCAACACAAAGAAACGCCGGTATCAATTCTTAGCATTCATCATAGGAACGTAAGAAGTCCAAACTTTATAGGGAGTGCATTAAAAATATTTTCTGGCACGCCCGATGCTTATGATTTCGAAGATTTAAGGTTTAGTAAAAGACAGATGATTGACTCCAATAACAGACAAATTGAAATAAATGCCAAAATACAAATTCAAATAGATAAGTTGACCGTAAACTCGGTTCTTCCGAATACAAAAAAAAGGACACAAACACTGCAAAAGTTTTTGAAACTCCAGTGACCAGAATATTTGATAACGTCTGTGACTTTGGCTAAAGTAAATGTTTTGAATCCAACAATTTTACAGAGGTCGATGATGGAATCATTGTTATTAATGATTCAATAGTAAATGTGAAGGAAGACGACCAAGAGGACAGGATCCCGCAATCAATATTACAGACCACAAGGATGGTCTTAATTTGAGGCTGTTGCACGAAATGAATATGGATAACTTGCGCTACATTAGCGAGTTGGGCTGCATCGAATTATTCTAAGTGCGGCGATGGTCAAAGCGACGCAAGCAGCGAAAAATCTGAATTATGGATCTAAAAAATGCCATCTAAATTTGCTGTCTGCATTTTTCTTGCGATATTGGTTTTGGGCTGCATCGAATTGTTCTTCGTACGGCGATGGTCGAAGCGGCGCAAGCAGCGAAAAATCAGAACTGCAGCTGAATCCGTTCTGAAGAAGTCCGAGAACGTCCTTCACTTGAGCAAAGGGGTAGTTAACACTGTTAACAACAATTTTGCTTCCGTCAAGTCTATCCTTAAATTTGAAAACCCTTATTCAAAAGAACGAGTCGTCCATTGAAGTGCAGCATACTAAACCAAATGAAAAAGTTCGTTGTTTCAACGAATTTATACCTTAAATTTAACGTACAGGTACATTGAAAAAATGCTAACACTTATATAATCATAAATTTCAAAGAATAAGTTGATTGACTCAACTTATTTGTATTTTGTTTTCATGAACACGTACGTGAATTAAAGATACTTGATTTTAATGAAACTATACGTTGAAATTTTTAACATTTCAATAAATGGTTATGTTGACTGAAAGAACCTGTAACTTGATTTCAATAAACTTATACTTTTTTTGAATTATGTTACATTCAATAAATATACTTAGGTAAAAACTAATAAAATTGCCTATATATAATTATATAAATGCTACAAAAAGAACACAATATTTATAGTACATTTCACTAAATAATCTTATAAACAATCAAAATTTCAAGTAATTTCTTTTCCTTGGTACAAATAGCCAAAAGGAAGGGTTGATCACAGTCAGGTGTAGTTGATAACTTACAGATGTGATCGAGAACTTTCTCTGCGCTGTTTCCAACAAACATAAAAGCTTCCTGACAGTATTCCTTAATGATGGTATGAAATATATACCACATTAATGTGGCAGCAGCGTTGTCTTGAAAGAAAATAACAAATTAATATAAATAAAATTAATTGCTAAGAGATTCGTCAAAATGACTTAAGATTTTTTTAAATTGTTTACCTTTCGCATCATTTTCTGCCTTCTTTTCAAGAAATGTCCAAATCTTGGTCAATCTCTAATATATTTTTCAATAAGTATTAAACTGAAATGTTTAATATGTGAACACTTACGAATAAAAAACCACTTTTAAACATCATTAAACTTTCATTTTAAGAAATTTATCAAATGTACCAAATTCCAGCTTTTGAGTAATTCTTTTATTTCGGTTTATTCATTACTAGTGCTCCTGCGTAAATATACAAGTATGTTTTCAAAAACTCTGAACTTCCCTTAAATGTTTCAGTTTCACAATTTTTGGTTGGTAAAATAATATTCGTTTTTTTTTTTTTTTGTATATTGACGTCTTAATTACATTTATTTTTATTATTTACACAACACTTGTTTAAAACCACGACACACAGTGTGCGATCCAGAAAATAAAATGGAAATAATTTTGCAGTTTCGGAACGGCTGGTCCGATTTCAACGAAATTTCACATAATGATAGTAGTGAGTTTAAGTTTTGAGCATTAACCCTATAGACCTACCGGTAGCGAGTTCACAGTGTATCAAACTTGGACCTCGGTTATGAAAATTTTTAATTTAAAAATTTTTTTTTAACGTTTTCCATTAAGATTTTTTAAAAAGGATCTTTTTAAAAACTTGAAATAAATATAGGGAAAGAAGAATTTGTAACACTTATTGACACTTCAAAGTAATGAAAAAGTATTTCCATAAAAATTACTTTTATTTATAGTTGCTTGGACATTTTAAAAAAAATATGTACTTGACATAAATTTATTACATAAAAACAAAACATTATAATTTATATCTCCAGAAAACTAAATTTTGTTTAATCGGTTATTCGACACAAATTATTCGTTTTATTCGTTACTCGAAAATAGACAATTTTAAATTAATCGAACAGTTGATCGACCAAAATTAATCGGATAACCGAATGGCGGTTAATCGATTGGATACCCTAGGCATTATCAATCATATAAAAATTATGCAAATTAAACAAATTACTTCAATTTATTAATTTTGAATCTTTTAATTGTACATGCACTAAATACGATATAGGTTTGTTATACACCAATATTTAGGAAATTTTGCCTTCTTTTCAAATATATATAAAAATATTTATAATAGGAAAATTCATTGAAGACTTTTTGTAGAACGATTTTGATTTGATTTGAGATTTTGTGATTTATGGGTATAACATCATAGCCTATGTTGTACTGATACTAAAAACCGTTTTCAGAAGTTATTTCGATGAAAAAACCTTCCGCTCCGAAATCAATTTTTAAAAAAATTTGAGAATATTTTTATTGTTATTTTCTTTTTTAGTATAAAAAAATGTATATTTTTCATACTGCTAATAAAAATTGGCACTGTACTAAATATTCTGCTCAGTACCAAAGAGTTCTTAATTATTTCCTTAATAACCACTATAAAATAAAAGGGTAGTCATACTACTCACAATTTTTTTTTGTTTGCTTAGTTTTGAAAATTAATAAAAGTCAGCATTTTTAACTGGAAAATTTATAACGGAAAATTAATTTAAAATGCATTTTAATATTACTGTTGCCTAAAACATTCATTTAACTTTATATTTAACGAATAGAGTAAAATTATAAAAACAAACATTTTTGCGGAAAAATATATAATGTTATCGCTTTTTATGAAATAAATTATTTTATTGAAGTCATTGCCAGTAGTGAGACAATATAATGTTGATTTTAATAAAAATAATGCAGTATATGAACAAAAACTCTTAATTCAACGCGTTTGGTGCGGAAACTTTTAGCGATCGTGAATATTTAATATCTTGTTATTTAATATTTTTTCGTGCTCTATAACGGTATGCCCAACGAATTTTGATTTTGAAAGTTGCAAAAAACTACTATATTAATAATTTTTAATTATGCAACAAAATTTTTGTTAGTGGATACTTTGAAAATAAAATGTTGCACCTCAATAGATTTTTTGATGCTTAGTTTATTATTATTCTTTATTTTTATTTTTATTATTATTATTCTTTAGATTTTTCAACAGAAATCCCCCAATTCCCAAAAAACTTCCAAAATTTCCAAAAAATATCGGGGAGTCAAAATTTCTGTTTCCAAAAATTTAATACATATCAGTGATATAAAAAATATAAAATTTTTCTGATTCCAGCTTTGCGATTTGAAAATTTGTTGAAAAAATAGGTCAAATTTGGTAAACACTGATTCTCGCAGGAATAAATTTTTGGAACTTTTTCCCTTTAGAATATTTTTGATTTAGTTATATTTCAGCAAAAAACGGAAAAATAGACTTTTTCCAAAGTTAAAATTTAAAAATTTTTTCAAAATTATTTCTTTACAATATTTTGCTATTTGTTTGTAATAAAATAAAAAAGATGGGTGAAAGTTGGACCCGCTATAACGAAAAACTTTACCAGAGATAAAATATGCAGACGACGATGTTTTTCGTAGATCTCGACCGCTAGTATCCTCTCACATAAAAATATTTCACATCGATTCAAAAACAACGAATCAGGATCGTTATTAAAAATGTTCATACCCGGGGAAAAAGTCTATAAGCTCAAAACTTAAACTTGCCTATACCTCTACTATCACTATGTGAAATTTCATTGAAATCGGACCAGCCGTTCCGAAACATTTCATTTTTTTGATCGCACACTGTTTGACTGTCCACATTGGGGCTAATTGCAAAATAAATGGTAATAAGTCTGAATCTTTTAAGCCGCTCAACAGATTTTGAGGAAACTAAGTTTTACCGGCAGCCGTTCTATGTTTTATTTATAAATTTATTACGATATCTTTAAAAAAAATATCAAAAACTAATGAGAACGATAAAAAATAAGTTTTAGAATTAAGAAAGAAATGTTAGCTTTTTTCTGGCTTTATTTTTTAGACGTTTAGCCTGTTTTGGACTTTTTTAAATTTAATTTAGCCCCTGTTTTGCATGAAATATTTTTATAGAAAATATATACAGAAAATAAAAAAATATATAACTTGAGGTTTTATTTAGCTCGGATTTTTTTCGTAATTTGTACGTACCGTACGCTCGGGGTTTACAAAAGTAAGTGATTTACAAAAATTATGTATAACAACAAGATGGGAAAATGTCAAATAAAAAAACATAGAAAACAGCCACTGAACAATAATTAGTAACTGTTTACACTATGCGCGTAAACATCCCGCCCCCCTTGCAATACTGCAACAAGAAAGGCTAAAGATTGCGCGGATAAAATAAAAATAGAAATATGTACCCTATTTTTTACAATAATAAAAATAAAATTTTATTCTTTTAGACATCACGTTAATTACTATGGTGGCCGGATTCTGTAATTGGGGGTACTCATGTTGTGGGTAGAGCTGTTGCTATGGTTGCGGGTACTGCTGCTGCTGATGGTGGGGCCAACATCGGTGTTGTTTTTGGTGGTGCGCCGCTTTTTATTTCTCCGGCGTTTGGGGTTGAAAAAAATTATAAAAAAAGAAAGAAAAAAAGGGGAGAATTAGTTTGTTTCTTTGGGTAAGAGAACAAGCTTCAGTATTGGGCGGGTGAAAATGCCAGAAGCTGTTCTCACGTCCGCTGAGCGGACTTTAGAGTCCTGTCCGACATGGGTCTTCACTATTCGACCTAAACGCCACTCATTGGGGGCTAAATTATCCTGACGAACAACAACTAAATCTCCTACTTGGAAGTCCATTTCTGGATATTTCCATTTTACACGACGATGGAGATCTTTGAGGTATTCCTCTTTCCATCGCTGTGCGAACTGATGATGAAGCACCTTGAGTTTTTGCCACCTGTTGGCTATACTCAAAGAAAGATCAGAATGATCGGGTTCAGGGGGTGAAAGAAGAGGTGCTCCAATAAGGAAATGGCCTGGGGTTAAAGGAACTAAATCATTGGGATCTTCACTTATAGCAGTTAATGGTCTTGAATTCAGGCATGCTTCTATGCGAGTCAACATTGTCGTAAATTCCTCAAAGGTAAATTTCTGAACTCCAGAAATTTTTCCTAAATGAGTTTTAACACTCTTTACGCCGGCTTCAAATAAGCCGCCCATATGAGGTGCTCCAGGGGGTATAAAATGTCATTCAATGGGTTGAAAACTATTTCGTACTAAGACTTTCCTTCTTAAATCGAGTAAAAAATGTTTGCGGTCTGTTTCTAGGATATTAGCCGCACCTACAAAGGCAGTACCATTATCCGAGTACAAATGTGAAGGACAGCCTCGTCGCGAGAAAAATCAGGAGAATGCAGCAAGGAATGTTTCCGTCGATATATCGCCGGTCGCCTCTAAATGAATTGCCTTTGTTGCAAAACAAACAAACACAAGGACATAGCCCTTAGTAATTTGACAAGCCCTACCAATGTAAGACTTAATATCGAATGGACCAGCGAAATCTAAGCCGGTGTGGGTAAACGGTCTCGAAAAAGACACTCGTTCAGGGGGTAATGCAGCCATTATCTGCTGACAGGATTTTTTTCTGTAAATTGTACAGTACGAATTAAGTTCTTTAATTTCGGGACCCAAAACTCACTTCTAATTAATCGGAGCATTAGAGAATGTCCGCCATGGGCTGAACATTTGTGGACATGTTCCACATATAAACGGGTAAAACGTGCCGAATAAGGCAAAATCCTTGGGTATCGCTCATCATATGTCAAGCCAGATGATCTGACTAATCGACCATTGATTCTTATGAAACCATTTGAGTCGATAAAGGGGTTCAGTGTGAGCAAATTACTTTTTGCCGGTAAACGGGTACCTTTTGAAAGAATATTATATTCCGAAATAAAATTCTGTTGACATACGAGCACTAATCGATCACGAGTAAATTTCATTTCTTTTTGGGTTAAATCTAAGGTGTTGTACAAACATTTTCGAGTTTTCAAATATGTTAAACACCTGAACCAATACCAAATAATTCGCATTGCTCGGGGTAAATCGAAGAGGCGCTCAAGTATGTCATAAGAAGGTTTTCTTTGAACCAAAAATGATTGAACTTCTAAATGTTGATGATCGGTAGCAGAATACTGGGGCCAATATCTTTAAGGTTTCGTTAGCCACGAAGGACCATGCCACCACAAGGAATTTTCAATTAAGTCACGTCTTGCTAGATCGGCGGGGTTATCTTTGGAGTCAACATGAAACCAATTTTCGTTACCAACCTTCTTCAAAATTAATGCAACTCTATTTTTGACAAAAGTGGGCCAATGGTATGGGGGTTTTTTGAGCCAAGATAAAACTATGGTAGAATCAGTGCACAGAAAAATCTTTCTCTTGTCTAGATTTAATTGACTACTCAAGGATTCTACCATTTTTGCCATCAAAGCCGCTCCACAAAGTTCTAAACGGGGTAAAGTTTCACACTTTACGGGAGCTACTTCCGTTTTGGACGCGAGTAAGTGCGCCGAGATATTATTTGTTGATGCATTTCGTAGATAAAGCACTATACCATAAGCTTTTTCTGATGCATCACAAAATGCGTGAAGTTCAATATCGGAATCGGAGTGAAAATTAATCCATCTTGGAATATTAATTTTCTCGATATTGGGGTAATCATTTAAAAAGGTTTGCCACTGAATTAGGGTTAAGGGTTTTAAATTATCATCCCAATCAGTCTTGTCTTTCCAAATTTGCTGCATGATAATTTTTGCTACAATTATCTTTGGGGATAGCCAACCTGCTGGATCGAAAAGCTTAGCAATTTCTGACAAGACAGCACGTTTTGTAATTGTATTTCTACGAGGCTGCGAAACTAGTCTAAAATAAAAGCAATCATTATTTGCATTCCATCGCAAGCCTAAAGTTTTCGTATTGCTAGCATCTGAAATTTTTAAGAAGTCTGCATCAAGCAGATTCTCACGGGGTAACTCTTCTAAGAGACGAATATGATTGGCTGTCCATTTTCTCAAAATGAAACCAGCCGAATTTAGAACATGAGTAAGTTCAATCCGTCTCCTAAAAGCCTCTTCTAGCTCATGAGAGCCAGCAAGTACATCATCGACATAAATTTGGGTTTTCAAAATTTCAGATGCCGCAGGACTTCGGGGTTCACAATCGTTTGCCAATTGTATGAGAGTTCGAATCGCTAAATAAGGTGCACAGTTCACTCCGAACGTGACCGTATTTAACTCATAGTCCTTTACGTCAACTTCGGGGTTTTCCCGGTACAATATTCGTTGGAATTGGGTTTGATTGGGATGAATCAATATTTGGCGATACATCTTTTCAATGTCCGGTTTAAAGACATATTTGAAAAGTCGCCATTTTAGAATTAGTACCGTAAGGTCTGCCTGCAAAACAGGCCCGGAGTATAAAATATTATTCAAGCTCACGCCATTAGAAGAGGGGTTTGAAGCATTAAATACTTCTCTCAGTTTAGTAGTGATGCTATCGGGTTTAAATACGGCGTGATGTGGTCGCATTAACACTCGGGAGTTCAACAGCTCTAATATGTCCCAATTCAAAATATTCATTAATCACGCTATCAGGGTTCTTTAAAAGACGGGTTTCATTTCTTTTGAATTGAGACAGGGCGCTATATCGAGAATCTCCTAAAGTTAACTCATTAAGAAATTCTGGACGAAAGGGGAGTGAAACTACATAGCGACCATCGGGGTTTCGATATGTGGTGGACCGATAAAGTTCTTCGCAATATTCGTCGGCTTCTGAAAAACGGGTGGCTAGTGGAACTTCTTCTAGTTCCCAAAACCGAGAAAGTTGATTATTTAAATCAATTTGGGAGCAAAAGTTTGCAACAGAGTGTAGGGGTTCAGATTGAAGAACTTCACCAGTTACTATCCAACCGAAAACTGTTCTCTGGGCGATCAGGTTGCCATTTGGATGTATTTTAACATCCTTAGTTAAGATTTTTGGATAAACATTTCCTCCGAAAAGAATATCCATATGGGTACACATAACATCGGTCATTGTAATATCGGGGAAATTTGAGGTTACAATATCAGTAAGAGAACACGAGGGCAACTGACCGGTAATTTTATCAACAACATATGCGCATATTTTCAGTTTAAAATTGGGGTCGATCGGAGATCCGACAGATACAACACACATGGTTGAAACTTTTCCAGCATAACAATCCATCATGCCAGTAACGTTAGTCGTTGGCACAGAAAATGTAGGAATTGCAAGTTTCCTTTGTAACCTCCTTGAAATAAAGGTACCTTGCGAGCCGGGGTCAACCAGCGCTCGAGCAGCACATCTGATATCTTTAATTTGGACTATACATATAGTCGAGCCTAAGAGGACTGTAGAATGGGGGTTTTGATTTAGATGTGCTGAATAAGTATGGGTATTTTGAGCGGCTGTAGAAGTCGAAGGGTTATAATTAAGAGGGGTTTGTATTTGATTGTTTGCTGGGTTTATACTCTGAGTGGTCTGCTGGGTAATAGCAGAACCAGTAGCTAAAGGTAGTTGGGATGAAACTACACTGGGAATGTGTCCCTGTAGCCTTACATCTCTGTGTAACAAGGAGTGATGTCTCTGTTTACAAAGGGAACAAACATGAATACTTTTACAGTTCTTATATTCATGAGAGGTCGCGAGGCAATTTGTGCAACATTTAAGTTTTTTAACGGTCGACATTCTCTCATCAACACTTTGACTCAAAAAGGAAGGACAAAGTCTTAGGGTTTGTGATCCTTGACACATAAAACAACGACAAGTTGTTGGGGTGGAAACAGTTTTTGTCGCGAAACTTTGGACTTTCCTTGAATCATTTGAAGATTTTTTCGAGACACTAAAATTGGGATTTTTACGGGGGTTTGCAGTACTCAAATTTTTGTTCGGGTTTTGAACGGATTACGATTGAGACTGCCTTATGTCTGAAATCGATTCAAGAGTCTTGAAATGAGCAGTCAGAAATGCGTCCATATCTTCCCATTTAGGAGTTTTCGTACAAAGTTTCTTTGACTGTTCCCAAAGACTCAGAGTGTTTTCAGGTAACTTTGTAGCACAAATATATACTAACATTACGTGATAAAAAACTTCTGGGGTTACTTCAAGCAATGAAAGATTCGTAATACAATCATTAATAGTTCGCTGTAGATTTTTTATACTTGGACCATTTTCTTGGGATAGGGGTTTAATACTTAAAAGAGTACGAAGCTGTTCATTAATTAGGGCCCCTTTGTTCTCAAACGTGTCAACCAACTTTTTCCATGCAATTGCATAGCCATCGTTAGTTAACGGGACGGTTTGTATGACATCATGGGCATCTTTGCCAGTTTTTTGTAACAAATAATACAGTTTTTGAAATGGTGTTAAACGGGGGTTATTGCCATACAACGCAGAGAACATGTCTCGGAAAGAGGGCCAGCTCTTATAGTCACCATAGAAAATAGGTGTATCACAAGGGGGTAAATTCATAATGGGTGTTGATGTTTCCATTAACTTTTCAGCCTGAGCGGCCGATCTTAAGCGGTCCATATGGGCCGTAATTAATGATATACCACGGGTATATGTACTATAAGAACCCATATATCGGGACTTAACCTCGACAATTTGCGGGCTTTTCTTTTGTTCAGCCTCAATCAACAAAGTGTCGTATGTTGACCTAACAGCTTCCCATAAACGGTTAAATTCCTTTTCATGACTAACTAACGAGCCTATTCTGTGTTCAGAAGCGGGTATAATGGCAACAAAATCTGCTAAACGATCTGTATTACGAATCAAAGCTGATAGATCCATTTTTGATCTTAATTTGTATTGAGTAATTTTGAAAAAAAGCAAATAAAAATGTGTTAAAACTAAAAATCGAACTAGTCGTTCAAAAAAGGGGTAAATTAGCTTTTTTTTAATAAAAAGTATTATTTCAAAATTAATTGAAAAAAGCTTGAAAATTATCACGTTAAAACTGAGAATTTATATAAAAGGGGTAAAAATAATAAAAAACAAAAAATAAATTTTGCAAAAAAACGGGCAAAAATTCGAAAAAGGTCAATAAGTTTTCAACAAAGTTGTATAAATTTAAAAATAAATAGAGTAATGTTTCAAAAAAATAAAGGGTAAATATAAAAAAAGGGTGGATACAAAAAAGTAGAGTTTAATTTAAAAAAAATAGGGTAAAATAATAATAGCGAAAGAGATTTTATACTTTGTTCACTAATTCAGAACAAATATTCAAAATTCTAAGGGGTTTAATCACAATTTGCGTAAAAATTTCGGGTTAAAAATATTTTGTGTTAAATTAATAAAACATACGAGCATAACAACCCGCTTGAGTATTTGTAGGATACTAAATTTTATTTACAAAATTATTCTTAAGTACTAACATTGAAAACCTTAAACCTAACTAGAACTGATAAGCTACGATTGTACACATGCACACACTAGCTTAATTTATTACTCATAAAACACGATCATGTTTAGTCACATGCATATTTTAGTGATAAAAACAAAAGGTTTCATTATCTGTGTTAGTGTTTGTCAAAATAACCAAGTACACAGAATTACATACATATGTAAACTAAATTATTTCTTACTCTAATGACCGTTTTTATTTTTTATTCTTAGAACTAATGGAAATTTCTTTTTATGGGAAATTCCATCTCCACTAAGTTATCTCTTACTCTAATGACCTTTTTTGTCTTTTATTCTTAGAACTAATAAATATTATCTTTTAATAATAAACATGTTCAATTCTGAACATTCTGCCGGGCCTCCAGAGGAGCTGGAGCCGAGAAATCTAATTTTACTACAGTATTATTACTGCGGCAACACTGATATTTAATATACATACAAAACAATATTAGAATACCAATTATAATTAATATCAAAGATGCGTATCCTGATACAGTGTGGAGTTGAATTCTTTTTAATTCAACGTGGGATGTCTTCATTTTTTCGACTGCATTTTTTAAATAGTTCATCTCCTTTGTGTTGTTGATAATTGTCACGTCTAAAGGTTTCACCAGCCTTGATTCTACTTGCGGAAGTTCTAGACCCCATGACGATGCCTGGATAGGTTACTGCATACGTGATGTAAATCGTTGTGAGGCTGTTAATGTCACTCCTTCATATGTTGCAATACATCCTGGTGATAACGTCAGAATTCCTTTAAAAGGTAAAGTTTTCCAGCTGCGCTTTCCCTGACCACAATCCACTGTAATCATAAAGTTGCTAAACACGGCGAATATCCAATGATTTTCAGTGGATGTTTGCTTCCAAAAGCTTGTAGTTGAAATTTCCTCGAATTCGCAATCAGCGTGCCTGGATTGTTTTAAGGCTGACACTTCACAAGAGCGTTCAGTTGCTGGCTTCCATGGCATATTACCAATACAATTAAACTGACCTTGTAAATTCTTCTCATGCGTTCAATTGCACTAGCGACATCAAAAAGTACATGTTGGAAGCAAAGTTGTATGCAATCAATTCATTTCCAATTCTTTGCATCATCGTATGGTTCTTATTACCAACTGGCAGCTTTATTATTTCGTAAACTTCAGAACTGTGCTCATACAATAAAGGTATCTCCAACTGAATTACTAACCGTGACTTCATTATGATCCCTTTAGAAGTCATTGAATGGTAGACCTCTTTCAGCTCTGTTCCCGTAGCTTCTCCAGGAAGAACTAAATTATTTGGCAACATCTTCTTGATTTCTGACAGTTGTTTATGGAGCTGTGATGGCTTCAATAAATCAAGATTCACATGCCCGTGATTAATATCTATCAATAAGTTTATAATTGAGGATTGAATCCTGCTGCAGTCATCAATCATTAGGTTTAATTGTGTGGACATAACTTGGAATAATATAATCAAACGCTCGGTGTTTCTAGTACTTTGAACTTCTTCGTTGAACAGCTTCAGCTGGTTATACATTTTATTGAAGTTCGCGTTAACATCGTCTGTAGTCTTTTTCAGTATATTTATAGTTGAGTCTACAATGGACGTTTGTTTTTGGATTAAGTTGTTCAATTCCTGTTGATTTTCAAACACATTTCTCATATTCTGCTCCATTTTATCTCGGCCATCAGCATCCATCATCCCGAAAAGCATGTGATACAAAGACCCCACAAATTCGAAGGGAGCTCTTTTCTCTCGGGATTTGGTTAATAAAAGATCGTTATTTTCATTAAGTATATTGATTCATTGTTGAAATTACCATTTCACATGTTTCTTTGTAATATCCAAGATTTGGACACTCCTTTTTAACCTTTTTCATCAACGTCTGTATACGTTCCCTCTCTTTTTGATATGTTGAAAGATCGAAATATATTACTAAGCTCCATTTCGAATTGATCATATTTATTTGGCCTATGTTGTCTAGATATAATGCTATATTTGAAGAAATCTCCTTGATTGAAAATGGCTTATTGACTTCTAACGGCACAGTCTTTACTTGCTTCATTATGACAATCAGCAATAGCAGGAACCCTAACATTCTTAACATCTTATTTCCTTTTGGTTGCTTTCTTGATGTACAAAAACTTGTAACTGAAGAACCATTTTCTTCACCGTCATGCTCATCTGACACCGACAATGCGCATACTTTATGTATTGGACGCTTGAGTATGCTGTTTGGAAGTTTTACAGTCACAACTCTTACCATGCCATCTTTACCTTCATGTACCTCTGTCACCCTTCCCAGAGGCCACTTCGCAGGGTAAGTTGGTTCATCCTTTACCAGTACCAGTGAACCTTTCTTTAAGTTCTCCCTAGGCTGCCTCCACTTTGCTCTTTGTTGCAATGTCACCAGGTATTCCTCCTTCCACCGATTCCAAAAATCTTTTTTTAATTTTTGGATAAGCTTCCATCTATTAAGTGAACTTATCTTAGACTCATCAATGTGCTCCGGACAGTCGATTAGGGGTCGACCAATCAGAAAATGACCTGGTGACAATGTATCTATAATATCGCTGCTCTGATTATCCATTTCTACCAGAGGTCTGGAATTCAGAACTGCTTCTATTTGCGTCAGCAGCGTACACATTTCTTCAAAAGTCAGCTTTGTATCTCCAATTATTCTTTTTAGATGATATTTTGTAGATTTCACACCCGCTTCCCAAATCCCTCCAAAGTGAGGGGCTGCGGGGGGAATGAAATGCCATTGTATTTTTTGTGATGCCAAAATTGGTATAATGGATTCATTGCTTTTTATTGCTTTTTTGAACTCTGCATCTAATTTTTTATTTGCGCCAACGAAATTAATGCCATTATCCGAAAAAAAAAAACTTTTCAGCGCTGCCAAAAATGCATCAGTTGTTAGATCGCTGACAGCTTCTAAATGAATTGCTTTAGTTACCATGCAGACAAACACTGCAATATATACTTTAAATGATTTTAAGCCTCTCCCTTTTGAACATTTCATCTGAATTGGCCCTGCATAATCTACACCTGTATGCATGAATGGGGAAGATGGCGTAACACGTACTTCGGGCAGATTCCCCATGAGCTGTTTGGCTGAGTCTTGTCTATAGCGCACGCATTTTGTACAATTTCTAATTTGTTTCTTCACAGCTGCTTTTGCCCCTACAATCCAATATTTTCTTTTTATATTTGCCTCTAATAGTCGATTGCCTCCATGAAGTGTTAAGGTATGTACATTATCTATTATCAACGATGCCAAATGTGAATTTTGTAAAATTATTGGATGTTTTTGGTTGTAAGGCAGACTTGAATTATTCAACCTTCCGCCCACCCGAAGAATGTTGTCGCTGTCTATAAATGGGTATAGACTTTGGATTTTACTAGTAGAGCTGACTATGCGGTCTTTCTTTAAACTTATAATTTCATTTTTAAATTCATATTGCTGATGGTGACAGATAATCAATTTTTCTGCCGCTTCTACTTCCGCAACGGTCAAGTATTTTTGATTATTACGTTTGCCTTTGATTCTGTTCGTGAATCGCAAAACATAGGCCACAACCCTAGTCAGCTTATTTAACTTCGAATACTTGCTCATAAGTTCATTCAAAAAATTTAATTTTGTTGCAGGGTTTGTCATGAAACATGATATTATTGGCTGTTCTTCTTGATGTATTGGCCAATGTTCTGTTGGTTTCGACAGCCAATTGGAACCATTCCATCATAATAAATAGTCCTTGAATTTGTCGGCGTGTATTCCTCTAGACGCAATATCTGCTGTGTTATCTTTGCTGCTAACATGCTAACATAATGCTGTAGGCACTAGCGTGTTGATTTCGTTCACTCTGTTTCTTATGAATTTATCCTTATTTCTGTTGTTCTGAATCCAACCCAATGTAATCGTTGAATCACTCCAAGCGTATATTTTTTGTTGGCGTTTAAAGATGTCTGCTACTTTACGCAATAGCCTCGCTAAAAGATGTGCTGCGCTAAGCTCCAGTTTTGGAAGAGTTTTTCTATTCTTAATCGGATTAACCTTGCTTTTAGCTGTCAGTAATATCACAAACGACTTGACCTTTATATATATACTACTGCTTCATACGCTTTTTCAGAAGCATCGGCGAATGAAGACTCATTATGTTTTTCGGAAATTTGTCCCATTCTTCTTTTAGCTCACTAGACAACACTTCATCCCATGTTGATTGTTGTAACCACAATTTCTGTACAAAAAGTTTTGCTACCAATGTAACTGGTGACAACCAGCCTAATGGATCAAAGATTCTGGCAACATCTGAAAACGCTTGCCTTTTTGTTATTTTATCTTTTTGAATAAAATTAATATTGAACATAAATTCATCCTTTACTGGATCCCATTGAAGGCCCAGTGTCTTCACTGATTCGTCATCCTCAATTTCAATGACTGCATTTTTCTGAATGCTTTTAACATCTTCGATCACTTGTTTATCGTTTGATAACCACTTCCTTAAATTAAACCCGAATTTCTTTAGCTGATATTTAATTTTACGCTGAATACTTTTGCATTGTTGAATTGTATCTGCTCCAGTCATCAAATCGTCCATGTAGAAGTCTTCTTTTATTATGTTGTGAACATCCTCTTCCTTACAGCTATCAGCTATGTAGAACAGTGATCTTACATCAAGAAATGGTGCAGACGCTGTGCCATACGTAACAGTATTTAATTTGTATTCCTTTATGGGATCATTTTTGTTTTCTCTCCATAACACATGTTGATAAGATTGATCTTCTTCTACAATCTTAATTTGACGGTACATTTTTTCCACATCCGCTGTCACTACATATCTCCACAACCTCCACTTTATGATGATGTCAAAGATATCTTTTTGAAGTTTCGGGCCCGTAAACATTGTATCGTTTAAGCTATTGCCGTTTGATGATTTAGCGGACTCATCGAATACTACACGTAATTTTGTTGTTAGACTGTTTTCTCGTATTACCGGTTGATGCGGTAGGTAGTACTTTCCACTATGGCTCTTATTTACATCTGTCATGTGACCCAGCTCTAAGTATTCTTGCATAAATTTGACGTAGTCCTTTTTTAGCTTTATGTTGCGATCTAGTCTTCTTTCTAAAGATAGAAACCTGGCTAACGCTTGTTTTCTGGATTGGCCCAAATTGATGTCATCTCTAATTGGCAATTTTACTACAATTTTGCCATTTTGGTTAACCATTGTAGTTTTTTCGAATATTTCTAGGCAGTGTTTATCTTCAGAATTTTCTTCAGCATTTGGAAGCTCTTCAAGCTCCCAAAACCTCTCCAGATTTGTTACGGCTGACATTAGTTTTTTATTATTGCTGTTATTACTAAAGACTCCTGTTAAAATCCAACCCAATTTTGTAGATTGAGCCACTAAGCCATTCTTTTTGCAAACCCCTTCTTCTAGAATATCGCCAAATACGTCAGCTCCAATCAGGATATCAACTCTATCTGACTTATTGTACATTGGATCAGCTAGAACGTAGTTGTCCCACTGACTGAGATCAATTTTAAATGATTTATCAGGTTGTGGTCCTGAAATTGAAGGTAAAACTACCGCATCAGTACTTATAACTTGGTCACTATAGAAGCGTGGTTGAATTAATAGTTTCACCATTGCCTTTGATGTGGCCACTATTGTACTTCCAAGTCCTTGTATGTTAGTTTTGCACTTAATTCTTGGAAGTCCTAATATTTGTGCAGCATCTTTTGAAAGCGCTGTAATTTGTGATCCCTGATCAATTAATGCTCTTAGCATAATTAATTCTCCACTTGCTGCACGAACTTTTACCTGTGAGGTCGCAAGCAGTGTTGTTGTAGTTGTGTTTGATTTTTTTATCATCACTGATTTTGATGTACTAGATTTTGGTTCCTCGTTTTTTTCCTCATCTTTATGTAGCAGCCTATGGTGTCCTTTTCCGCAAAGACCGCATTTAGTTTTATTAGAACATTTCCTATCAAATTTGTGGTTAATGCATGTAAAGCATAATTTATTTTTATAAGCGATTCTTCTGCGGTCAGCCATTGGTAATGTTAGAAACTTTCTGCATACACTCGTTAAATGGCCATTCATGTTGCAGTAAAGGCACACATGTTGTGCCGTGTAAAGTGTGTTGGAAACTTTTGTATTGTCACCCACTTTTTTTCTGGTACTTACATCCTTGGCGCTTCGTAACTGCTTCCAAGGCTTGAACTTGTTGCTCCAAAAATTTCAAAACGTCATCAAGACTTTGAATTTCTTTTGTTTTCTTAACATTTTGTTCATAATATCGGAGACCATCATTGTCTAGTTTTCTGATTATAATGCGAGCAATAAACGGTTCAGCATCCGTTATCTTCACATCCATTCCTTTAAGCGCATAAATGCAACTGTTTGTTGTGTCCAATAGCTACTTTACACTTGCGGATGACTCGCTGTTGACCATTGGTTGATCTAGTAGTTTGTCGACTTGGTTGGTAAACAACAGCCTTCGATTCTCGTATCTTTGTTTGAGAATTTCAAAAGCCGCCACATAGTTTATATCCGTCACTTTCAGGTGTTGAACTAGTTTCTTAGCTTCACCTTTTAGTGCTGTTACCAATCGATACATTTTCTCCACATTAGAGAGATAATTGCAGTCATGCACAAGGCTCTTAAACATATCATGAAATGGAGCCCAATCATTTATGTCTCCATGAAACTCAGGTATTTCTATTTTACCTAAGTTTGAAATGCCACTGGCATCAATTCTTGGCTCATTGACCTGTTCCCTTGAAGGATTTTTTACGTTTTTTGCACGTAATGCAAGAGCCATGTAATACTCGTCCTCAATATCTTCCTTGAGGATACGCACTTCTTTAGTGCTATTAAACTCGCATAGTTTTTTATAAACGTCTTCCAATGCTAAAAATCGTTTTTTTATTTGCTGCGTCTTTATGTCCAGTAGCTCGTTGGATGCATCAGATACTATTGTATGTAGTTCTGATATCTTTTCTCGCATCCATTCTACCTTTTCGATAAATTCTTCCAGCAGTTCTTCGGCTTTTCCTTGGACATTGGTAATGTCCTTGTTTTCTTTTTTACAGGCTATTGATTGCGTCCATTGGCTTTCTGATGATGACGTACTGGCTTTTATTAACTGCTTCTTTTGCTGGTGAACAATTTCCTGATGTTTATCTAGCTCTTCTTCATTCATTACTTGTTGAATTAATTCAATATTTTCTGCTATTACATCCTCTATTGATTCAAAATACTTTTGTTCAAAGTAATCTTCAGACGTTCTTCCTGTTGTCAAAAGTGCTGTATTATTTGCCTCAAATTCAGCTCGAATCTGGTCAATACGTTTAGATACCTCAGGAATTCTTGTAGCGCGAATTGTTTTCAAGCTTAGTTTTGTCCGAATTGTAACTAGCTCGTCGCCCAACTCTTTTTGGCGTTCAAATAATTTTGCTTTATTAGCCATAGCTAATATGCTTTATATTATTAATGTTTATAGAAATAATATCTGTGTATTTGGATAATTATTCACAACACAATCCCTGTTTTAGCCGAGATTGACGCTTTTTTTTTAACTCACAATCCCTGTTTAAGCCGAGATTGACGCTCTATAACTTTTTTGTATACTATTTTTAAAATTTTATTTTTCAATAATATCTAACGCTTGTTAAATTTATTATTCTTTAATTTTTATTTTCCACACTGGTTTTCTTTTTTTTTTTTTCTCGAAGGACCAAATGTTAAATTAATAAAAGATACGAGCATAACTACCCGCTTGAGTATTTGTAGAATACTAAATTTTATTTACAAAATTATTCTTAAGTACTAACATTGAAAACCTTAAACCTAACTGGAACTGATAAGCTACGATTGTACACATGCACACACTAGCGACCCTTAATTTATTACTCGTTAAGTGTTTTATGATCATGTTTACGCACATGCGTATTTTAGTGATAAAAACAAAAGGTTTCATTATCTGTGTTAGTGTTTGTCAAAATAACCAAGTACACAGAATTACATACATATGGAAACTAAATTATCTCTTACTCTAATGACCTTTTTTATCTTTTATTCTTAGAACTAATGGAAATTTCTTTTTATGGGAAATTCCATCTCCACTAAGTTATCTCTTACTCTAATGACCTTTTTTGTCTTTTATTCTTAGAACTAATAAATATTATCTTTTAATAATAAACATGTTCAATTCTGAACATTTTGAAACAAAAAAATTAATTATAAAATCACTTTCGCAGTTACAAATGGTATAAAAATGATAAATACACTAGCACAGATAATAAATAAACACGGTTACTCACTTTCGGGTAAACGAATAAATTAATTTTCGTCAAAAAATATATAAACTATTCTTCAAATTTATTTTATCCCGGGTAAAACAATATTAAATTAATAAAGTGCACAAATTTTTTCACAAATGAGTTATAATTATGTAAAAAACAGTAAAAATGCACTTTATCAAATAAAATTTAGTAGTAACCGGTTTATTCGTTTGTCAAAATTATACAGCACTAGTGTTATGGTAATGTGTAACAAGAGAACACAAGAAAAAACAACCAACAAGAGGGAGTAATAAGCTGTGTTTGTTTTTATTAAAATACAAAACACTCTCAGTCACTAGAAACGACACACGATATTTTTGTTTGTTTATTATTATCAAAACACTATAAACACAAGAAATATTATTCATTAATTATTCACGTGTCTGTCTGTTTTTGTTTACAAAAAACTAACGAGTAAAAATTTGTTTTATTTATTCTCTTTTGTGCTATATTCTTTAAACACAGCACAGTGGGGTCAAACGCAAATTTTTTGGTAATAAATCTGAATCTCCTAAACTACTGGTCGGATCAAATTGAAATGTATGGAAGAGTTGTAGAGGAGGACCTAAGCTTTCAGAAAAATCATCTCGTAGTAACCCTGTGATAACACGAGATAAGCTACAGGGTGTCAAAGTTGACTACCTCGAGTATGTAAAAGTTAAAAAAAATCGTAACTTGTACAAATGAAGTCCAATTTTAAAGATTTTTATATTTCTGGAAAGTGCTTGGCAAGATAAAGAAAAAATAAGCTTACTCATCTAAGTTATCTCTTACAGTTAAAAATATATTTACGCTTGAATTTTGAATTTTTGGCTCGACTTTCTTTCGATTTTCGGGAATAAGTCCGGAGATATATGAGGTAAAAAAAATTTAAAAATATTCTGCAATTTACTACATATTTCAAAATAATATGCTGAAAGAATTTTAGGATTATCTCAATTCGTCTAGACGTGCAAAATATTCAGTCAGCACTCTGAAATTGGTATGAAAAATGGCTATTTTTTTACAAAAATATAGTACAATTCATTCACTTTTTTCTCAAAGTTCCGTTAATAAAATTTTTTTTTTCCTTATTAATTTCAAAAGATAAGGCTTTATAAATGGTTAATAAAGAAATTTTGAATTGATTTAAGTTTGCACCCTACATCCAGCATTGGCCGAAAATTGTCAATTTTAAAAAATAGTTTCATTTTTATCGATTAATAAAAAAGGAAATGTTACGCGAGCTTTTTTAAATTTGGTACCCATATTTTTTATAGAAATAGATTTAGAATGATTTAACACTAAACTGCTTCCCGCCCGGCCAAAAACGAATGCAGGAGTGGAGATTTTATGTTAAAATTCAGTTTTTTTAACGACTATTTTTTTGAAAGCATATTAGCATAATATTTTTAATATTATTTCTTATGTAATGTATAAAACACAAATCAAGCTTTCATTCCTAAAAAAATCAATAAAATAGCTCCAATAACCTATTTTTGGTAATTTTTCAAATCAAGCTTTCATTCCTAAAAAAAATCAATAAAATAGCTCCAATAACCTATTTTTGGTAATTTTTCAAAAATAAATTTTTTTTTAAAAAATAGCTGAAAATCCAAAAAAATTTAATTTTTTTAATAGAACACTAATTTTGCAAATACTTTAAAAATGTTAAAATAATATAAAAATAGACTTATTTACCAATTCAACGATATATAAAATGTTGATATAGGTCATTTAATAATAGTAATATAATGCCCTCAAAACTACCAAGTCACGTCAAAAGTTGCAAAATTCACTATTTTGTTCCGTATTTCCATATGTGTGTATACGTAACACTCAACTGCATTGCTTATTTTTGTTACGAGATAATAATATTTATTAATGAATTTATTTAAAGTGTTCATAATTTTTTTCTACTGAAAAGGTTTTTAAAATTACCTAAGTACATAAATAAGTATATTTTCCTTCGTTTTTTATTACATTTTTGTAAGTTTTTAAATAATTTACCTAGCTACTTAATTAATGTATTATAACAAAAATGATTTTTTTACAATCGCATAGGTACATTTTTTGACGTACCTGTTTAACACTACAGGTCATAAAAATAAACTGAATGAAATTGGGGGTTTTGAGCAAAAATTTAAATTTTTTAATTCATTTTTCCTGTCCCCATTTACCTGATATAAATATTCTTTTTCTATATATAAGTATCCTTATAAATATGCAGATTTATTAGTGAATTTGCCATTATGGAGATTACAAAAGTAATCTGATATAATCTATCTGATATTATAAATCGTCCAGAAAAAATAAGAAAACTCATTGATACAGTAGTATCTTTTGGTTTAACTCTTACTGCAGAAGACAGTTTAAAGCTCGAAAATTTTTATAAATCATACGAAAAAAGGATGCAAGCTTCAGATTGGTCAATACCAAAGTTCAAGAAGAAAAAATGAAGAGTGGTTGGAGGGAGAAATACCAATTTTCATCGGAAAGCAGAAAAAGGGTCGACCAAAAAAAAGTTACGATGAAGTTCAGCTAAGAACAAAGAGGACCAAACAGGGATCTATTCTAAATTCACATATGAATGCCGAAATAAAAGATACATTTAAAGCTTTAGTAACACGTACGCAACCAAAGGAAGTAGAAAAAGTTATAGATGTGTTACCAAAAGCTTCTCCCAATCGATTACATAGGATAATCCAAAGCATAGTGACACCGAAATCAACATCGTCCTTTACCTCTGAAGATGCTTTAGCTCTAATATTAAATTTAGGATTATCAAGAAGCCAATACGAGATTTTGAGGAAATCTGTTAGCGAAAAAGGATATGATATCTTTCCCAGTAGCAAATTAGTGAGAGAAGCGAAAAGTAATATTTTACAGCCTATGGAGCACCCGGTTAATGCTTCTGTTAAAAGTGCTAAAGTTAATATATTGCAATTACTTGAAAATACTGCCTCTAGAATTATATCTACCTTCAGCAATGATAACATTGAAAAATGCAAAGACTCTGAACTGATTTTAATATTCAAATGGGGCTGCGATGGAACATCAGGATTTTCGGAATACAAACAACTGGATGGAAGTAATTCTGGAAATAATTATTCCTCGCTGTTTATAGCGTCTCTGGTACCACTTCGAATGCGCTTAAATAAGCCTTCCTCATCGACAAGAAATGACTCGCTTTTTGGTGATATATGGATAAATTTAACTCCAGGTTCCAAATTTTTGTGCCGTCCAATCCTTTTTGATTACACAAAAGAAACCACGGTTACAATAAACAGCATTGTCAATCAATTGGAAGAAGAAATTAAAGCATTGCCCCCAATATATGTAAAAGTATCAAACAGAACTATTAAAGTTACATTTCAACAACAATTAACGATGATTGATGGAAAAGTTGCAAACGCTATAACAGATACAACATCTACATGGAAATGTAATATATGTGGAAAAATAAGTTCACAATTTCTGGATAATTCTGAAGTCCTTGTTAATAAAAATTCTTTTAAATTTGGAATATCAACACTCCACGCAAGGATAAGATTTTTGGAGTTCTGCTTACATCTTGCATATGATATGAAGTACAGAAATATTCCCGGGCAGGAAAATGCTACAGTAAAAAACAATTTGGAACTTCACGAATTACGAAAAGAGGAGAAGAAAAGAATTCAATTAGAATTCAAAGAACAACTCGGATTAATAATTGATAAACCTCTACATAGCTATGGAAGCTCAAATGATGGAAATACAGAAAGACGTTTCTTTGAAAATCCGGAACTCACATCTTCAATCACAGGCATTGACTTAAATATTTTGAAGCGTTTTAAGATTATATTGGCAGCCATTAATAGCAAAAAACAAATTAATGCGGACAAATTTAAAATTTTTGCTTACGAAACTAAAGAACTACTTAACATTACATACCCCTGGAAATCAATGACTCCAACAATTCACAAAGTATTGGCTCATGGTAAAGAAATAATAGAAAATAGTATTTTGCTATTGGGAGAGCTAACAGAGGAAGCACAGGAAACCCGAAATAAAGATGTTAAACATTTCCGACTCTTCAATACCCGAAAATGTTCGAAAATAGCGCAAAATATGGACTTAATGGAATATTTATTAATATCATCAGATCCAGTTATATATTCTATAAGAACACGATGGCTACCAAAAATCACTCTTGAAATAGAAAAAGAGGATTCCGAAGCTAAGGAAGTTAAAAATTTGCTAACGTTTGATGTTTCTGATTATTTTCAAGAAAATCTCTGATAATATCTTCGATAATATATTCTTAATAAAATAAATATACGGGATATATGTATAATAAGTATGTAAATATGTAGAACAAATTAAATAAACATTACTCAAATAAAGAATTTACTACTTTATAATAACAAATATATACCTACATAATACATTAGAAAACTAAAATGTTACGTATACACACATATGGAAATACGGAACAAAATAGTGAATTTTGCAACTTTTGACGTGACTTAGTAGTTTTGAGGCCATTATATTACTATTATTGAATGGCCTATATCAACATTTTATATATCTTTGAATTGGTAAATAAGTCTATTTTTATATTCTTTTAACATTTTTAAAGTATTTGCAAAATTAGTGGAGTTGTATTAAAAAAATTAAATTTTTTTGGATTTTCAGCTATTTTAAAAAAAAAATTTATTTTTGAAATATTACCAAAAATAGGTTATTGGAGCTATTTTATTGATTTTTTTAGGAATAAAAGCTTGATTTGTGTTTTATACATTACATAAGAAATAATATTAAAAATATTATGCTAATATGCTTTTAATATGCTTTTAAAAATAGTCGTTAAAAAAACTGACTTTTAACATAAAATCTCCACTCCTGCATTCATTTTTGGCCGGACGGGAAGCAGTTTAGTGTTAAATCATTCTAAATCTATTTCTATAAAAAATATGGGTACCAAATTTAAAAAAGCTCGCGTGACATTTTTTTTTTTTATTAATCGATAAAAATGAAACTATTTTTTAAAATTGACAATTTTCGGCCGATGGATGTAGAGTGCAAACTTAAATCAATTCAAAATTTCTTTAATAACCATTTATGAAGCCTTATCTTTTGAAATTAATAAGGAAAAAATTTTTTTATTAACGGAACTTTGAGAAAAAAGTGAATGAATTGTACTATATTTTTGTAAAAAAATAGCCATTTTTCATGCCAATTTCAGAGTGCTGACTTTGAATATTTTTCACGTCTAGACGAATTGAGATAATCCAAAAATTCTTTCAACATATTATTTTGAAATATGTAGTAAATTACAGAATATTTTTAAATTTTTTTTACCTCATATATCTCCGGACTTATTCCCGAAAAACGAAAGAAAGTCGAGCCAAAAAATCAAAAAATTCAAAATTCTAGCGTAAATATATTTTTAACTGTAAGAGATAACTTAGATGAGTAAGCTTATTTTCTTTGTCTTGCCAAGCACTTTCCAGAAATATAAAAATCTTTAAAATCGGACTTCATTTGTACAAGTTACGATTTTTTTTAACTTTTATATACTCGAGGTAGTCAACTTTGATACCCTGTAGCTTATCTCGTGTTATCACAGGGTAACTACAAGATGATTTTTCTGAAAGCTTAGGTCCTCCTCTACAACTCTTCCATACATTTCAATTTGATCCGACCAGTAGTTTAGGAGATTCAGATTTATTACCAAAAAATTTGCGTTTGACCCCACTGTGCACAGTTGAGCAGCTTTTGCTTTTGTTAACAGAGGAGTTAACTGAGAATAAATAAAATTGGGATCCAAAAAAGAAAACAACAATAATAAAATAAAAGATCAATTTTTAATAGAATAAAATTAAAGCAAAAAAAATGAAAAATTAGGGATTAAGACTTTTATTTTATCACTGTTAAAAAAAGGAAAAGCACACGCGAATAAAAAAAAAACACTTTGGGGTAAAATATAAAAAATAACAAAGGGGTTTTTGCCACTTTTTGCTCAATTGTGTTTTGCCGACGGCAATTTGTGTTTCTAGCACTGATCTTGTTTGTTGGTTTTTGTCTTTTTTTTCTTTCACTTGTGTTTGCACTTTTAAATTCAAAAAATTACCTTTTTAATTGTTTGAGGGAGGGTTTAAAAAAAATAAAAACAAAACAGGATTTATCCAAAAAAGGAGTGCGGGTTTCCAAAAGGAGGGTTCTGAAAATAAAATATTTTCTAAAAATATTTCAAGTTCACGGGGGGTTTCTTAAATATCCGGTTAAGGACCAAAAAAATGTTTTGCTTGAAATATTTTTATAGAAAATATATACAGAAAAAAAACGGGTATTAGAATTTTTTCTATATAACTTGGGGTTTTATTTAGCTCGGGGTTTTTTCGTAATTTGTACGTACCGTACGCTCGGGGTTTACAAAAGTAAGTGATTTACAAAAATTATGTATAACAACAAACAGCCCCTTTTTTCTCATCTCCTGGCAACACTGCATAACAGCATCATTTAATTGATACCACTTAGTTACTTTTTTGTTGGAATGGCGAGATCAAGCCAGAAAATTTAGAATTCGTTGTGTTTTCTTATTATAGGAAGAAACTTTTCCATGTACCCTTTAGATAGTATTCATATTAAAAAAAAAAAAAACAAAAAATAATCTCAATGATTTTTCGTTCTCTCTTTTGCCTCCAAATTTTTTTACCGTTTAAGAACTTTTTTTTTACCTTGCTAGTCTTCAGCCAGCTCTTATTTAACTTTTCTGATAAAAGATGCATCCAGCGATGTAGATAACACATAGTTACTGAGATAGGGTAATTCCAAAAAATTTCGGCCCAGCTCGAATTTTTACTATCACCGATTTTAATGAAATTCAGCACATATAATCTACTTCTCTATGCTATATCGATAATGGTTCATATTCTATGAACCTATAAACTTGGACACTTCCAGCTTTTTTTGTCTAAAATGTGCAAAATTTAAGCTTTAATAACTTTTATGTGCATCATCTGATTTCAAAAAATTTTGATGTAATTGGAAAAGGCTTATACTCTTCTTTATAATAAAACCATAATAACTAAACATTTCACTGGCACAAGGACCCCTAAAATGAAAAAATATCCTTTATCCTTGGATATCTTGAAAGATATTAAGTCAAGCCAAATAATGTATATATTGGGGTTTGTTAGCTGGGTAGATATTAATGGCACTTGCTGTATAAATAGGGTCAATTGCCACCGTAAAAACTGCTGGGAAGGGATGAGTGGAAATCCTCTTACTGGTTACAATGAGGTATTATGTGTTTGTGCAGAAATTGTAATGCACAGAAAGAATCTTCTAACATCCAGCTTAAAGGATACCATTCGAATCAGAATCACTTTGTGGGTAGATTTAACGATGTCCGTCCGCTTAATTGGCTGGCTGTCCATGTAAAGCTTCTGCGCAAACTACAGGTTGAAATTAGGAAGATAATTTGATGAAATTTGGTACATATGATTTTTTTTTTTTACACAAGGACGAATTCTGCAGAATTTGGCTATGGTCGGCTATTATTTCACATAGACCCCATACAAATGCCCTCCCGGAATTGAGTTTTAACACTCATAAATGCCTTAAAAATAGAAATATTTTAATTTGGCAAAAATATGTTTTATATAAGCACAAATCTGTATGCCAAAAGCTCCTATGTGAACCTCTCTTCCAAAAATATAAATAAATCCTTCAGAAATTTTAGTAATTGGTAATATTTAATACAAATAGGATTTATATATTATAAGTAAAAGCCATAGTGCCAAATTTTGCTTGCAGTGCTATCATATAAGGCAGCTATGTTCAATTAGTTACACACTTAGGAATTACACTAAATGTGTGTGGAAGAGAAGATAACAAAGTAAGATAGCAAACTACTCTATTTGACGTGGCCAAAATTACTCAATTTTAAAACGAAACGAGTGGTTTTTTTTTTTGCAGATTTATAACGCGGCAACACCGCAACTTTGTTAACAAACTACTGTATCCGGTAGAAAAATGTTTTAAAATTTATTTAAAAAAAACCCTTTTGAGAGATTCAAAATATGGTTCAAATACCTTTTTTGAAACGAAACAATGTATGTTTACTGATGGTACTATAATTAAATTCAAAAAAATGCAAAATAACGATTTTAAAATTTTAGTTGTATATTATTTTGAACTCTAGGTCGAATTAAGTAATTTGTTCCTGGACCGGACCACTTGGAGGTGATACTGGAAGGTCTCAGCTTCACTTTGATATAGTAGAACAAAGTATTCAAAACAAGATTTTTTTTAATTTCACTCAAGGGACATTTGGGCCATAGGTCCAATTGAGTGATTTGTTCCTGGTCCGGTTCACTTGGAGGTGATAGTGGAAGGTCTCAGCTTCAATCTCATATACATTTTATTCACCGCTATAGTTTTTGGTAGAACAAAGTATTCAGAAAAACGGTGATGGTGGTGCCGGGACTGCAACGTACTAGTAAATGATCTGGCAGCCCAGAAATAAATATATTAACAGTTTAAAAACTTGGCACACCTTTTATACTAACATGGCCACCGCCATTTTTACAAGGTGGTTTCGATTAGACATGTAGCCTTGGCTTGGTAACCGTCAAATTTTATTTGTCATCAAAGAAACAGCAGGGTAAGTGTTTTTTTAATTGATTAAAAATATGATTTTTAAGTGATAATAATAATTTAACATTATTTTTATAAAGTTAATATGTGTGAGCTTAAAGTGAGTGATTAAAAAAAAAAATGGTGATTTTTTCTTTTAAAAAAATAGTATGGTAATAGAGCTGCCACGTAATAAAAAAAAAATAAATTTAAAAATGGGATTTTTTTTAAATTCCCAAATAAAAAAATTATTTTGTAATTTTGCAGAAATAAGTATTTTTTTATTTTTTATTTTTTTTAACACGCGCAGAAAGCTCAAGCAAAGGAAGACAAAAAACGTACACACTTGGAAGGAAGGTAATAAAGGTACATTTTCACTAATACCTTTTATTAACTTTAAGAATATAATTATTTTAATACTAAATATAAAAATATTTAATAATAATTTAAATGTATTTTGTAAATTAATATATAATATAAGAATATATTAAGAATAATTTATAATTAGATAAATTAATTTAATAAAATATTGATTTCAAAAAATTTTTAACAATATATAACTTTTAAACTTTTTTTTGTTACATCTGGAGGCGAAATTTCATCATGAGAGTAAGACGTAAGTTTAGTTATAGTTCAAATGATTTAAAGACCATACTGTTAAATTGCTCATTTTTAGACGATTTGGAGATAATTTCTTCGAAAAATGTTAAATTATTTGAAATTATTATTGAATCGTTAAATTCTATTTGCAAAAAATCTAAATATAATAAGCTTCAAAATAATTTAAAATATAGAAGATGGATCTGTAGTATGGCAAAAACCTTGCTGAAAACACGCAAGGTAATAAAAGAAGACACATTTAATAGAGCTACGAATTTAAAATCTGATGTATCAGAAAATAATACTTTATTAGAATGTAATAAAATTTCAAATCCAAATACTAATGGAATGAAAGTTAATTCATTTCCAATGAATAATGATTCTATATCAGCCTCAATGGATGGCTCAGATAATACTTTGAAAATTGACAATGAAGTTTTAATTGAATCAAAAAATTTTATTTTGGAAGATTTACAAAAATCTTAACAATTGATTAAAGAACCTTATGTTTCTGAAAGCAAAGTTTTATTAGAAAATTGTAAAATATTGGAATGTACTCTAAAATCACATTCTAATGATATAGAAGTTAATTCTTTTCCAATGAAACAAGAATATATATCGGAGTTATTAAATAGTCCAGATAATATTTCGGACATTGATAAAGAAATTTTAATTAACTCGAATGATTTTATTGTGAAAGATTCACAGAAATCTTACCCATTGACTAACGAGCCAAACTTAATATTTGAAAATTTACCATTGAAAGATGATAATAGCAAGTTTAAGAATCCACCAGAAAAGTTAAATTGTGGTTCTACAAAAATTTTAAAGATATTAAATTCATCAGAAGAACAAACAATTTCTAATGATTCTTTTGCGAAAATTCTTAAAAATATTTTCGAACATCTTAAATTTGTTGAAGAATTTAAATCAAATCTTAAAACTATTAAGAATGATTGACGAATTAAAGAATATGAACGGTCATCAAACTATTAAATCTAATAAAGTAGAAAGTTGTCAAGAACAATAATTAAATGTTCAAAACAATAAACGGGATCATGTTCTTGGCCCCTTCGAAATCAGCGATGATTCATTGAATATGTCAAGCCTTTTAACTTATAGAAAGATTCCAAATCCCAATGAAAAGTGCAATAGAACTGTGCTTCAGGGGGAATCAAAGTGTGCAAAACCTAGAATAACATTTCAAAAGAATATTTTTGATTGTACATTTATTGTTAACTTAGATGTTGTACAAAATACAAACAACACAAAAATTACTAAAAAGAAAATCTTAGAAGATTTAGTGAGAGAGGCATATTTAAAACATAACAATGTTTGTATTTTATGTTTTTATAATGTTCTATATAGAAAAGACAGTACATTTATGTACGCTTATTGTAAATTTAATGATTGCACAACTTTCCGATTTGAAATTAATCCTAAGGGAAACGTTTCTGTTTATAAAACCAAAGAAATACAATATGCTGAAAATGAATCTCATGTTGGGCAAATCAGAGGATTAAAAAGATATATTATAAAAAACGACCTTAAGAACAATAAGGCATATTTGTATAGAAAACAGCAAATTTTAAATGCTGCAGATGATATTGCAGAAAGATTTTTGTAAATCTTCAAAATATACGTAAAAAATGTAAATCTGAAGGCAATTATGATAAATATTATCATTCAGATCCAGCTTAAGCTCTTATTTTGATGAAAGACGGTCCGTATAAAAATTATATACAACTAGTTGCTTCTCCATTAACAGTTTATACATGGGAAAAGGATATGTTTGAAACTTTTTTCAGTAATGTAAAAATTCTTGAAGATTCAAAATATACATTACATATTGATGCATCTGGCGAAAGCGTGAAAAGAGAATTTTGACATATAAAATTGTTTTACGAATTTCGGATATAAAAAAATTCTACCAATTGCGGAAGCAATTCTTTCTCGCCACACACTCAGTGAAATTTGTGCTTTTCTGGACAAATTGAAATTGTTCGTGAAAGAGAGCAATATTAAATATCAGTTCAAATGGCCTTATTGCAAACGGGTTTGTACTGATGTAAGTCCCGCATTATATGGCGCAGTGTTGAAAAGTTTTAATAATCAAACATTATTGGAATATCTTATAGCGTGTACTAAGTATCTAAATGTTAAAACAAATTCAAAGCTCAAACCTGATTTTGTTATCTTGTAGTGGTGTAAATGTCACTATATAAATATAATTTGCAAAGATTTAAATTTAAAATTAGGTAAAAACCAAAAACCAAAAATTATAGCGGTGAATAAAATGTATATCAAAGTAAAGCTGAGACCTTCTTCTATCACCTCCAAGTGGTCCGGTCCAGGGACAAATCACTCAGTTTGACCTATGGCGCAAAATGTCCCTTGAGTGAAATTAAAAAAAAAATTTTTTTGAATACTTTGTTCTACCAAAAACTATAGCGGTGAATAAAATTTATATCAGATACTCAGTTTAACCTATGGCCCAAATATCCCTTGAGTGAAATTAAAAAAAATTTTTTTTGAATACTTTGTTCTACCGAAAACTATAGCGGTGAATAAAATGTATATCAGATTGAAGCTGAGAGCTTCCACTATCACTTCCAAGTGGTCCGGTCCAGGAAAAAATCACTCAGTATAAACAATGGCCCAAAATGTCCCTTGAGTGAAATTAAAAAAAAATCTTTTTTTGAATACTTTGTTCTACCAAAAACAAAAGCACTTAACAAAGTGTATATCAGATTGAAGCTCAGACATTCCACTATCACCTTCCAGTGGTCCGGTCCAGGAAAAAATCACTCAGTATAAACTATGGCCCAAAATGTCCCTTGAGCGAAATTAAAAAAAAATCTTTTTTTGAATACTTTGTTCTACCAAAACCTATATCGGTGAATAAAATGTATATCAGATTGAAGCTGCGACCTTCTACTATCACTTCCAAGTGGTCCGGTCCAGGAAAAAATCACTCAGTATAAACAATGGCCCAAAATGTCCCTTGAGCGAAATTAAAAAAAAAATACTTTGTTCTACCAAAACCTATATCGGTGAATAAAATGTATATCAGATTGAAGCTGCGACCTTCTACTATCACCTCCAAGTGGTCCCGTCCAGGAACAAATCACTCAATTCGACCTAGGGCCCAAAATGTCCCTTGAGTGAAATTAAAAAAAAATTTTTTGAATACTTTGCTCTACCAGAAACTATAGCGGTGAATAAAATGTATATTAGATTGAAGCTGAGACCTTCCACTATCACCGTCAAGAGGTCAGGTCCAGCAACAAGTCACACAGTATGACATATGGCGCAAAATGTCCCTTGAGTGAAATTAAAAAAAAATTTTTTTGAATACTTTGTTCTACCGAAAACTATAGCGGTGAATAAAATTTATATCAGATTGAAGCTGAAAGCTTCCACTATCACCTCCAAGTGGTCCGGCCCAGAACAAATCACTCAATTCGACCTATGGCCCAAATGTGCCTTGAGTGAAATTAAAAAAAATTTTTTTGAATACTTTGTTCTACCAAAAACTATAGCGGTGAATAAAATTTATATCAGATTGAAGCTGAGAGCTTCCACTATCACCTCCAAGTGGTCCGGCCCAGGAACAAATCACTCAATTCGACCTAGGGCCCAAAATGTGCCTTGAGTGAAATTAAAAAAAATTTTTTGAATACTTTGTGCTACCAAAAACTATAACGGTGAATAAGATGTATATCAGATTGAAGCTGCGACCTTCTACTATCACTTCCAAGTGGTCCGGTCCAGGAAAAAATCACTCAGTATAAACAATGGCCCAAAATGTCCCTTGAGCGAAATTAAAAAAAAAAAAATACTTTGTTCTACCAAAACCTATATCGGTGAATAAAATGTATATCAGATTAAAGCTGAGACCTTCCACTATCACTTCCAAGTGGTCCGGTCCAGGAAAAAATCACTCAGTATAAACTATGGCCCAAAATGTCCCTTGAGCGAAATTAAAAAAAAAATCTTTTTTTGAATACTTTGTTCTACCAAAACCTATATCGGTGAATAAAATGTATATCAGATTGAAGCTGCGACCTTCTACTATCACTTCCAAGTGGTCCGGTCCAGGAAAAAATCACTCAGTATAAACAATGGCCCAAAATGTCCCTTGAGCGAAATTAAAAAAAAAAAATACTTTGTTCTACCAAAACCTATATCGGTGAATAAAATGTATATCAGATTGAAGCTGCGACCTTCTACTATCACCTCCAAGTGGTCCCGTCCAGGAACAAATCACTCAATTCGACCTAGGGCCCAAAATGTCCCTTGAGTGAAATTAAAAAAAAAATGTTTGAATACTATGCTCTACCAGAAACTATAGCGGTGAATAAAATGTATATTAGATTGAAGCTGAGACCTTCCACTATCACCGTCAAGAGGTCAGGTCCAGCAACAAGTCACTTAGTATGACATATGGCGCAAAATGTCCCTTGAATGAAATTAAAAAAATTTTTTTTGAATACTTTGTTCTACCGAAAACTATAGCGGTGAATAAAATTTATATCAGATTGAAGCTGAGAGCTTCCACTATCACCTCCAAGTGGTCCGGCCCAGGAACAAATCACTCAATTCGACCTAGGGCCCAAAATGTGCCTTGAGTGAAATTAAAAAAAATTTTTTGAATACTTTGTGCTACCAAAAACTATAACGGTGAATAAGATGTATAGCAGATTAAAGCTGAGACCTTCCACTATCACCTCCAAGTGGTCCGGCCCAACAAATCACTCAATTCGACCTATGGCCCAAATGTGCCTTGAGTGAAATTAAAAAAATTTTTTTGAATACTTTGTTCTACCAAAAACTATAGCGGTGAATAAAATGTATATCAAAGTGAAGCTGAGACCTTCCACTATCACCTCCAAGTGGTCAGGTCCAGCAACAAGTCACTTAGTATAACATATGGCGCAAAATGTCCCTTGAGTGAAATTAACAAAAATTTTTTTGAATACTTTGTTCTACCAAAAACTATAGCGGTGAATAAAATGTATATCAGATTGAAGCTGAAAGCTTCCACTATCGCCTCCAAGTGGTCCGGTCCAGGAAAAGATCACTCAGTTTAAACTATGGCCCAAAATGTCCCTTGAGTGAAATTAAAAAAAAAATCATTTTTGAATACTTTGTTCTACCAAAAACAAAAGCAGTGAATGAAGTGTATATCAGATTGAAGCTGAGACCTTCTGCTATCACCTCCAAGTGGTCCGGTCCAAGAAAATATCACTCAGTATAAACTATGGCCCAAAATGTCCCTTGAGCGAAAAGTAAAAAAAAATTTTTTTTTGAATACTTTGTTCTACCAAAAACAAAAGCAGTGAATAAGGTATATATCAGATTGAAGCCGAGAGCTTCCACTATCACATCCAAGTGGTCCGGTCCAGGAAAAAATCACTCAGTTTAAACTATGGCCCAAAATGTCCCTTGAGTGAAATTAAAAAAAATTTTTTTTTAATTCTTTGTTCTACCAAAAACTATAGCGGTGAATAGAATGTATATAAGATTGAAGGTCAGATCTTCCACTATCACTTCCAAGTGGTCTGGTCCAGGAAAAAATCACTTAGTTTAAACTATGGCCCAAAATGTGCCTTGAGTGAAATTAAAAAAAAATTGTTTTTGAATACTTTGTTCTACCAAAAACTATATCGGTGAATAAAATGTATATCAGATTGAAGCTGAGAACTTCCACTATCACCTCCTAGGGGTCCGGCACAGGAACAAGTCACTCACTTCGACCTAGGGCCCAAAATGTCCCTTGAGTGAAATTAAAAAAATTTTTTTCAAAAACTTTGTTCTACCAAAAACTATAGCGGTGAATAAAATGTATATCAGATTGAAGCTGAGACCTTCCACTATCACCTTCAAGTGGTCAGGTCCAGCAACAAGTCACTTAGTATGACATATGGCGCAAAATGTCCCTTGAGTGAAATTAAAAAAAATTTTTTTTGAATACTTTGTTCTACCGAAAACTATAGCGGTGAATAAAATGTATATCAGATTGAAGCTGAGAGCTTCCACTATCAACTCCAAGTGGTCCGGCCCAGGAATAGATCACTCAATTCGACCTAGGCCCCAAAATGTGCCTTGAGTGAAATTAAAAAAAAATTTTTTGAATACTTTCTTCTACCAAAAACTATAGCGGTGAATAAAATGTATATCAGATTGAAGCTGAGACCTTCCACTATCACCTTCAAGTGGTCCGGTCCAGGAACAAGTCACATAGTTTGACATATGGCCCAAAATGTCCCTTGAGTGAAATAAAAAAAAATTTTTTTGAATACTTTGTTCTACCAAAAACTATAGCGGTGAATAAAATGTATATCAAAGTGAAGCTGAGACCTTCCACTATTACCTTCAAGTGGTCCGGTCGAGGAAAAAATCACTCAGTTTAAACTATGGCCCAAAATCTCTCTTGAGTGAAATTAAAAAAAAAAATTTTTTGAATACTTTGTTCTACCAAAAACTATAGCGGTGAACAAAATGTATATCAGATTGAAGCTGAGACCTTCCGCCATCACCTCGAAATGGTCAGGTCCAGGAACAAATCACTCAGTTCAACGTAGGGCCCAAAATCTCCCTTGAGTGAAATTAAAAAAAATTTTTTTGAATACTTTGTTCTACCAAAAACTATAGCGGTGAATAAAATGTATATCAGATTGAAGCTGAGAGCTTCCACTATCACCTGCAAGTGGTCCAGTCCAGGAACAAGTCACTCAATTCGAACTAGGGCCCAAAATGTCCCTTGAGTGAAATTAAAAAAAATTTTTTTGAATACTTTGTTGTACCCAAAACTAAAGCGGTGGATAAAATATATATCAGATTGAAGCTGAGACCTTCCGCTATCACCCTCAAGTGGTCCGGTCCAGGATAAAATCACTCAGTTTAAACTATGGCCCAAAATGTCCCATGAGTGAAATTAAAAAGAAATCTTTTTTGAATACTTTGTTCTACCAAAAACTATATCGGTGAATAAAATATATATCAGATTGAAGCTGAGAACTTCCACTATCACCTCCAAGTGGTCCGGCCCAGGAACAAGTCACTCAATTCGACCTAGGGCCCAAAATGTCCCTTGAGTGAAATTAAAAAATTTTTTTTGAATACTTTGTTCTACCGCAAACTATAGCGGTAAATAAAATGTATATTAGATTAAAGCTGAGACCTTCCACTATCACCTCCAAGTGGTCAGGTCCAGCAACAAGTCACTTAGTATGACATATGGCGCAAAATGTCCCTTGAGTGAAATTAAAAAAAATTTTTTTTGAATACTTTGTTCTACCGAAAACTATATCGGTGAATAAAATGTATATCAGATTGAAGCTGAGACCTTCCACTATCACCTTCAAGTGGTCAGGTCCAGTAACAAGTCACTAAGTTTGACATATGGCCCAAAATGTCCCTTGAGTTAAATTAAAAAAAAATTTTTTTTTAATTCTTTGTTCTACCAAAAACTACAGCGGTGAATAAAATGAATATCAGATTGAAGCCGAAACCCTCCACTATTACATCCAGGTGGTCCGGTCCAGGAAAAAATCACTCAGTTTAAACTATGGCCCAAAATGTCCCTTGAGTGAAATTAAAAAGAAATACTTTTTGAATACTTTGTTCTACCAAAAACTATAGCGGTGAATAAAGTGTATATCAGATTGAAGCTGAGACCTTCCGCTATCACCTCCAAGTGGTGCGGTCCAGGAAAAAGTCACTAAATTCGACCTAGGGCCCAAAATGTCCCTTGAGTGAAATTAAAAAAAATTTTTTTGAATACTTTGTTCTACCAAAAACTATAGCGGTGAATAAAGTGTATATCAGATTGAAGCTGAGACGTTCTACTATCACCTTCGTATTGTCCGGTTCAGCAAAAAGTCACTTAGTATGACATATGGCGCAAACTGTCCCTTGAGTGAAATTAAAAAAAAAATTTTTTGAATACTTTGTTCTACCAAAAATGTAGCGGTGAATAAGATGTATATCAAAGCGAAGCTGAGACCTTCCACTACTACCTCCAAGTGGTCCGGTCTAGGAAAAAATCAATCAGTTTAAACTATGGCCCAAAATGTCCCTTGAGTGAAATTAAAAAAAAATATTTTTTTGAATACTTTGTTCTACCAAAAACTATAGCGGTGAATAAGATGTATATCAGATTGAAGCTGAGACTTTCCACTATTACCTCCAAGTGGTCCGGTCGAGGAAAAAATCACTCAGTTTAAACTATGGCCCATAATGTCCCTTGAGTGAAATTAAAAAAAAAATTTTTTTGAATACTTTGTTCTACCAAAAACTATAGCGGTGAACAAAATGTATATCAGATTTAAGCTGAGACCTTCCGCCATCACCTCCAAGTGAGTGGTCCGGTCCAGGAGGAAATCAGTCAGTTCGACCTAGAGCCCAAAATGTCCCTTGAGTGAAATTAAAAAAAATTTTTTGAATACTTTGTTCTACCAAAAACTATAGCGGTGAATAAAATGTATATCAGATTGAAGCTGAGACTTTCCACTATTACCTCCAAGTGGTCCGGTCCAGGAAAAAATCACTCAGTTTAAACTATGGCCCAAAATGTCCCTTGAGTGAAATTAAAAAGAAAGCTTTTTTTCATACTTTGTTCTACAAAAAACTAAAGCGGTGGATAAAATATATATCAGATTGAAGCTGAGAGCTTCCACTATCACCTCCAAGTGGTCTGGTCCAGGAACAAGTCACTCAATTTGACCTACGGCCCAAAATGTCCCTTGAGTGAAATTAAAAAAAAATTTTTTTGAATACTTTGTTCTACCAAAAACTAAAGCGCTGAATAAAATATATATCAGATTGAAGCTGAGACTTTCCACTATTACCTCCAAGTGGTCCGGTCCAGGAAAAAATCACTCAGTTTAAACTATGGCCCAAAATGTCCCTTGAGTGAAATTAAAAAGAAAGCTTTTTTTCATACTTTGTTCTACAAAAAACTAAAGCGGTGGATAAAATATATATCAGATTGAAGCTGAGAGCTTCCACTATCACCTCCAAGTGGTCTGGTCCAGGAACAAGTCACTCAATTTGACCTACGGCCCAAAATGTCCCTTGAGTGAAATTAAAAAAAAATTTTTTTGAATACTTTGTTCTACCAAAAACTATAGCGGTGAATAAAATGTATATCAGATTGAAGCTGAGACTTTCCACTATTACCTCCAAGTGGTCCGGTCCAGGAAAAAATCACTCAGTTTAAACTATGGCCCAAAATGTCCCTTGAGTGAAATTAAAAAGAAAGCTTTTTTTCATACTTTGTTCTACAAAAAACTAAAGCGGTGAACAAAATGTATATCAGATTTAAGCTGAGACCTTCCGCCATCACCTCCAAGTGGTCCGGTCCAGGAGGAAATCACTCAATTCGACCTAGGGCCAAAAATGTTCCTTGAGTGAAATTAAAAAAAAATTTTTTGAATACTTTGTTCTACCAAAAACTATAGCGGTGAATAAAGTGTATATCAGATTGAAGCTGAGACGTTCTACTATCACCTACAAGTGGTCCGATCCAGGAGCAAATCACTCAGTTTGACATATGGCGCAAAATGTCCCTTGAGTGAAATTAAAAAAATTTTTTTGAATACTTTGTTCTACCAAAAACTATAGCGGTGAATAAGATGTACATCAAAGTGAAGCTGCGACCTTCCACTATTACCTCCAAGTGGTCCGGTCGGGGAAAAAATCACTCAGTTTAAACTATGGCCCAAAATGTCCCTTGAGTGAAATTAAAAAAAAAAAAATTTTTGAATACTTTGTTCTACCAAAAACTATAGCGGTGAATAAAATGTATATCAAAGTGAAGCTGAGAGCTTGCACTATCCCCTCCAAGTAGTCCGGTCAAGGAACAAATCACTCAGTTTAAACTATGGCCCAAAATGTCCCTTGAGTGAAATTAAAAAAAATCTTTTTTTGAATACTTTGTTCTACCAAAAACTATAGCGGTGAATAAAATGTACATGAAAGTAAAACCGAGACCTTCTACTATTACCTCCAAGTGGTGCGGTCCAGGAACAAGTCACGCAGTTTAAACTATGGCCCAAAATGTCCCTTGAGTGAAATTAAAAAGAAAGCTTTTTTGAATACTTTGTTCTACCAAAAACTATAGCGGTGAATAAGATGTACATCAAAGTGAAGCTGCGACCTTCCACTATTACCTCCAAGTGGTCCGGTCGGGGAAAAAATCACTCAGTTTAAACTATGGCCCAAAATGTCCCTTGAGTGAAATTAAAAAAAAAAAAATTTTTGAATACTTTGTTCTACCAAAAACTATAGCGGTGAACAAAATGTATATCAGATTTAAGCTGAGACCTTCCGCCATCACCTCCAAGTGGTCCGGTCCAGGAGGAAATCACTCAATTCGACCTAGGGCCAAAAATGTTCCTTGAGTGAAATTAAAAAAAATTTTTTTGAATACTTTGTTCTACCAAAAACTATAGCGGTGAATAAAGTGTATATCAGATTGAAGCTGAGACGTTCTACTATCACCTACAAGTGGTCCGATCCAGGAGCAAATCACTCAGTTTGACATATGGCGCAAAATGTCCCTTGAGTGAAATTAAAAAAATTTTTTTGAATACTTTGTTCTACCAAAAACTATAGCGGTGAATAAGATGTACATCAAAGTGAAGCTGCGACCTTCCACTATTACCTCCAAGTGGTCCGGTCGGGGAAAAAATCACTCAGTTTAAACTATGGCCCAAAATGTCCCTTGAGTGAAATTAAAAAAAAAAAAATTTTTGAATACTTTGTTCTACCAAAAACTATAGCGGTGAATAAAATGTATATCAAAGTGAAGCTGAGAGCTTCCACTATCCCCTCCAAGTAGTCCGGTCAAGGAACAAATCACTCAGTTTGACCTATGGCCCAAAATGTCCCTTGAGTGAAATTAAAAAAAATCTTTTTTTGAATACTTTGTTCTACCAAAAACTATAGCGGTGAATAAAATGTATATCAGATTGAAGCTCTGACTTTCCACTATCACCTCCAAGTGGTCTGGTCCAGAAAAAAATCACTCAGTTTAAACTATGGCCCAAAATGTCCCTTGAGTGAAATTAAAAAGAAATCTTTTTTGAATACTTTGTTCTACCAAAAACTATAGCGGTGAATAAAGTGTATATCAGATTGAAGCTGGGACGTCCTACTATCACCCCCAAGTGGTCCGATCCAGGAGTAAATCACTCAGTTTGACATATGGCGCAAAATGTCCCTGGAGTGAAATTTAAAAAAAATTTTTTTGAATACTTTGTTCTACAAAAAATGTAGCGGTGAATAAACTGTATACCAGATTGAAGCTGAGACCTTCCACTATTACCTCCAAGTGGTGCGGTCCAGGAACAAGTCACGCAGTTTAAACTATGGCCCAAAATGTCCCTTGAGTGAAATTAAAAAGAAAGCTTTTTTGAATACTTTGTTCTACCAAAAACTATAGCGGTGAATAAGATGTACATCAAAGTGAAGCTGCGACCTTCCACTATTACCTCCAAGTGGTCCGGTCGGGGAAAAAATCACTCAGTTTAAACTATGGCCCAAAATGTCCCTTGAGTGAAATTAAAAAAAAAAAAAATTTTTGAATACTTTGTTCTACCAAAAACTATAGCGGTGAACAAAATGTATATCAGATTTAAGCTGAGACCTTCCGCCATCACCTCCAAGTGGTCCGGTCCAGGAGGAAATCACTCAGTTCGACCTAGGGCCCAAAATGTCCCTTGAGTGAAATTAAAAAAAATTTTTTGAATACTTTGTTCTACCAAAAACTATAGCGGTGAATAAAATGTATATCAAAGTGAAGCTGAGAGCTTCCACTATCCCCTTCAAGTAGTCCGGTCCAGGAACAAATCACTCAGTTTGACCTATGGCCCAAAATGTCCCTTGAGTGAAATTAAAAAAATCTTTTTTTGAATACTTTGTTCTACCAAAAACTATAGCGGTGAATAAAATGTACATGAAAGTAAAACCGAGACCTTCTACTATCACCTTCAAGTGGTCCGGGCCAGGAAAAAATCACTCAGTATAAACTATGGCCCAAAATGTCCCTTGAGTGAAATTAAAAAAAATCTTTTTTTGAATTCTTTGTTCTACCAAAAACTATAGCGGTGAATAAAATGTATATAAGATTGAAGCTGAGACCTTCCACTATCACCCCTAAGTGGTGCGGTCCAGAAACAAGTCACTCTGTTTGACCTATGGCGCAAAATGTCCCTTGAGTGAAATTAAAAAGAAAGCTTTTTTGAATACTTTGTTCTACCAAAAACTATAGCGGTGAATAAAGTGTATATCAGATTGAAGCTGGGACGTTCTACTATCACCTTCGTATTGTCCGGTTCAGCAAAAAGTCACTTAGTATGACATATGGCGCAAAATGTCCCTTGAGTGAAATTAAAAAAAAAATTTTTTGAATACTTTGTTCTACAAAAAACTATAGCGGTGAATAAAATGTATATCAGATTGAAGCTGAGACTTTCCACTATTACCTCCAAGTGGTCCGGTCCAGAAAAAAATCACTCAGTTTAAACTATGGCCCAAAATGTCCCTAGAGTGAAATTAAAAAGAAAGCTTTTTTGAATACTTTGTTCTACAAAAAACTAAAGCGGTGGATAAAATATATATCAAATTGAAGCTGAGAGCTTCCACTATCACCTCCAAGTGGTGCGGTCCAGGAATAAGTCACTCAATTCGACCTAGGGCCCAAAATGTCCCTTGAGTGAAATTAAAAAAAAATTTTTGAATACTTTGTTCTACCAAAAACTATAGCGGTGAATAAAATGTATATCAGATTGAAGCTGAGAGCTTCCACTATCACCTCCAAGTGGTGCGGTCCAGGAACAGGTCACTCAATTCGACCTAGGGCCCAAAATGTCCCTTGAGTGAAATTAAAAAAATCTTTTTTTGAATACTTTGTTCTACCAAAAACTATAGCGGTGAATAAAATGTACATGAAAGTAAAACCGAGACCTTCTACTATCACCTTCAAGTGGTCCAGGCCAGGAAAAAATCACTCAGTATAAACTATGGCCCAAAATGTCCCTTGAGTGAAATTAAAAAAAATCTTTTTTTGAATTCTTTGTTCTACCAAAAACTATAGCGGTGAATAAAATGTATATAAGATTGAAGCTGAGACCTTCCACTATCACCCCTAAGTGGTGCGGTCCAGAAACAAGTCACTCTGTTTGACCTATGGCGCAAAATGTCCCTTGAGAGAAATTAAAAAGAAATCTTTTTTGAATACTTTGTTCTACCAAAAACTATAGCGGTGAATAAAGTGTATATCAGATTGAAGCTGGGACGTTCTACTATCACCTTCGTATTGTCCGGTTCAGAAAAAAGTCACTTAGTATGACATATGGCGCAAAATGTCCCTTGAGTGAAATTAAAAAAAAAATTTTTTGAATACTTTGTTCTACAAAAAACTATAGCGGTGAATAAAATGTATATCAGATTGAAGCTGAGACTTTCCACTATTACCTCCAAGTGGTCCGGTCCAGGAAAAAATCACTCAGTTTAAACTATGGCCCAAAATGTCCCTTGAGTGAAATTAAAAAGAAAGCTTTTTTGAATACTTTGTTCTACAAAAAACTAAAGCGGTGGATAAAATATATATCAAATTGAAGCTGAGAGCTTCCACTAGAACCTCCAAGTGGTGCGGTCCAGGAACAAGTCACTCAATTCGACCTAGGGCCCAAAATGTCCCTTGAGTGAAATTAAAAAAATCTTTTTTTGAATTCTTTGTTCTACCAAAAACTATAGCGGTGAATAAAATGTATATAAGATTGAAGCTGAGACCTTCCACTATCACCCCTAAGTGGTGCGGTCCAGAAACAAGTCACTCTGTTTGACCTATGGCGCAAAATGTCCCTTGAGTGAAATTAAAAAGAAAGCTTTTTTGAATACTTTGTTCTACCAAAAACTATAGCGGTGAATAAGATGTACATCAAAGTGAAGCTGCGACCTTCCACTATTACCTCCAAGTGGTCCGGTCGGGGAAAAAATCACTCAGTTTAAACTATGGCCCAAAATGTCCCTTGAGTGAAATTAAAAAAAAAAAAATTTTTGAATACTTTGTTCTACCAAAAACTATAGCGGTGAACAAAATGTATATCAGATTTAAGCTGAGACCTTCCGCCATCACCTCCAAGTGGTCCGGTCGGGGAAAAAATCACTCAGTTTAAACTATGGCCCAAAATGTCCCTTGAGTGAAATTAAAAAAAAAAAATTTTTGAATACTTTGTTCTACCAAAAACTATAGCGGTGAACAAAATGTATATCAGATTTAAGCTGAGACCTTCCGCCATCACCTCCAAGTGGTCCGGTCCAGGAGGAAATCACTCAATTCGACCTAGGGCCAAAAATGTTCCTTGAGTGAAATTAAAAAAAATTTTTTTGAATACTTTGTTCTACCAAAAACTATAGCGGTGAATAAAGTGTATATCAGATTGAAGCTGAGACGTTCTACTATCACCTACAAGTGGTCCGATCCAGGAGCAAATCACTCAGTTTGACATATGGCGCAAAATGTCCCTTGAGTGAAATTAAAAAAATTTTTTTGAATACTTTGTTCTACCAAAAACTATAGCGGTGAATAAGATGTACATCAAAGTGAAGCTGCGACCTTCCACTATTACCTCCAAGTGGTCCGGTCGGGGAAAAAATCACTCAGTTTAAACTATGGCCCAAAATGTCCCTTGAGTGAAATTAAAAAAAAAAAAATTTTTGAATACTTTGTTCTACCAAAAACTATAGCGGTGAATAAAATGTATATCAAAGTGAAGCTGAGAGCTTCCACTATCCCCTCCAAGTAGTCCGGTCAAGGAACAAATCACTCAGTTTGACCTATGGCCCAAAATGTCCCTTGAGTGAAATTAAAAAAAATCTTTTTTTGAATACTTTGTTCTACCAAAAACTATAGCGGTGAATAAAATGTATATCAGATTGAAGCTCTGACTTTCCACTATCACCTCCAAGTGGTCTGGTCCAGAAAAAAATCACTCAGTTTAAACTATGGCCCAAAATGTCCCTTGAGTGAAATTAAAAAGAAATCTTTTTTGAATACTTTGTTCTACCAAAAACTATAGCGGTGAATAAAGTGTATATCAGATTGAAGCTGGGACGTCCTACTATCACCCCCAAGTGGTCCGATCCAGGAGTAAATCACTCAGTTTGACATATGGCGCAAAATGTCCCTGGAGTGAAATTTAAAAAAAATTTTTTTGAATACTTTGTTCTACAAAAAATGTAGCGGTGAATAAACTGTATACCAGATTGAAGCTGAGACCTTCCACTATTACCTCCAAGTGGTCCGGTCGGGGAAAAAATCACTCAGTTTAAACTATGGCCCAAAATGTCCCTTGAGTGAAATTAAAAAAAAAAAAAATTTTTGAATACTTTGTTCTACCAAAAACTATAGCGGTGAACAAAATGTATATCAGATTTAAGCTGAGACCTTCCGCCATCACCTCCAAGTGGTCCGGTCCAGGAGGAAATCACTCAGTTCGACCTAGGGCCCAAAATGTCCCTTGAGTGAAATTAAAAAAAATTTTTTGAATACTTTGTTCTACCAAAAACTATAGCGGTGAATAAAATGTATATCAAAGTGAAGCTGAGAGCTTCCACTATCCCCTTCAAGTAGTCCGGTCCAGGAACAAATCACTCAGTTTGACCTATGGCCCAAAATGTCCCTTGAGTGAAATTAAAAAAATCTTTTTTTGAATACTTTGTTCTACCAAAAACTATAGCGGTGAATAAAATGTACATGAAAGTAAAACCGAGACCTTCTACTATCACCTTCAAGTGGTCCGGGCCAGGAAAAAATCACTCAGTATAAACTATGGCCCAAAATGTCCCTTGAGTGAAATTAAAAAAAATCTTTTTTTGAATTCTTTGTTCTACCAAAAACTATAGCGGTGAATAAAATGTATATAAGATTGAAGCTGAGACCTTCCACTATCACCCCTAAGTGGTGCGGTCCAGAAACAAGTCACTCTGTTTGACCTATGGCGCAAAATGTCCCTTGAGAGAAATTAAAAAGAAATCTTTTTTGAATACTTTGTTCTACCAAAAACTATAGCGGTGAATAAAGTGTATATCAGATTGAAGCTGGGACGTTCTACTATCACCTTCGTATTGTCCGGTTCAGAAAAAAGTCACTTAGTATGACATATGGCGCAAAATGTCCCTTGAGTGAAATTAAAAAAAAAATTTTTTGAATACTTTGTTCTACAAAAAACTATAGCGGTGAATAAAATGTATATCAGATTGAAGCTGAGACTTTCCACTATTACCTCCAAGTGGTCCGGTCCAGGAAAAAATCACTCAGTTTAAACTATGGCCCAAAATGTCCCTTGAGTGAAATTAAAAAGAAAGCTTTTTTGAATACTTTGTTCTACAAAAAACTAAAGCGGTGGATAAAATATATATCAAATTGAAGCTGAGAGCTTCCACTAGAACCTCCAAGTGGTGCGGTCCAGGAACAAGTCACTTAATTCGACCTAGGGCCCAAAATGTCCCTTGAGTGAAATTAAAAAAAATTTTTTGAATACTTTGTTCTACCAAAAACTATAGCGGTGAATAAATGTATATCAGATTGAAGCTGAGAGCTTCCACTATCACCTCCAAGTGGTGCGGTCCAGGAACAAGTCACTCAATTCGACCTAGGGCCCAAAATGTCCCTTGAGTGAAATTAAAAAAATCTTTTTTTGAATACTTTGTTCTACCAAAAACTATAGCGGTGAATAAAATGTACATGAAAGTAAAACCGAGACCTTCTACTATCACCTTCAAGTGGTCCGGGCCAGGAAAAAATCACTCAGTATAAACTATGGCCCAAAATGTCCCTTGAGTGAAATTAAAAAAAATCTCTTTTTGAATCCTTTGTTCTACCAAAAACTATAGCGGTGAATAAAATGTATATAAGATTGAAGCTGAGACCTTCCACTATCACCCCTAAGTGGTGCGGTCCAGAAACAAGTCACTCTGTTTGACCTATGGCGCAAAATGTCCCTTGAGTGAAATTAAAAAGAAACCTTTTTTGAATACTTTGTTCTACCAAAAACCATAGCGGTGAATAAAGTGTATATCAGATTGAAGCTGGGACGTTCTACTATCACCTTCGTATTGTCCGGTTCAGCAAAAAGTCACTTAGTATGACATATGGCGCAAAATGTCCCTTGAGTGAAATTGAAAAAAAAAATTTTTTGAATACTTTGTTCTACAAAAAACTATAGCGGTGAATAAAATGTATATCAGATTGAAGCTGAGACTTTCCACTATTACCTCCAAGTGGTCCGGTCGAGGAAAAAATCACTCAGTTTAAACTATGGCCCAAAATGTCCCTTGAGTGAAATTAAAAAAAAAAAAAATTTTGAATACTTTGTTCTACCAAAAACTATAGCGGTGAACAAAATGTATATCAGATTTAAGCTGAGACCTTCCGCCATCACCTCCAAGCGGTCCGGTCCAGGAGGAAATCACTCAATTCGACCTAGGGCCCAAAATGTCCCTTGAGTGAAATTAAAAAAAATTTTTTGAATACTTTGTTCTACCAAAAACTATAGCGGTGAATAAGATGTAAATCAAAGTGAAGCTGCGACCTTCCACTATTACCTCCAAGTGGTCCGGTCGAGGAAAAAATCACTCAGTTTAAACTATGGCCCAAAATGTCCCTTGAGTGAAATTAAAAAAAAAAAAATTTTTGAATACTTTGTTCTACCAAAAACTATAGCGGTGAACAAAATGTATATCAGATTTAAGCTGAGACCTTCCGCCATCACCTCCAAGTGGTCCGGTCCAGGAGGAAATCACTCAGTTCGACCTAGGGCCCAAAATGTCCCTTGAGTGAAATTAAAAAAAATTTTTTGAATACTTTGTTCTACCAAAAACTATAGCGGTGAATAAAATGTATATCAAAGTGAAGCTGAGAGCTTCCACTATCCCCTTCAAGTAGTCCGGTCCAGGAACAAATCACTCAGTTTGACCTATGGCCCAAAATGTCCCTTGAGTGAAATTAAAAAAATCTTTTTTTGAATACTTTGTTCTACCAAAAACTATAGCGGTGAATAAAATGTACATGAAAGTAAAACCGAGACCTTCTACTATCACCTTCAAGTGGTCCGGGCCAGGAAAAAATCACTCAGTATAAACTATGGCCCAAAATGTCCCTTGAGTGAAATTAAAAAAAATCTTTTTTTGAATTCTTTGTTCTACCAAAAACTATAGCGGTGAATAAAATGTATATAAGATTGAAGCTGAGACCTTCCACTATCACCCCTAAGTGGTGCGGTCCAGAAACAAGTCACTCTGTTTGACCTATGGCGCAAAATGTCCCTTGAGTGAAATTAAAAAGAAAGCTTTTTTGAATACTTTGTTCTACCAAAAACTATAGCGGTGAATAAAGTGTATATCAGATTGAAGCTGGGACGTTCTACTATCACCTTCGTATTGTCCGGTTCAGCAAAAAGTCACTTAGTATGACATATGGCGCAAAATGTCCCTTGAGTGAAATTAAAAAAAAAATTTTTTGAATACTTTGTTCTACAAAAAACTATAGCGGTGAATAAAATGTATATCAGATTGAAGCTGAGACTTTCCACTATTACCTCCAAGTGGTCCGGTCCAGGAAAAAATCACTCAGTTTAAACTATGGCCCAAAATGTCCCTAGAGTGAAATTAAAAAGAAAGCTTTTTTGAATACTTTGTTCTACAAAAAACTAAAGCGGTGGATAAAATATATATCAAATTGAAGCTGAGAGCTTCCACTATCACCTCCAAGTGGTGCGGTCCAGGAATAAGTCACTCAATTCGACCTAGGGCCCAAAATGTCCCTTGAGTGAAATTAAAAAAAAATTTTTGAATACTTTGTTCTACCAAAAACTATAGCGGTGAATAAAATGTATATCAGATTGAAGCTGAGAGCTTCCACTATCACCTCCAAGTGGTGCGGTCCAGGAACAAGTCACTCAATTCGACCTAGGGCCCAAAATGTCCCTTGAGTGAAATTAAAAAAATCTTTTTTTGAATACTTTGTTCTACCAAAAACTATAGCGGTGAATAAAATGTACATGAAAGTAAAACCGAGACCTTCTACTATCACCTTCAAGTGGTCCAGGCCAGGAAAAAATCACTCAGTATAAACTATGGCCCAAAATGTCCCTTGAGTGAAATTAAAAAAAATCTTTTTTTGAATTCTTTGTTCTACCAAAAACTATAGCGGTGAATAAAATGTATATAAGATTGAAGCTGAGACCTTCCACTATCACCCCTAAGTGGTGCGGTCCAGAAACAAGTCACTCTGTTTGACCTATGGCGCAAAATGTCCCTTGAGTGAAATTAAAAAGAAATCTTTTTTGAATACTTTGTTCTACCAAAAACTATAGCGGTGAATAAAGTGTATATCAGATTGAAGCTGGGACGTTCTACTATCACCTTCGTATTGTCCGGTTCAGAAAAAAGTCACTTAGTATGACATATGGCGCAAAATGTCCCTTGAGTGAAATTAAAAAAAAAATTTTTTGAATACTTTGTTCTACAAAAAACTATAGCGGTGAATAAAATGTATATCAGATTGAAGCTGAGACTTTCCACTATTACCTCCAAGTGGTCCGGTCCAGGAAAAAATCACTCAGTTTAAACTATGGCCCAAAATGTCCCTTGAGTGAAATTAAAAAGAAAGCTTTTTTGAATACTTTGTTCTACAAAAAACTAAAGCGGTGGATAAAGTATATATCAAATTGAAGCTGAGAGCTTCCACTATCACCTCCAAGTGGTGCGGTCCAGGAACAAGTCACTCAATTCGACCTAGGGCCCAAAATGTCCCTTGAGTGAAATTAAAAAAAATTTTTTGAATACTTTGTTCTACCAAAAACTATAGCGGTGAATAAAATGTATATCAGATTGAAGCTGAGAGCTTCCACTATCACCTCCAAGTGGTGCGGTCCAGGAACAAGTCACTCAATTCGACCTAGGGCCCAAAATGTCCCTTGAGTGAAATTAAAAAAATCTTTTTTTGAATACTTTGTTCTACCAAAAACTATAGCGGTGAATAAAATGTACATGAAAGTAAAACCGAGACCTTCTACTATCACCCTCAAGTGGTCCAGGCCAGGAAAAAATCACTCAGTATAAACTATGGCCCAAAATGTCCCTTGAGTGAAATTAAAAAAAATCTTTTTTTGAATTCTTTGTTCTACCAAAAACTATAGCGGTGAATAAAATGTATATAAGATTGAAGCTGAGACCTTCCACTATCACCCCTAAGTGGTGCGGTCCAGAAACAAGTCACTCTGTTTGACCTATGGCGCAAAATGTCCCTTGAGAGAAATTAAAAAGAAATATTTTTTGAATACTTTGTTCTACCAAAAACTATAGCGGTGAATAAAGTGTATATCAGATTGAAGCTGGGACGTTCTACTATCACCTTCGTATTGTCCGGTTCAGAAAAAAGTCACTTAGTATGACATATGGCGCAAAATGTCCCTTGAGTGAAATTAAAAAAAAAATTTTTTGAATACTTTGTTCTACAAAAAACTATAGCGGTGAATAAAATGTATATCAGATTGAAGCTGAGACTTTCCACTATTACCTCCAAGTGGTCCGGTCCAGGAAAAAATCACTCAGTTTAAACTATGGCCCAAAATGTCCCTTGAGTGAAATTAAAAAGAAAGCTTTTTTGAATACTTTGTTCTACAAAAAACTAAAGCGGTGGATAAAATATATATCAAATTGAAGCTGAGAGCTTCCACTAGAACCTCCAAGTGGTGCGGTCCAGGAACAAGTCACTCAATTCGACCTAGGGCCCAAAATGTCCCTTGAGTGAAATTAAAAAAAATTTTTTGAATACTTTGTTCTACCAAAAACTATAGCGGTGAATAAATGTATATCAGATTGAAGCTGAGAGCTTCCACTATCACCTCCAAGTGGTGCGGTCCAGGAACAAGTCACTCAATTCGACCTAGGGCCCAAAATGTCCCTTGAGTGAAATTAAAAAAATCTTTTTTTGAATACTTTGTTCTACCAAAAACTATAGCGGTGAATAAAATGTACATGAAAGTAAAACCGAGACCTTCTACTATCACCTTCAAGTGGTCCGGGCCAGGAAAAAATCACTCAGTATAAACTATGGCCCAAAATGTCCCTTGAGTGAAATTAAAAAAAATCTCTTTTTGAATCCTTTGTTCTACCAAAAACTATAGCGGTGAATAAAATGTATATAAGATTGAAGCTGAGACCTTCCACTATCACCCCTAAGTGGTGCGGTCCAGAAACAAGTCACTCTGTTTGACCTATGGCGCAAAATGTCCCTTGAGTGAAATTAAAAAGAAACCTTTTTTGAATACTTTGTTCTACCAAAAACCATAGCGGTGAATAAAGTGTATATCAGATTGAAGCTGGGACGTTCTACTATCACCTTCGTATTGTCCGGTTCAGCAAAAAGTCACTTAGTATGACATATGGCGCAAAATGTCCCTTGAGTGAAATTGAAAAAAAAAATTTTTTGAATACTTTGTTCTACAAAAAACTATAGCGGTGAATAAAATGTATATCAGATTGAAGCTGAGACTTTCCACTATTACCTCCAAGTGGTCCGGTCGAGGAAAAAATCACTCAGTTTAAACTATGGCCCAAAATGTCCCTTGAGTGAAATTAAAAAAAAAAAATTTTTGAATACTTTGTTCTACCAAAAACTATAGCGGTGAACAAAATGTATATCAGATTTAAGCTGAGACCTTCCGCCATCACCTCCAAGCGGTCCGGTCCAGGAGGAAATCACTCAATTCGACCTAGGGCCCAAAATGTCCCTTGAGTGAAATTAAAAAAAATTTTTTGAATACTTTGTTCTACCAAAAACTATAGCGGTGAATAAGATGTAAATCAAAGTGAAGCTGCGACCTTCCACTATTACCTCCAAGTGGTCCGGTCGAGGAAAAAATCACTCAGTTTAAACTATGGCCCAAAATGTCCCTTGAGTGAAATTAAAAAAAAAAAAATGTTTGAATACTTTGTTCTACCAAAAACTATAGCGGTGAACAAAATGTATATCAGATTTAAGCTGAGACCTTCCGCCATCACCTCCAAGTGGTCCGGTCCAGGAGGAAATCACTCAGTTCGACCTAGGGCCCAAAATGTCCCTTGAGTGAAATTAAAAAAAATTTTTTGAATACTTTGTTCTACCAAAAACTATAGCGGTGAATAAAATGTATATAAGATTGAAGCTGAGACCTTCCACTATCACCCCTAAGTGGTGCGGTCCAGAAACAAGTCACTCTGTTTGACCTATGGCGCAAAATGTCCCTTGAGTGAAATTAAAAAGAAAGCTTTTTTGAATACTTTGTTCTACCAAAAACTATAGCGGTGAATAAAGTGTATATCAGATTGAAGCTGGGACGTTCTACTATCACCTTCGTATTGTCCGGTTCAGCAAAAAGTCACTTAGTATGACATATGGAGCAAAATGTCCCTTGAGTGAAATTAAAAAAAAAATTTTTTGAATACTTTGTTCTACAAAAAACTATAGCGGTGAATAAAATGTATATCAGATTGAAGCTGAGACTTTCCACTATTACCTCCAAGTGGTCCGGTCCAGGAAAAAATCACTCAGTTTAAACTATGGCCCAAAATGTCCCTTGAGTGAAATTAAAAAGAAAGCTTTTTTGAATACTTTGTTCTACAAAAAACTAAAGCGGTGGATAAAATATATATCAAATTGAAGCTGAGAGCTTCCACTATCACCTCCAAGTGGTGCGGTCCAGGAACAAGTCACTCAATTCGACCTAGGGCCCAAAATGTCCCTTGAGTGAAATTAAAAAAAATTTTTTGAATACTTTGTTCTACCAAAAACTATAGCGGTGAATAAAATGTATATCAGATTGAAGCTGAGACTTTCCACTATTACCTCCAAGTGGTCCGGTCCAGGAAAAAATCACTCAGTTTAAACTATGGCCCAAAATGTCCCTTGAGTGAAATTAAAAAGAAAGCTTTTTTTCATACTTTGTTCTACAAAAAACTAAAGCGGTGGATAAAATATAAATCAGATTGAAGCTGAGAGCTTCCACTATCACCTCCAAGTGGTCTGGTCCAGGAACAAGTCACTCAATTTAACCTACGGCCCAAAATGTCCCTTGAGTGAAATTAAAAAAAAATTTTTTTGAATACTTTGTTCTACCAAAAACTAAAGCGCTGAATAAAATATATATCAGATTGAAGCTGAGACCTTCTACTATCACCTCAAAGTGGTGCGGTCCAGGAACAAGTCACTCGGTTTGACATATGTCCCAAAATGTCCCTTGAGTAAAATTAAAAAAAATTTTTTTTGAATTCTTTGTTCTAAAAAAACTATAGCGGTGAATAAAATCTATATCAGATTGAAGCTTAGACCTTCCACTATCACCTCCAAGTGGTCCGGTCAAGGAACAAATCACTCAATTCGACCTAGGGCCCAAAATGTCCCTTGAGTGAAATTAAAAAAAATTTTTTTGAATACTTTGTTCTACCAAAAACTATAGCGGTGAATAAGATGTATATCAAAGTGAAGCTGCGACCTTCCACTATTACCTCCAAGTGGTCCGGTCGAGGAAAAAATCACTCAGTTTAAACTATGGCCCAAAATGTCCCTTGAGTGAAATTAAAAAAAAAATTTTTTTGAATACTTTGTTCTACCAAAAACTATAGCGGTGAACAAAATGTATATCAGATTTAAGCTGAGACCTTCCGCCATCACCTCCAAGTGGTCCGGTCCAGGAGGAAATCACTCAGTTCGACCTAGGGCCCAAAATGTCCCTTGAGTGAAATTAAAAAAAAATTTTTGAATACTTTGTTCTACCAAAAACTATAGTGGTGAATAAAATGTATATCAAAGTGAAGCTGAGAGCTTCCACTATCCCCTTCAAGTAGTCCGGTCCAGGAACAAATCACTCAGTTTGACCTATGGCCCAAAATGTCCCTTGAGTGAAATTAAAAAAATCTTTTTTTTAATAGTTTTTTCTACCAAAAACTATAGCGGTGAATAAAATGTACATGAAAGTAAAACCGAGACCTTCTACTATCACCTTCAAATGGTCCGGGCCAGGAAAAAATCACTCAGTTTAAACTATGGCCCAAAATGTCCCTTGAGTGAAATTAAAAAAAATCTTTTTTTGAATTCTTTGTTCTACCAAAAACTATAGCGGTGAATAAGATGTACATCAAAGTGAAGCTGCGACCTTCCACTATTACCTCCAAGTGGTCCGGTCGGGGAAAAAATCACTCAGTTTAAACTATGGCCCAAAATGTCCCTTGAGTGAAATTAAAAAAAAAAAAATTTTTGAATACTTTGTTCTACCAAAAACTATAGCGGTGAACAAAATGTATATCAGATTTAAGCTGAGACCTTCCGCCATCACCTCCAAGTGGTCCGGTCCAGGAGGAAATCACTCAGTTCGACCTAGGGCCCAAAATGTCCCTTGAGTGAAATTAAAAAAAATTTTTTGAATACTTTGTTCTACCAAAAACTATAGCGGTGAATAAAATGTATATCAAAGTGAAGCTGAGAGCTTCCACTATCCCCTTCAAGTAGTCCGGTCCAGGAACAAATCACTCAGTTTGACCTATGGCCCAAAATGTCCCTTGAGTGAAATTAAAAAAATCTTTTTTTGAATACTTTGTTCTACCAAAAACTATAGCGGTGAATAAAATGTACATGAAAGTAAAACCGAGACCTTCTACTATCACCTTCAAGTGGTCCGGGCCAGGAAAAAATCACTCAGTATAAACTATGGCCCAAAATGTCCCTTGAGTGAAATTAAAAAAAATCTTTTTTTGAATTCTTTGTTCTACCAAAAACTATAGCGGTGAATAAAATGTATATAAGATTGAAGCTGAGACCTTCCACTATCACCCCTAAGTGGTGCGGTCCAGAAACAAGTCACTCTGTTTGACCTATGGCGCAAAATGTCCCTTGAGTGAAATTAAAAAGAAAGCTTTTTTGAATACTTTGTTCTACCAAAAACTATAGCGGTGAATAAAGTGTATATCAGATTGAAGCTGGGACGTTCTACTATCACCTTCGTATTGTCCGGTTCAGCAAAAAGTCACTTAGTATGACATATGGCGCAAAATGTCCCTTGAGTGAAATTAAAAAAAAAATTTTTTGAATACTTTGTTCTACAAAAAACTATAGCGGTGAATAAAATGTATATCAGATTGAAGCTGAGACTTTCCACTATTACCTCCAAGTGGTCCGGTCCAGGAAAAAATCACTCAGTTTAAACTATGGCCCAAAATGTCCCTAGAGTGAAATTAAAAAGAAAGCTTTTTTGAATACTTTGTTCTACAAAAAACTAAAGCGGTGGATAAAATATATATCAAATTGAAGCTGAGAGCTTCCACTATCACCTCCAAGTGGTGCGGTCCAGGAATAAGTCACTCAATTCGACCTAGGGCCCAAAATGTCCCTTGAGTGAAATTAAAAAAAAATTTTTGAATACTTTGTTCTACCAAAAACTATAGCGGTGAATAAAATGTATATCAGATTGAAGCTGAGAGCTTCCACTATCACCTCCAAGTGGTGCGGTCCAGGAACAAGTCACTCAATTCGACCTAGGGCCCAAAATGTCCCTTGAGTGAAATTAAAAAAATTTTTTTTGAATACTTTGTTCTACCAAAAACTATAGCGGTGAATAAAATGTACATGAAAGTAAAACCGAGACCTTCTACTATCACCTTCAAGTGGTCCAGGCCAGGAAAAAATCACTCAGTATAAACTATGGCCCAAAATGTCCCTTGAGTGAAATTAAAAAAAATCTTTTTTTGAATTCTTTGTTCTACCAAAAACTATAGCGGTGAATAAAATGTATATAAGATTGAAGCTGAGACCTTCCACTATCACCCCTAAGTGGTGCGGTCCAGAAACAAGTCACTCTGTTTGACCTATGGCGCAAAATGTCCCTTGAGTGAAATTAAAAAGAAATCTTTTTTGAATACTTTGTTCTACCAAAAACTATAGCGGTGAATAAAGTGTATATCAGATTGAAGCTGGGACGTTCTACTATCACCTTCGTATTGTCCGGTTCAGAAAAAAGTCACTTAGTATGACATATGGCGCAAAATGTCCCTTGAGTGAAATTAAAAAAAAAATTTTTTGAATACTTTGTTCTACAAAAAACTATAGCGGTGAATAAAATGTATATCAGATTGAAGCTGAGACTTTCCACTATTACCTCCAAGTGGTCCGGTCCAGGAAAAAATCACTCAGTTTAAACTATGGCCCAAAATGTCCCTTGAGTGAAATTAAAAAGAAAGCTTTTTTGAATACTTTGTTCTACAAAAAACTAAAGCGGTGGATAAAGTATATATCAAATTGAAGCTGAGAGCTTCCACTATCACCTCCAAGTGGTGCGGTCCAGGAACAAGTCACTCAATTCGACCTAGGGCCCAAAATGTCCCTTGAGTGAAATTAAAAAAAATTTTTTGAATACTTTGTTCTACCAAAAACTATAGCGGTGAATAAAATGTATATCAGATTGAAGCTGAGAGCTTCCACTATCACCTCCAAGTGGTGCGGTCCAGGAACAAGTCACTCAATTCGACCTAGGGCCCAAAATGTCCCTTGAGTGAAATTAAAAAAATCTTTTTTTGAATACTTTGTTCTACCAAAAACTATAGCGGTGAATAAAATGTACATGAAAGTAAAACCGAGACCTTCTACTATCACCTTCAAGTGGTCCAGGCCAGGAAAAAATCACTCAGTATAAACTATGGCCCAAAATGTCCCTTGAGTGAAATTAAAAAAAATCTTTTTTTGAATTCTTTGTTCTACCAAAAACTATAGCGGTGAATAAAATGTATATAAGATTGAAGCTGAGACCTTCCACTATCACCCCTAAGTGGTGCGGTCCAGAAACAAGTCACTCTGTTTGACCTATGGCGCAAAATGTCCCTTGAGAGAAATTAAAAAGAAATCTTTTTTGAATACTTTGTTCTACCAAAAACTATAGCGGTGAATAAAGTGTATATCAGATTGAAGCTGGGACGTTCTACTATCACCTTCGTATTGTCCGGTTCAGAAAAAAGTCACTTAGTATGACATATGGCGCAAAATGTCCCTTGAGTGAAATTAAAAAAAAAATTTTTTGAATACTTTGTTCTACAAAAAACTATAGCGGTGAATAAAATGTATATCAGATTGAAGCTGAGACTTTCCACTATTACCTCCAAGTGGTCCGGTCCAGGAAAAAATCACTCAGTTTAAACTATGGCCCAAAATGTCCCTTGAGTGAAATTAAAAAGAAAGCTTTTTTGAATACTTTGTTCTACAAAAAACTAAAGCGGTGGATAAAATATATATCAAATTGAAGCTGAGAGCTTCCACTAGAACCTCCAAGTGGTGCGGTCCAGGAACAAGTCACTCAATTCGACCTAGGGCCCAAAATGTCCCTTGAGTGAAATTAAAAAAAATTTTTTGAATACTTTGTTCTACCAAAAACTATAGCGGTGAATAAATGTATATCAGATTGAAGCTGAGAGCTTCCACTATCACCTCCAAGTGGTGCGGTCCAGGAACAAGTCACTCAATTCGACCTAGGGCCCAAAATGTCCCTTGAGTGAAATTAAAAAAATCTTTTTTTGAATACTTTGTTCTACCAAAAACTATAGCGGTGAATAAAATGTACATGAAAGTAAAACCGAGACCTTCTACTATCAACTTCAAGTGGTCCGGGCCAGGAAAAAATCACTCAGTATAAACTATGGCCCAAAATGTCCCTTGAGTGAAATTAAAAAAAATCTCTTTTTGAATTCTTTGTTCTACCAAAAACTATAGCGGTGAATAAAATGTATATAAGATTGAAGCTGAGACCTTCCACTATCACCCCTAAGTGGTGCGGTCCAGAAACAAGTCACTCTGTTTGACCTATGGCGCAAAATGTCCCTTGAGTGAAATTAAAAAGAAACCTTTTTTGAATACTTTGTTCTACCAAAAACCATAGCGGTGAATAAAGTGTATATCAGATTGAAGCTGGGACGTTCTACTATCACCTTCGTATTGTCCGGTTCAGCAAAAAGTCACTTAGTATGACATATGGTGCAAAATGTCCCTTGAGTGAAATTGAAAAAAAAAAATTTTTGAATACTTTGTTCTACAAAAAACTATAGCGGTGAATAAAATGTATATCAGATTGAAGCTGAGACTTTCCACTATTACCTCCAAGTGGTCCGGTCGAGGAAAAAATCACTCAGTTTAAACTATGGCCCAAAATGTCCCTTGAGTGAAATTAAAAAAAAAAAATTTTTGAATACTTTGTTCTACCAAAAACTATAGCGGTGAACAAAATGTATATCAGATTTAAGCTGAGACCTTCCGCCATCACCTCCAAGCGGTCCGGTCCAGGAGGAAATCACTCAATTCGACCTAGGGCCCAAAATGTCCCTTGAGTGAAATTAAAAAAAATTTTTTGAATACTTTGTTCTACCAAAAACTATAGCGGTGAATAAGATGTAAATCAAAGTGAAGCTGCGACCTTCCACTATTACCTCCAAGTGGTCCGGTCGAGGAAAAAATCACTCAGTTTAAACTATGGCCCAAAATGTCCCTTGAGTGAAATTAAAAAAAAAAAATTTTTTGAATACTTTGTTCTACCAAAAACTATAGCGGTGAACAAAATGTATATCAGATTTAAGCTGAGACCTTCCGCCATCACCTCCAAGTGGTCCGGTCCAGGAGGAAATCACTCAGTTCGACCTAGGGCCCAAAATGTCCCTTGAGTGAAATTAAAAAAAATTTTTTGAATACTTTGTTCTACCAAAAACTATAGCGGTGAATAAAATGTATATCAAAGTGAAGCTGAGAGCTTCCACTATCCCCTTCAAGTAGTCCGGTCCAGGAACAAATCACTCAGTTTGACCTATGGCCCAAAATGTCCCTTGAGTGAAATTAAAAAAATCTTTTTTTGAATACTTTGTTCTACCAAAAACTATAGCGGTGAATAAAATGTACATGAAAGTAAAACCGAGACCTTCTACTATCACCTTCAAGTGGTCCGGGCCAGGAAAAAATCACTCAGTATAAACTATGGCCCAAAATGTCCCTTGAGTGAAATTAAAAAAAATCTTTTTTTGAATTCTTTGTTCTACCAAAAACTATAGCGGTGAATAAAATGTATATAAGATTGAAGCTGAGACCTTCCACTATCACCCCTAAGTGGTGCGGTCCAGAAACAAGTCACTCTGTTTGACCTATGGCGCAAAATGTCCCTTGAGTGAAATTAAAAAGAAATCTCTTTTGAATACTTTGTTCTACCAAAAACTATAGCGGTGAATAAAGTGTATATCAGATTGAAGCTGGGACGTTCTACTATCACCTTCGTATTGTCCGGTTCAGCAAAAAGTCACTTAGTATGACATATGGCGCAAAATGTCCCTTGAGTGAAATTAAAAAAAAAATTTTTTGAATACTTTGTTCTACAAAAAACTATAGCGGTGAATAAAATGTATATCAGATTGAAGCTGAGACTTTCCACTATTACCTCCAAGTGGTCCGGTCCAGGAAAAAATCACTCAGTTTAAACTATGGCCCAAAATGTCCCTTGAGTGAAATTAAAAAGAAAGCTTTTTTGAATACTTTGTTCTACAAAAAACTAAAGCGGTGGATAAAATATATATCAAATTGAAGCTGAGAGCTTCCACTATCACCTCCAAGTGGTGCGGTCCAGGAACAAGTCACTCAATTCGACCTAGGGCCCAAAATGTCCCTTGAGTGAAATTAAAAAAAATTTTTTGAATACTTTGTTCTACCAAAAACTATAGCGGTGAATAAAATGTATATCAGATTGAAGCTGAGACTTTCCACTATTACCTCCAAGTGGTCCGGTCCAGGAAAAAATCACTCAGTTTAAACTATGGCCCAAAATGTCCCTTGAGTGAAATTAAAAAGAAAGCTTTTTTTCATACTTTGTTCTACAAAAAACTAAAGCGGTGGATAAAATATAAATCAGATTGAAGCTGAGAGCTTCCACTATCACCTCCAAGTGGTCTGGTCCAGGAACAAGTCACTCAATTTAACCTACGGCCCAAAATGTCCCTTGAGTGAAATTAAAAAAAAATTTTTTTGAATACTTTGTTCTACCAAAAACTAAAGCGCTGAATAAAATATATATCAGATTGAAGCTGAGACCTTCTACTATCACCTCAAAGTGGTGCGGTCCAGGAACAAGTCACTCGGTTTGACATATGTCCCAAAATGTCCCTTGAGTAAAATTAAAAAAAATTTTTTTGAATTCTTTGTTCTAAAAAAACTATAGCGGTGAATAAAATCTATATCAGATTGAAGCTTAGACCTTCCACTATCACCTCCAAGTGGTCCGGTCAAGGAACAAATCACTCAATTCGACCTAGGGCCCAAAATGTCCCTTGAGTGAAATTAAAAAAAAATTTTTTGAATACTTTGTTCTACCAAAAACTATAGCGGTGAATAAGATGTATATCAAAGTGAAGCTGCGACCTTCCACTATTACCTCCAAGTGGTCCGGTCGAGGAAAAAATCACTCAGTTTAAACTATGGCCCAAAATGTCCCTTGAGTGAAATTAAAAAAAAAATTTTTTTGAATACTTTGTTCTACCAAAAACTATAGCGGTGAACAAAATGTATATCAGATTTAAGCTGAGACCTTCCGCCATCACCTCCAAGTGGTCCGGTCCAGGAGGAAATCACTCAGTTCGACCTAGGGCCCAAAATGTCCCTTGAGTGAAATTAAAAAAAATTTTTTGAATACTTTGTTCTACTAAAAACTATAGTGGTGAATAAAATGTATATCAAAGTGAAGCTGAGAGCTTCCACTATCCCCTTCAAGTAGTCCGGTCCAGGAACAAATCACTCAGTTTGACCTATGGCCCAAAATGTCCCTTGAGTGAAATTAAAAAAATCTTTTTTTTAATAGTTTTTTCTACCAAAAACTATAGCGGTGAATAAAATGTACATGAAAGTAAAACCGAGACCTTCTACTATCACCTTCAAGTGGTCCGGGCCAGGAAAAAATCACTCAGTTTAAACTATGGCCCAAAATGTCCCTTGAGTGAAATTAAAAAAAATCTTTTTTTGAATTCTTTGTTCTACCAAAAACTATAGCGGTGAATAAAATGTATATAAGATTGAAGCTGAGACCTTCCACTATCACCTCTAAGTGGTGCGGTCCAGAAACAAGTCACTCTGTTTGACCTATGGCGCAAAATGTCCCTTGAGTGAAATTAAAAAGAAATCTTTTTTGAATACTTTGTTCTACCAAAAACTATAGCGGTGAATAAAGTGTATATCAGATTGAAGCTGGGACGTTCTACTATCATCTTCGTGTTGTCCGGTTCAGCAAAAAGTCACTTAGTATGACATATGGCGCAAAATGTCCCTTGAGTGAAATTAAAAAAAAAATTTTTTTGAATACTTTGTTCTACAAAAAACTATAGCGGTGAATAAAATGTACATGAAAGTAAAACCGAGACCTTCTACTATCACCTTCAAGTGGTCCGGGCCAGGAAAAAATTACTCAGTTTAAACTATGGCCCAAAATGTCCCTTGAGTGAAATTAAAAAAAATCTTTTTTTGAATTCTTTGTTCTACCAAAAACTATACCGGTGAATAAAATGTATATAAGATTGAAGCTGGGACCTTCTACTATCACCTCAAAGTGGTGCGGTCCAGGTACAAGTCACTCGGTTTGACATATGTCCCCAAATGTCCCTTGAGTGAAATTAAAAAAATTTTTTTTGAATTCTTTGTTCTAAAAAAACTATAGCGGTGAATAAAATCTATATCAGATTGAAGCTTAGACCTTCCACTATCACCTCCAAGTGGTCCGGTCAAGGAACAAATCACTCAATTCGACCTAGGGCCCAAAATGTCCCTTGAGTGAAATTAAAAAAAATTTTTTTGAATACTTTGTTCCACCAAAAACTAAAGCGCTGAATAAAATATATATCAGATTGAAGCTGAGACCCTCTACTATCACCTCAAAGTGGCGCGGTCCAGGAACAAGTCACTCGGTTTGACATATGTCCCAAAATGTCCCTTGAGTGAAATTAAAAAAAATCTTTTTTTGAATTCTTTGTTCTAAAAAAACTATAGCGGTAAATAAAATCTATATCAGATTGAAGCTTAGACCTTCCACTATCACCTCCAAGTGGTCCGGTCAAGGAACAAATCACTCAATTCGAGCTAGGGCCCAAAATGTCCCTTGAGTGAAATTAAAAAAAATTTTTTTGAATACTTTGTTCTACCAAAAACTATAGCGGTGAATAAGATGTATATCAAAGTGAAGCTGCTACCTTCCACTATTACCTCCAAGGGGTCCGGTCGAGGAAAAAATCACTCAGTTTAAAGTATGGCCCAAAATGTCCCTTGAGTGAAATTAAAAAAAAAAATTTTTTGAATACTTTGTTCTACCAAAAACTATAGCGGTGAACAAAATGTGTATCAGATTAAAGCTGAGACCTTCCACTATTACCTCCAAGTGGTCCGGTCCAGGAGGAAATCACTCAGTTCGACCTATGGCCCAAAATGTCCCTTGAGTGAAATTAAAAAAAATCTTTTTTTGAATACTTTGTTCTACAAAAAACTATAGCGGTGAATAAAATGTACATGAAAGTGAAACCGAGACCTTCTACTATCACCTTCAAGTGGTCCGGGCCAGGAAAAAATCACTCAGTTTAAACTATGGCCCAAAATGTCCCTTGAGTGAAATTAAAAAAAATCTTTTTTTGAATTCTTTGTTCTACCAAAAACTATAGCGGTGAATAAAATGTATATAAGATTGAAGCTGGGACCTTCCACTATCACCTCTAAGTGGTGCGGTCCAGAAACAAGTCACTCTGTTTGACCTATAGCGCAAAATGTCCCTTGAGTGAAATTAAAAAAATTTTTTTTTGAATACTTTGTTCTACCAAAAACTATATCGGTGAACAAACTGTATGTCAGATTGAAGCTGAGACCTTCCACTATCACCTTCGTGTTGTCCGGTTCAGCAAAAAGTCACGTAGTATGACATATGGCCCAAAATGTCCCTTGAGTGAAATTAAAAAAAATTTTTTTGAATACTTTGTTCTACCAAAAACTATAGCGGTGAATAAGATGTATATCAAAGTGAAGCTGCTACCTTCCACTATTACCTCCAAGTGGTCCGGTCGAGGAAAAAATCACTCAGTTTAAAGTATGGCCCAAAATGTCCCTTGAGTGAAATTAAAAAAAAAATTTTTTTGAATACTTTGTTCTACCAAAAACTATAGCGGTGAACAAAATGTGTATCAGATTAAAGCTGAGACCTTCCACTATTACCTCCAAGTGGTCCGGTCCAGGAGGAAATCACTCAGTTCGACCTATGGCCCAAAATGTCCCTTGAGTGAAATTAAAAAAAATCTTTTTTTGAATACTTTGTTCTACAAAAAACTATAGCGGTGAATAAAATGTACATGAAAGTGAAACCGGGACCTTCTGCTATCACCTTCAAGTAGTCCGGGCCAGGAAAAAATCACTCAGTTTAAACTATGGCCCAAAATGTCCCTTGAGTGAAATTAAAAAAAATCTTTTTTTGAATTCTTTGTTCTACCAAAAACTATAGCGGTGAATAAAATGTATATAAGATTGAAGCTGGGACCTTCCACTATCACCTCTAAGTGGTGCGGTCCAGAAACAAGTCACTCTGTTTGACCTATAGCGCAAAATGTCCCTTGAGTGAAATTAAAAAAATTTTTTTTTGAATACTTTGTTCTACCAAAAACTATATCAGTGAACAAACTGTATGTCAGATTGAAGCTGAGACCTTCCACTATCACCTTCGTGTTGTCCGGTTCAGCAAAAAGTCACGTAGTATGACATATGGCGCAAAATGTCCCTTGAGTGAAATTAAAAAAAAAAATTTTTTGAATACTTTGTTCTACAAAAAACTATAGCGGTGAATAAAATGTATATCAGATTGAGGCTGAGACCTTCCACTTTTACCTCCAAGTGGTCCGGTCCAGGAAAAAATCACTCAGTTTAAACTATGGCCCAAAATGTCCCTTGAGTGAAATTAAAAAGAAAGCTTTTTTGAATACTTTGTTCTACAAAAAACTAAAGCGGTGGATAAAATATATATCAGTTTGAAGCTGAGAGCTTCTACTATCACCTCAGAGTGGTGCGGTCCAGGAACAAGTCACTCGGTTTGACATATGTCCCACAATGTCCCTTGAGTGAAATTAAAAAAAATCTTTTTTTGAATTCTTTGTTCTAAAAAAACTATAGCGGTGAATAAAATCTATATCAGATAGAAGCTTAGACCTTCCACTATCACCTCCAAGTGGTCCGGTCAAGGAACAAATCACTCAGTTTGACATATGGCGCAAAATGTCCCTTGAGTGAAATTAAAAAAAATTTTTTTGAATACTTTGTTCTACCAAAAACTATAGCGGTGAACAAAATGTGTATCACATTAAAGCTGAGACCTTCCACTATTACCTCCAAGTGGTCCGGTCCAGGAGGAAGTCACTCAGTTCGACCTATGGCCCAAAATGTCCCTTGAGTGAAATTAAAAAAAATTTTTTTTGAATTCTTTGTTCTAAAAAAACTATAGCGGTGAATAAAATCTATATCAGATTGAAGCTTAGACCTTCCACTATCACCTCCAAGTGGTCCGGTCAAGGACCAAATCACTCAGTTTGACATATGGCGCAAAATGTCCCTTGAGTGAAATTAAAAAAAATTTTTTTGAATACTTTGTTCTACCAAAAACTATAGCGGTGAACAAAATGTGTATCACATTAAAGCTGAGACCTTCCACTATTACCTCCAAGTGGTCCGGTCCAGGAGGAAATCACTCAGTTCGACCTATGGCCCAAAATGTCCCTTGAGTGAAATTAAAAAAAATCTTTTTTTGAATTCTTTGTTCTACCAAAAACTATAGCGGTGAATAAAATGTATATAAGATTGAAGCTGGGACCTTCCACTATCACCTCTAAGTGGTGCGGTCCAGAAACAAGTCACTCTGTTTGACCTATGGCGCAAAATGTCCCTTGAGTGAAATTAAAAAAAAATTTTTTTGAATACTTTGTTCTACCAAAAACTATATCGGTGAACAAACTGTATGTCAGATTGAAGCTGAGACCTTCCACTATCACCTTCGTGTTGTCCGGTTCAGCAACAAGTCACTTAGTATGACATATGGCGCAAAATGTCCCTTGAGTGAAATTAAAAAGAAAGCTTTTTTGAATACTTTGTTCTACAAAAAACTAAAGCGGTGGATAAAATATATATCAGATTGAAGCTGAGAGCTTCCACTATCACCTCCAAGTGGTGCGGTCCAGGAACAAGTCACTTAATTCGACCTAGGGCCCAAAATGTCCCTTGAGTGAAATTAAAAAAAATTTTTTGAATACTTTGTTGTACCCAAAACTAAAGCGGGGGATAAAATATATATCAGATTGAAGCTGAGACCTTCCGCTATCGCCTTCAAGTGGTCCAGTCCAGAAAAAAGTCACTCAGTTTAAACTATGGCCCAAAATGTCCCTTGAGTGAAATTAAAAATAAATCTTTTTTGAATACTTTGTTCTACCAAAAACTATAGCGGTGAATAAAATATATATCAGATTGAAGCTGAGAGCTTCCACTATTACTTCCAAGTGGTGCGGTCCAGGAACAAGTCACTCAATTCGACCTAGGGCCCAAAATGTCCCTTGAGTGAAATTAAAAAAAATTGTTTGAATACTTTGTTCTACCAAAAACTATAGCGGTGAATAAAATGTATATCAGATTGAAGCTCAGACTTTCCACTATCACCTCCAAGTGGTCCGATCCAGGAGTAAATCACTCAGTTTAACATATGGCGCAAAATGTCCCTGGAGTGAAATTTAAAAAAAATTTTTTTGCATACTTTGTTCTACCAAAAATGTAGCGGTGAATAAAATGTATATCAAAGCGAAGCTGAGACCTTCCACTATCACCTCCATGTGGTGCGGTCCAGGAACATGTCAGTCAATTCGACCTAGGGCCGAAAATGTCCCTTGAGTGAAATTAAAAAAAATTTTTTTGAATACTTTGTTCTACCAAAAACTATAGCGGTGAATAAAATGTATATCAAAGTGAAGCCGAGACCCTCCACTATTACCTCCAGGTGGTCCGGTCCAGGAAAAAATCACTCAGTTTAAACTATGGCCCAAAATGTCCCTTGAGTGAAATTAAAAAGAAATATTTTTTGAATACTTTGTTCTACCAAAAACTATAGCGGTGAATAAATTGTATATCAAAGTGAAGCTGAGACCCTCCACTATTACTTCCAAGTAGTCCGGTCCAGGAAAAAGTCACTCAGTTTAAACTATGGCCCAAAATGTGCCTTGAGTGAAATTAAAAAAAAAAATCTTTTTTTGAATACTTTGTTCTACCAAAAACAAAAGCAGTGAATAAAGTATATATCAGATTGAAGATGCGACCTTCCGCTATTACCTCCAAGTGGTCCGGTCGAGGAAAATATCACTCAGTTTAAACTATGGCCCAAAATGTCCCTTGAGTGAAATTAAAAAGAAATCTTTTTTGAATACTTTGTTCTACCAAAAACTATAGCGGTGAATAAAATGTATATCAAAGTGAAGCCGAGACCCTCCACTATTACCTTCAGGTGGTCCGGTCCAGGAAAAAATCACTCAGTTTAAACTATGGCCCAAAATGTCCCTTGAGTGAAATTAAAAAGAAATATTTTTTGAATACTTTGTTCTACCAAAAACTATAGCGGTGAATAAATTGTATATCAAAGTGAAGCTGAGACCCTCCACTATTACTTCCAAGTAGTCCGGTCAAGGAAAAAGTCACTCAGTTTAAACTATGGCCCAAAATGTGCCTTGAGTGAAATTAAAAAAAAAATCTTTTTTTGAATACTTTGTTCTACCAAAAACAAAAGCAGTGAATAAAGTATATATCAGATTGAAGCTGAGACCTTCTACTATCACCAACAAGTGGTTTGGTCCAGGAAAAGGTCAGTCAGTTTAAACTATGGCCCAAAATGTCCCTTGTGTGAAATTAAAAAAAAATTTTTTTTTGAATACTTTGTTCTACCAAAAACTATAGCGGTGAATAAAATGTATATCAGATTAAAGCTGAGACCTTCCACTATCACCTCCAAGTGGTGCAGTCCAGGAACAAATCACTCAATTCGACCTAGTGCCGAAAATGTCCCTTGAGTGAAATTAAAAAAAATTTTTTTTGAATACTTTGTTCTACCAAAAACTATAGCGGTGGATAAAATATATATCAGATTGAAGCTGAGACCTTCCACTATTACCTCCAAGTGGTCCCGTCGAGGAAAAAATCACTCAGTTTAAACTATGGCCCAAAATGTCCCTTGAGTGAAATTAAAAAAAATCTTTTTTTGAATACTTTGTTCTACAAAAAACTATGGCGGTGAATAAACTGTATATCAGATTGAAGCTGAGACCCTCCACTATTACCTCCAAGTAGTCCAGTCCAGGAACAAGTCACTTAGTTTGACATATGGCCCAAAATGTCCCATGAGTGAAATTCAAACAAAATTTTTTTGAATACTTTGTTCTACAAAAAACAAAAGCGGTGGATAAAATATATATCAGATTGAAGCTGAGGGCTTCCACTATCACCTCCTAGTGGTGCGGTCCAGGAACAGGTCACTCAATTCGACCTAGGGCCCAAAATGTCCCTTGAGTGAAATTAAAAAAAATTTTTTTTGAATACTTTGTTCTACCAAAAACTATATCGGTGAACAAACTGTATGTCAGATTGAAGCTGAGACCTTCCACTATCACCTTCGTGTTGTCCGGTTCAGCAAAAAGTCACTTAGTATGACATATGGCTCAAAATGTCCCTTGAGTGAAATTAAAAAAAATTTTTTTGAATACTTTGTTCTACCAAAAACTATAGCTGTGAACAAAATGTGTAGTACATTAAAGCTGAGACCTTCCACTATTACCTCCAAGTGGTCCGGTCCAGGAGGAAATCACTCAGTTCGACCTATGGCCCAAAATGTCCCTTGAGTGAAATTAAAAAAAATCTTTTTTTGAATACTTTGTTCTACAAAAAACTATAGCGGTGAATCAAATGTACATGAAAGTAAAACCGAGACCTTCTACTATCACCTTCAAGTGGTCCGGGCCAGGAAAAAATCACTCAGTTTAAACTATGGCCCAAAATGTCCCTTGAGTGAAATTAAAAAAAATTTTTTTTGAATACTTTGTTCTACCAAAAACTATATCGGTGAACAAACTGTATGTCAGATTGAAGCTGAGACCTTCCACTATCACCTTCGTGTTGTCCGGTTCAGCACCAAGTCACTTAGTATGACATATGGCGCAAAATGTCCCTTGAGTGAAATTAAAAAGAAAGCTTTTTTGAATACTTTGTTCTACAAAAAACTAAAGCGGTGGATAAAATATATATCAGATTGAAGCTGAGAGCTTCCACTATCACCTCCAAGTGGTGCGGTCCAGGAACAAGTCACTTAATTCGACCTAGGGCCCAAAATGTCCCTTGAGTGAAATTAAAAAAAATTTTTTGAATACTTTGTTGTACCCAAAACTAAAGCGGGGGATAAAATATATATCAGATTGAAGCTGAGACCTTCCGCTATCGCCTTCAAGTGGTCCAGTCCAGAAAAAAATCACTCAGTTTAAACTATGGCCCAAAATGTCCCTTGAGTGAAATTAAAAAGAAAGCTTTTTTGAATACTTTGTTCTACAAAAAACTAAAGCGGTGGATAAAATATATATCAGATTGAAGCTGAGAGCTTCCACTATTACATCCAAGTGGTGCGGTCCAGGAACAAGTCACTCAATTCGACCTAGGGCCCAAAATGTCCCTTGAGTGAAATTAAAAAAAATTGTTTGAATACTTTGTTCTACCAAAAACTATAGCGGTGAATAAAATGTATATCAGATTGAAGCTCAGACTTTCCACTATCACCTCCAAGTGGTCCGATCCAGGAGTAAATCACTCAGTTTAAACTATGGCCCAAAATGTCCCTTGAGTGAAATTAAAAAAAATCTTTTTTTGAATACTTTGTTCTACAAAAAACTATGGCGGTGAATAAACTGTATATCAGATTGAAGCTGAGACCCTCCACTATTACCTCCAGGTAGTCCAGTCCAGGAACAAGTCACTTAGTTTGACATATGGCCCAAAATGTCCCATGAGTGAAATTCAAACAAAATTTTTTTGAACACTTTGTTCTACAAAAAACTAAAGCGGTGGATAAAATATATATCAGATTGAAGCTGAGAGCTTCCACTATCACCTCCAAGTGGTGCGGTCCAGGAACAGGTCACTCAATTCGACCTAGGGCCCAAAATGTCCCTTGAGTGAAATTAAAAAAAATTTTTTTTGAATACTTTGTTCTACCAAAAACTTTATCGGTGAACAAACTGTATGTCAGATTGAAGCTGAGACCTTCCACTATCACCTTCGTGTTGTCCGGTTCAGCAAAAAGTCACTTAGTATGACATATGGCGCAAAATGTCCCTTGAGTGAAATTAAAAAAAAATTTTTTTTGAATACTTTGTTCTACAAAAAACTATAGCGGTGAATAAAATGTATATCAGATTGAAGCTGAGACCTTCCACTTTTACCTCCATGTGGTCCGGTCCAGGAAAAAATCACTCAGTTTAAACTATGGCCCAAAATGTCCCTTGAGTGAAATTAAAAAAAATTTTTTTTGAATACTTTGTTCTACAAAAAACTATAGCGGTGAATCAAATGTACATGAAAGTAAAACCGAGACCTTCTACTATCACCTTCAAGTGGTCCGGGCCAGGAAAAAATCACTCAGTTTAAACTATGGCCCAAAATGTCCCTTGAGTGAAATTAAAAAAAATCTTTTTTTGAATTCTTTGTTCTACCAAAAACTATAGCGGTGAATAAAATGTATATAAGATTGAAGCTGGGACCTTCCACAATCACCTCTAAGTGGTGCGGTCCAGAAACAAGTCACTCTGTTTGACCTATGGCGCAAAATGTCCCTTGAGTGAAATTAAAAAAAATTTTTTTTGAATACTTTGTTCTACCAAAAACTATATCGGTGAACAAACTGTATGTCAGATTGAAGCTGAGACCTTCCACTATCACCTTCGTGTTGTCCGGTTCAGCACCAAGTCACTTAGTATGACATATGGCGCAAAATGTCCCTTGAGTGAAATTAAAAAGAAAGCTTTTTTGAATACTTTGTTCTACAAAAAACTAAAGCGGTGGATAAAATATATATCAGATTGAAGCTGAGAGCTTCCACTATCACCTCCAAGTGGTGCGGTCCAGGAACAAGTCACTTAATTCGACCTAGGGCCCAAAATGTCCCTTGAGTGAAATTAAAAAAAATTTTTTGAATACTTTGTTGTACCCAAAACTAAAGCGGGGGATAAAATATATATCAGATTGAAGCTGAGACCTTCCGCTATCGCCTTCAAGTGGTCCAGTCCAGAAAAAAATCACTCAGTTTAAACTATGGCCCAAAATGTCCCTTGAGTGAAATTAAAAAGAAAGCTTTTTTGAATACTTTGTTCTACAAAAAACTAAAGCGGTGGATAAAATATATATCAGATTGAAGCTGAGAGCTTCCACTATTATATCCAAGTGGTGCGGTCCAGGAACAAGTCACTCAATTCGACCTAGGGCCCAAAATGTCCCTTGAGTGAAATTAAAAAAAATTGTTTGAATACTTTGTTCTACCAAAAACTATAGCGGTGAATAAAATGTATATCAGATTGAAGCTCAGACTTTCCACTATCACCTCCAAGTGGTCCGATCCAGGAGTAAATCACTCAGTTTAAACTATGGCCCAAAATGTCCCTTGAGTGAAATTAAAAAAAATCTTTTTTTGAATACTTTGTTCTACAAAAAACTATGGCGGTGAATAAACTGTATATCAGATTGAAGCTGAGACCCTCCACTATTACCTCCAGGTAGTCCAGTCCAGGAACAAGTCACTTAGTTTGACATATGGCCCAAAATGTCCCATGAGTGAAATTCAAACAAAATTTTTTTGAACACTTTGTTCTACAAAAAACTAAAGCGGTGGATAAAATATATATCAGATTGAAGCTGAGAGCTTCCACTATCACCTCCAAGTGGTGCGGTCCAGGAACAGGTCACTCAATTCGACCTAGGGCCCAAAATGTCCCTTGAGTGAAATTAAAAAAAATTTTTTTTGAATACTTTGTTCTACCAAAAACTTTATCGGTGAACAAACTGTATGTCAGATTGAAGCTGAGACCTTCCACTATCACCTTCGTGTTGTCCGGTTCAGCAAAAAGTCACTTAGTATGACATATGGCGCAAAATGTCCCTTGAGTGAAATTAAAAAAAAATTTTTTTTGAATACTTTGTTCTACAAAAAACTATAGCGGTGAATAAAATGTATATCAGATTTAAGCTGAGACCTTCCACTTTTACCTCCATGTGGTCCGGTCCAGGAAAAAATCACTCAGTTTAAACTATGGCCCAAAATGTCCCTTGAGTGAAATTAATAAGAAAGCTTTTTTGAATACTTTGTTCTACAAAAAACTAAAGCGGTGGATAAAATATATATCAGATTGAAGCTGAGAGCTTCCACTATCACCTCCAAGTGGTGCGGTCCACGAACAAGTCACTTAATTCGACCTAGGGCCCAAAATGTCCCATGAGTGAAATTAAAAAAAAATTTTTGAATACTTTGTTGTACCCAAAACTAAAGCGGGGGATAAAATATATATCAGATTGAAGCTGAGACCTTCCGCTATCGCCTTCAAGTGGTCCAGTCCAGAAAAAAATCACTCAGTTTAAACTATGGCCCAAAATGTCCCTTGAGTGAAATTAAAAATAAATCTTTTTTGAATACTTTGTTCTACCAAAAACTATAGCGGTGAATAAAGTGTATATGAGATTGAAGCTGGGACGTTCTACTTTTACCTCCAAGTGGTCCGGTCCAGGAAAAAATCACTCAGTTTAAACTATGGCCCAAAATGTCCCTTGAGTGAAATTAAAAAGAAAGCTTTTTTGAATACTTTGTTCTACAAAAAACTAAAGCGGTGGATAAAATATATATCAGATTGAAGCTGAGAGCTTCCACTATTACATCCAAGTGGTGCGGTCCAGGAACAAGTCACTCAATTCGACCTAGGGCCCAAAATGTCCCTTGAGTGAAATTAAAAAAAATTGTTTGAATACTTTGTTCTACCAAAAACTATAGCGGTGAATAAAATGTATATCAGATTGAAGCTCAGACTTTCCACTATCACCTCCAAGTGGTCCGATCCAGGAGTAAATCACTCAGTTTAAACTATGGCCCAAAATGTCCCTTGAGTGAAATTAAAAAAAATCTTTTTTTGAATACTTTGTTCTACAAAAAACTATGGCGGTGAATAAACTGTATATCAGATTGAAGCTGAGACCCTCCACTATTACCTCCAAGTAGTCCAGTCCAGGAACAAGTCACTTAGTTTGACATATGGCCCAAAATGTCCCATGAGTGAAATTCAAACAAAATTTTTTTGAACACTTTGTTCTACAAAAAACTAAAGCGGTGGATAAAATATATATCAGATTGAAGCTGAGAGCTTCCACTATCACCTCCAAGTGGTGCGGTCCAGGAACAGGTCACTCAATTCGACCTAGGGCCCAAAATGTCCCTTGAGTGAAATTAAAAAAAATTTTTTTTGAATACTTTGTTCTACCAAAAACTTTATCGGTGAACAAACTGTATGTCAGATTGAAGCTGAGACCTTCCACTATCACCTTCGTGTTGTCCGGTTCAGCAAAAAGTCACTTAGTATGACATATGGCGCAAAATGTCCCTTGAGTGAAATTAAAAAAAAATTTTTTTTGAATAGTTTGTTCTACAAAAAACTATAGCGGTGAATAAAATGTATATCAGATTGAAGCTGAGACCTTCCACTTTTACCTCCATGTGGTCCGGTCCAGGAAAAAATCACTCAGTTTAAACTATGGCCCAAAATGTCCCTTGAGTGAAATTAATAAGAAAGCTTTTTTGAATACTTTGTTCTACAAAAAACTAAAGCGGTGGATAAAATATATATCAGATTGAAGCTGAGAGCTTCCACTATCACCTCCAAGTGGTGCGGTCCACGAACAAGTCACTTAATTCGACCTAGGGCCCAAAATGTCCCTTGAGTGAAATTAAAAAAAAATTTTTGAATACTTTGTTGTACCCAAAACTAAAGCGGGGGATAAAATATATATCAGATTGAAGCTGAGACCTTCCGCTATCGCCTTCAAGTGGTCCAGTCCAGAAAAAAATCACTCAGTTTAAACTATGGCCCAAAATGTCCCTTGAGTGAAATTAAAAATAAATCTTTTTTGAATACTTTGTTCTACCAAAAACTATAGCGGTGAATAAAGTGTATATCAGATTGAAGCTGGGACGTTCTACTTTTACCTCCAAGTGGTCCGGTCCAGGAAAAACTCACTCAGTTTAAACTATGGCCCAAAATGTCCCTTGAGTGAAATTAAAAAGAAAGCTTTTTTGAATACTTTGTTCTACAAAAAACTAAAGCCGTGGATAAAATATATATCAGATTGAAGCTGAGAGCTTCCACTATTACATCCATGTGGTGCGGTCCAGGAACAAGTCACTCAATTCGACCTAGGGCCCAAAATGTCCCTTGAGTGAAATTAAAAAAAATTGTTTGAATACTTTGTTCTACCAAAAATGTAGCGGTGAATAAAATGTATATCAAAGCGAAGCTGAGACCTTCCACTATTACCTGCAAGTGGTCCGGTCCAGGAAAAAATCAGTCAGTTTAAACTATGGCCCAAAATGTCCCTTGATTGAAATTAAAAAAAAATCTTTTTTTGAATACTTTGTTCTACCAAAAACTATAGCGGTGAAGAAAGTGTATATCAGATTGAAGCTGAGACCTTCCACTATCACCTCCATGTGGTGCGGTCCAGGAACATGTCACTCAATTCGACCTAGGGCCGAAAATGTCCCTTGAGTGAAATTAAAAAAAATTTTTTTGAATACTTTGTTCTACCAAAAACTATAGCGGTGAATAAAATGAATATCAAAGTGAAGCTGCGACCTTCCGCTATTACCTCCAAGTGGTCCGGTCGAGGAAAAAATCACTCAGTTTAAACTATGGCCCAAAATGTCCCTTGAGTGAAATTAAAAAGAAATCTTTTTTGAATACTTTGTTCTACCAAAAACTATAGCGGTGAATAAAATGTATATCAAAGTGAAGCCGAGACCCTCCACTATTACCTCCAGGTGGTCCGGTCCAGGAAAAAATAACTCAGTTTAAACTATGGCCCAAAATGTGCCTTGAGTGAAATTAAAAAAAAAAATCTTTTTTTGAATACTTTGTTCTACCAAAAACAAAAGCAGTGAATAAAGTATATATCAGATTGAAGCTGAGACCTTCTACTATCACCAACAAGTAGTTTTGTCCAGGAAAAGGTCAGTCAGTTTAAACTATGGCCCAAAATGTCCCTTGTGTGAAATTAAAAAAAAATTTTTTTTGAATACTTTGTTCTACCAAAAACTATAGCGGTGAATAAAATGTATATCAGATTGAAGCTCAGACTTTCCACTATCACCTCCAAGTGGTCCGATCCAGGAGTAAATCACTCAGTTTGACATATGGCGCAAAATGTCCCTGGAGTGAAATTTAAAAAAAATTTTTTTGAATACTTTGTTCTACCAAAAATGTAGCGGTGAATAAAATGTATATCAAAGCGAAGCTGAGACCTTCCACTATTACCTCCAAGTGGTCCGGTCCAGGAAAAAATCAGTCAGTTTAAACTATGGCCCAAAATGTCCCTTGATTGAAATTAAAAAAAATCTTTTTTTGAATACTTTGTTCTACCAAAAACTATAGCGGTGAAGAAAGTGTATATCAGATTGAAGCTGAGACCTTCCACTATCACCTCCATGTGGTGCGGTCCAGGAACATGTCACTCAATTCGACCTAGGGCCGAAAATGTCCCTTGAGTGAAATTAAAAAAAATTTTTTTGAATACTTTGTTCTACCAAAAACTATAGCGGTGAATAAAATGAATATCAAAGTGAAGCTGCAACCTTCCGCTACTACCTCCAAGTGGTCCGGTCGAGGAAAAAATCACTCAGTTTAAACTATGGCCCAAAATGTCCCTTGAGTGAAATTAAAAAGAAATCTTTTTTGAATACTTTGTTCTACCAAAAACTATAGCGGTGAATAAAATGTATATCAAAGTGAAGCCGAGACCCTCCACTATTACCTCCAGGTGGTCCGGTCCAGGAAAAAATAACTCAGTTTAAACTATGGCCCAAAATGTCCCTTGAGTGAAATTAAAAAGAAATATTTTTTGAATACTTTGTTCTACCAAAAACTATAGCGGTGAATAAATTGTATTTCAAAGTGAAGCTGAGACCCTCCACTATTACTTCCAAGTAGTCCGGTCCAGGAAAAAGTCACTCAGTTTAAACTATGGCCCAAAATGTGCCTTGAGTGAAATTAAAAAAAAAATCTTTTTTTGAATACTTTGTTCTACCAAAAACAAAAGCAGTGAATAAAGTATATATCAGATTGAAGCTGAGACCTTCTACTATCACCAACAAGTAGTTTGGTCCAGGAAAAGGTCAGTCAGTTTAAACTATGGCCCAAAATGTCCCTTGTGTGAAATTAAAAAAAAATTTTTTTTTGAATACTTTGTTCTACCAAAAACTATAGCGGTGAATAAAATGTATATCAGATTAAAGCTGAGACCTTCCACTATCACCTCCAAGTGGTGCAGTCCAGGAACAAATCACTCAATTCGACCTAGTGCCGAAAATGTCCCTTGAGTGAAATTAAAAAAAATTTTTTTTGAATACTTTGTTCTACCAAAAACTAAAGCGGTGGATAAAATATATATCAGATTGAAGCTGAGACCTTCCAAGTGGTCCCGTCGAGGAAAAAATCACTCAGTTTAAACTATGGGCCAAAATGTCCCTTGAGTGAAATTAAAAAAAATCTTTTTTTGAATACTTTGTTCTACAAAAAACTATGGCGGTGAATAAACTGTATATCAGATTGAAGCTGAGACCTTCCACTATTACCTCCAAGTGGTCCAGTCCAGGAACAAGTCACGTAGTTTGACATATGGCCCAAAATGTCCCATGAGTGAAATTCAAACAAAATTTTTTTGAATACTTTGTTCTACAAAAAACTAAAGCGGTAGATAAAATATATATCAGATTGAAGCTGAGAGCTTCCACTATCACCTCCAAGTGTTGCGGTCCAGGAACAGGTCACTCAATTCGACCTAGGGCCCAAAATGTCCCTTGATTGAAATTAAAAAAAATTTTTTGAATACTTTGTTGTACCCAAAACTAAAGCGGGGGATAAAATATATATCAGATTGAAGCTGAGACCTTCCGCTATCACCTACAAGTGGTCCAGTCCAGAAAAAGATCACTCAGTTTAAACTATGGCCCAAAATGTCCCTTGAGTGAAATTAAAAAGAAATATTTTTTGAATACTTTGTTCTACCAAAAACTATAGCGGTGAATAAATTGTATATCAAAGTGAAGCTGAGACCCTCCACTATTACTTCCAAGTAGTCCGGTCCAGGAAAAGGTCACTCAGTTTAAACTATGGCCCAAAATGTGCCTTGAGTGAAATTAAAAAAAAAAATCTTTTTTTGAATACTTTGTTCTACCAAAAACAAAAGCAGTGAATAAAGTATATATCAGATTGAAGCTGAGACCTTCTACTATCACCAACAAGTGGTTTGGTCCAGGAAAAGGTCAGTCAGTTTAAACTATGGCCCAAAATGTCCCTTGTGTGAAATTTAAAAAAAATTTTTTTTTGAATACTTTGTTCTACCAAAAACTATAGCGGTGAATAAAATGTATATCAGATTAAAGCTGAGACCTTCCACTATCACCTCCAAGTGGTGCAGTCCAGGAACAAGTTACTCAATTCGACCTAGTGCCGAAAATGTCCCTTGAGTGAAATTAAAAAAAATTTTTTTTGAATACTTTGTTCTACCAAAAACTATAGCGGTGGATAAAATATATATCAGATTGAAGCTGAGACCTTCCACTATCACCTCCAGGTGGTCCCGTCTAGGAAAAAAACCATAGCGGTGAATAAAATGTATAGCGGATTGAAGCTCAGACCTTCCGCTATCACCTTCAAGTGGTTTGGTCAAGGAACAAATCACTCAGTTTAAACTATGGCCCAAAATGTCCCTTGAGTGAAATTAAAAAGAAATCGTTTTTGAATACTTTGTTCTATCAAAAACTATAGCGGTGAAGAAAGTGTATATCAGATTGAAGCTGAGACGCTCTACTATCACCTCCATGTGGTCCGATCCAGGAGCAAATCACTCAGTTTGACATATGGCGCAAAATGTCCCTTGAGTGAAATTAAAAAAAATTTTTTTTAATACTTTGTTCTACCAAAAACTATAGCGGTGCATAAAATGTATATCAAAGTGAAGCGGAGACCTTCCACTATTACTTCCAAGTGGTCCGGTCCAGGAAAATATCACTCAGTTTAAACTATGGCCCAAAATGTCCCTTGAGTGAAATTAAAAAAAATTTTTTTTTGAATACTTTGTTCTACCAAAAACTATAGCGGTGAATAAAATGTACATCAGATTGAAGCTGAGACCCTCCACTATCACCTCCAGGTAGTGCGGTCAAGGAACAAGTCACTCAGTTTGACCTATGGCGCAAAATGTCCCTTGAGTGAAATTAAAAAAAAATTTTTGAATACTTTGTTCTACCCAAAAACTAAAGCGGTGGATAAAATATATATCAGATTGAAGCTGAGACCTTCCACTATCACCTCCAGGTGGTCCCGTCTAGGAAAAAATCACTCAGTTTAAACTATGGCCCAAAATGTCCCTTGAGTGAAATTCAAAAAAAATTTTTTTGAATACTTTGTTCTACCAAAAACTAAAGCGGTGGATAAAATATATATCAGATTGAAGCTGAGACCTTCAACTATCACCTCTAAGTGGTGCGGTCCAGGAACAAGTCACGTAGTTTGACATATGGCGCAAAATGTCCCTTGAGTGAAATTCAAAAAAATTTTTTTTGAATACTTTGTTCTACCAAAAACTACAGCGGTGGATAAATTATATATCAGATTGAAGCTGAGATCTTCCACTATCACCTCCAAGTGGTCCGATCCAGGAGCAAATTACTCAGTTTGACATATGGCGCAAAATGTCCCTTGAGTGAAATCAAAAAACAATTTTTTTTGAATACTTTGTTCTACCAAAAACTATAGCGGTGAATCAAATGTATATCAGATTGAAGCTGAGACCTTCCACTATCACCTCCAGGTGGTCCGGTCCAGGAACAAATCACTCAGTTTGACCTATGGCACAAAATGTCCCTTGAGTGAAATTAAAAAAAAAATCTTTTTTTGAATTCTTTGTTCTACCAAAACCATAGCGGTGAATAAAATGTACATCGGATTGAAGCTCAGACCTTCCGCTATCACCTTCAAGTGGTTTGGTCAAGGAACAAATCACTCAGTTTAAACTATGGCCAAAAAATGTCCCTTGAGTGAAATTAAAAAAAATTTTTTTGAATACTTTGTTCTACCAAAAACTATAGCGGTGAATAAAATGTATATCAGATTGAAGCTGAGACCTTCCACTATCACCTCCAAGTGGTCCGGTTAAGGAAAAAATCACTCAGTTTAAACTATGGCCCAAAATGTCCCTTGAGTGAATTTAAAAAAAAATTTTATTTGAATACTTTGTTCTACTAAAAACTGTAGCGGTGAATAAAATGTATATCAGATTGAAGCTCAGACCTTCCACTATCACCTCCAGGTGTTTTGGTCCAGGAACAAATCACTTACTTCGAGCTAGGGCCGAAAATGTCCCTTGAGTGAAATTAAAAAAAAATTTTTGAATACTTTGTTCTAACCAAAAACTAAAGCGGTGGATAAAATATATATCAGATTGAAGCTGAGACCTTCCACTATCACCTCCAGGTGGTCCGGCCCAGGAACAAGTCACGTAGTTTGACATATGGCCCAAAATGTCCCTTGAGTGAAATTCAAAAAAAATTTTTTTGAATACTTTGTTCTACCAAAAACTACAGCGGTGGATAAATTATATATCAGATTGAAGCTGAGATCTTCCACTATCACCTCCAAGTGGTCCGATCCAGGAGCATATTACTCAGTTTGACATATGGCGCAAAATGTCCCTTGAGTGAAATTAAAAAAAATTTTTTTTGAATACTTTGTTCTACCAAAAATATAGCGGTGAATAAAATGTATATCAGGGTGAAGCTGAGACCTTCCACTATTACCTCCAAGTGGTCCGGTCCAGGAAAAAATCACTCAGTTTGAACTATGGCCCAAAATGTCCCTTGAGTGAAATTAAAAAAAATCTTTTTTTTTTTAAATTTGTTCTACCAAAAACTATAGCGGTGAATAAAATGTATATCAGATTGAAGCTGAGACCTTCCACTATCACCTCCAAGTGGTGCGGTCCAGGAACAAGTCACTCAGTTTGACATATGGCGCAAAAATATAGCGGTGAATAAAGTGTATATCAAATTGAAGCTGGGACGTTCTACTATCACTCCCAAGTAGTCCTGTCCAGGGCCAAATCACTCAGTTTGACCAATGCGCAAAATGTCACGTGAGTGAAATTAAAAAAAATCTCTTTTTGAATACTTTGTTCTACCAAAAACTATAGCGGTGAATAAAATGTATATCAAAGTGAAGCTGAGACCTTCCGCTATCACCTCCAATTGGGTTGGTCCAGAAACAAGTCACTCAGTTTGACCTATGGCGCAAAATGTCCCTTGAGTGAAATCAAAAAAAAATTTTTTTGAATACTTTGTTCTACCAAAAACTAAAGCGGTGGATAAAATATATATCAGATTGAAGCTGAGATCTTCCGCTATCACCTTCAAGTGGTCCGGTCCAGGAAAAAATCACTCAGTTTAAACTATGGCCCAAAATGTCGCTTGAGTGAAATTAAAAAGAAATCGTTTTTGAATACTTTGTTCTATCAAAAACTATAGCGGTGAATAAAGTGTATATCAGATTGAAGCTGAGACGCTCTACTATCACCTCCAGGTGGTCCGATCCAGGAGCAAATCACTCAGTTTGACATATGGCGCAAAATGTCCCTTGAGTGAAAATAAAAAAATTTTTTTGAATACTTTGTTCTACCAAAAACTATAGCGGTGAATAGAATGTATATCAAAGTGAAGCGGAGACCTTCCACAATTACTTCCAAGTGGTCCGGTCCAGGAAAAAATCACTGAGTTTAAACTATGGCCCAAAATGTCCCTTGAGTGAAATTAAAAAAAATTTTTTTTGAATACTTTGTTCTACCAAAAACTATAGCGGTGAATGAAATGTACATCAGATTGAAGCTGAGACCCTCCACTATCACCTCCAGGTAGTGCGGTCCAGGAACAGGTCACTCAGTTTGACCTATGGCGCAAAATGTCCCTTGAGTGAAATTCAAAAAAATTTTTTTTGAATACTTTGTTCTACTAAAAACTATAGCGGTGAATCAAATGTATATCAGATTGAAGCTCAGACCTTCCACTATCACCTCCAGGTGGTTTGGTCCAGGAGCAAGTCACTCAATTTGACCTAGGGCCCAAAATGTCCCTTGAGTGAAATTAAAAAAAAAATCTTTTTTTGAATTCTTTGTTCTACCAAAAACTATAGCGGTGAATAAAATGTATATCAAAGTGAAGCGGAGACCTTCCACTATTACTTCCAAGTGGTCCGGTCCAGGAAAAAATCACTCAGTTTAAACTATGGCCCAAAATGTCCCTTGAGTGAAATTAAAAAAAATTTTTTTTTGAATACTTTGTTCTACCAAAAACTATAGCGGTGAATAAAATGTACATCATATTGAAGCTGAGACCTTGCACTATCACCTCCAGGTAGTGCGGTCCAGGAACAAGTCACTCAGTTTGACCTATGGCGCAAAATGTCCCTTGAGTGAAATTAAAAAAAAATTTTTTTGAATACTTTGTTCTACTAAAAACTATAGCGGTGAATAAAATGTATATCAGATTGAAGCTGAGACGCTCTACTATCACCTCCAAGTGGTCCGGTCCAGGAAAAAGTCACTCAGTTTAAACTATGGCCCAAAATGTCCCTTGAGTGAAATTAAAAAAAACCTTTTTTGAATACTTTGTTCTATCAGAAACTATAGCGTTGAATAAAGTGTATATCAGATTGAAGCTGAGACGCTCTACTATCACCTCCAAGTGGTCCGATCCAGGAGCAAATCACTCAGTTTGACATATGGCGCAAAATGTCCCTTGAGTGAAATTGATAACAAATTTTTTTGAATACTTTGTTCTACCAAAAACTAAAGCGGTGGATAAAATATATATCAGATTGAAGCTGAGATCTTCCGCTATCACCTTCAAGTGGTCCGGTCCAGGAAAAAATCACTCAGTTTAAGCTATGGCCCAAAATGTCGCTTGAGTGAAATTAAAAAGAAATCGTTTTTGAATACTTTGTTCTATCAAAAACTATAGCGGTGAATAAAGTGTATATCAGATTGAAGCTGAGACGCTCTACTATCACCTCCAGGTGGTCCGATCCAGGAGCAAATCACTCAGTTTGACATATGGCGCAAAATGTCCCTTGAGTGAAATTAAAAAAAAAATTTTTTGAATACTTTGTTCTACCAAAAACTATAGCGGTGAATAAAATGTATATCAAAGTGAAGCGGAGACCTTCCACTATTACTTCCAAGTGGTCCGGTCCAGGAAAAAATCACTCAGTTTAAACTATGGCCCAAAATGTCCCTTGAGTGAAATTAAAAAAAATTTTTTTTGAATACTTTGTTCTACCAAAAACTATAGCGGTGAATGAAATGTACATCAGATTGAAGCTGAGACCCTCCACTATCACCTCCAGGTAGTGCGGTCCAGGAACAGGTCACTCAGTTTGACCTATGGCGCAAAATGTCCCTTGAGTGAAATTCAAAAAAATTTTTTTTGAATACTTTGTTCTACTAAAAACTATAGCGGTGAATCAAATGTATATCAGATTGAAGCTCAGACCTTCCACTATCACCTCCAGGTGGTTTGGTCCAGGAGCAAGTCACTCAATTTGACCTAGGGCCCAAAATGTCCCTTGAGTGAAATTAAAAAAAAAAATCTTTTTTTGAATTCTTTGTTCTACCAAAAACTATAGCGGTGAATAAAATGTATATCAAAGTGAAGCGGAGACCTTCCACTATTACTTCCAAGTGGTCCGGTCCAGGAAAAAATCACTCAGTTTAAACTATGGGCCAAAATGTCCCTTGAGTGAAATTAAAAAAAATTTTTTTTGAATACTTTGTTCTACCAAAAACTATAGCGGTGAATAAAATGTACATCAGATTGAAGCTGAGACCTTGCACTATCACCTCCAGGTAGTGCGGTCCAGGAACAAGTCACTCAGTTTGACCTATGGCGCAAAATGTCCCTTGAGTGAAATTAAAAAAAAATTTTTTTGAATACTTTGTTCTACTAAAAACTATAGCGGTGAATAAAATGTATATCAGATTGAAGCTGAGACCTTCCACTATCACCTCCAGGTGTTTTGGTCCAGGAACAAATCACTTACTTCGAGCTAGGGCCGAAAATGTCCCTTGAGTGAAATTAAAAAAAAATTTTTGAATACTTTGTTCTACCCAAAAACTAAAGCGGTGGATAAAATATATATCAGATTGAAGCTGAGACCTTCCACTATCACCTCCAGGTGGTCCGGCCCAGGAACCAGTCACGTAGTTTGACATATGGCCCAAAATGTCCCTTGAGTGAAATTCAAAAAAAATTTTTTTGAATACTTTGTTCTACCAAAAACTACAGCGGTGGATAAATTATATATCAGATTGAAGCTGAGATCTTCCGCTATCACCTCCAAGTGCTCCGATCCAGGAGCAAATTACTCAGTTTGACATATGGCGCAAAATGTCCCTTGAGTGAAATTAAAAAAAAATTTTTTTGAATACTTTGTTCTACCAAAAATATAGCGGTGAATAAAGTGTATATCAAATTGAAGCTGGGACGTTCTACTATCACCCCCAAGTAGTCCTGTCCAGGGCCAAATCACTCAGTTTGACCAATGCGCAAAATGTCACGTGAGTGAAATTAAAAAAAATCTCTTTTTGAATACTTTGTTCTACCAAAAACTATAGCGGTGAATAAAATGTATATCCAAGTGAAGCTGAGACCTTCCACTATTACCTACAAGTGGGTTGGTCCAGAAACAAGTCACTCAGTTTGACCTATGGCGCAAAATGTCCCTTGAGTGAAATTAAAAAAAATCTTTTTTTGAATTCTTTGTTCTACCAAAAACCATAGCGGTGAATAAAATGTATATCAGATTGAAGCTCTGACCTTCCAGTATCATCCTCAAGTGGTTTGGTCCAGGAACAGGTCACTCAATTTGACCTAGGGCCGAAAATGTCCCTCGAGTGAAATTAAAAAAAAATTTTTTTGAATACTTTGTTCTACCAAAAACTAAAGCGGTGGAATAAATGTATATCAGATTGAAGCTGATACGTTCTACTATCACCTCCAGGTGGTCCGGTCTACGAAAAAATTACTCAGTTTAAACAATGGCCCAAAATGTCCCTTGAGTGAAATTAAAAAAAATCTTTTTTTGAATACTTTGTTGTACAAAAGACTAAAGCGGTGAATAACATGTATATCAGATTGAAGCTGAGATCTTCCGTAATCACCTTCAAGTGGTCCGGTCCAGGAAAAAATCACTCAGTTTAAACTATGGTCCAAAATGTCGCTTGAGTGAAATTAAAAAAAATTTTTTTGAATACTTTGTTCTATCAAAAACTATAGCGGTGAATAAAATGTCTATCAAAGCGAAGCCGAGACCTTCCACTATTACCTCCATGTGGTCCGGTCCAGGAAAAAATCACTCAGTTTAAACTATGGCCCAAAATGTCTCTTGAGTGAAATTAAAAAGAAACCTTTTTTGAATACTTTGTTCTACCAAAGCTATAGCGGTGAATAAAGTGTATATCAGATTGAAGCTGAAACGTTCTACTATTACCTCCAAGTGGTCCGATCCAGGAGCAAGTCACTCAGTTGGACATATGGCGCAAAATGTCCCTTGAGAGAAATTAAAAAAAATTTTTTTTGAATACTTTGTTCTGCCAAAAATATAGCGGTGAATAAAATGTATATCAGAGTGAAGCTGAGACCTTCCACTATTACCTCCAAGTGGTCTGGTCCAGGAAAAAATCACTCAGTTTAAACTATGGCCCAAAATGTCCCTTGAGTGAAATTAAAAAAAATTTTTTTTGAATACTTTGTTCTACCAAAAACTATAGCGGTGAATAAAATGTATATCAGATTGAAGATTAGACCTACCACTATCACCTCCAGGTGGTGCGGTCCAGGAACAAGTCACTCAGTTTGACCTATGGCGCAAAATGTCCCTTGAGTGAAATTAAAAAAAATTTTTTTTGAATACTTTGTTCTACCAAAAATATAGCGGTGAATAAAATGTATACCAGATTGAAGCTTAGACTTTCCACTATCACCTCCAAGTGGTGCGGTCCAGGAACAAGTCACTTAGTTTGACATATGGCCCAAAATGTCCCTTGAGTGAAATTAAAAAAATCTTTTTTTGAATTCTTTGTTCTACCAAAAATATAGCGGTAAATAAAATGTATATCAGATTGATGCTCAGACCTTCCACTATCACCTCCAGGTGGTGTGGTCCAGGAACAAATTAGTCATTTTGACCTATGGCCCAAAATGTCCCTAGAGTGAAATTAAAAAAAAAGTTTTTTGAATACTTTGTTCTACCAAAAACTAAAGCGGTGGATAAAATATATATCAGATTGAAGCTGAGACCTTCCGCTATCACCTTTATTGGGTCCGGTCCAGCATCAAATCACTCAGTATGACATATGGCGCAAAATGTCCCTTGAGTGAAATTAAAAAAAAATTTTTTGAATACTTTGTTCTACCAAATACTATAGCGGTGAATAAAATGTATATCAGATTGAAGCAGAGACCTTCCACTATTACCTCCAAGTGGTCCGGTCCAGGAAAAAATCACTCAGTTTAAACTATGGCCCAAAAAATGTCCCTTGAGTGAAATTAAAAAGAAATCTTTTTTGAATACTTTGTTCTACCAAAAACTATAGCGGTGAATAAGGTGTATATCAGATTCAAGATGAGACGTTCTACTATCACCTCCAAGTGGTCCGATCCAGGAGCAAATCACTCAGTTTGACATATGGCGCAAAATGTCCCTTGAGTGAAATTAAAAAAATTTTTTTTTGAATACTTTGTTCTACCAAAAACTATAGCGGTGAATAAAATGTACATCAAAGTGAAGCCGAGACCTTCCACTATTACCTCCAAGTGGTCCGGTCGAGGAAAAAGTCACTCAGTTTAAACTATGTGTCAAAATGTCCCTTGAGTGAAATCAAAAAAAAATTTTTTGAATACTTTGTTCTACCAAAAACTATAGCGGTGAATAAAATGTACATCAGATTGAAGCTGAGACCCTCCACTATCACCTCCAGGTAGTGCGGTCCAGGAAGAGGTCACTCAGTTTGACCTATGGCGCAAAATGTCCCTTGAGTGAAATTCAAAAAAATTTTTTTTGAATACTTTGTTCTACTAAAAACTATAGCGGTGAATCAAATGTATATCAGATTGAAGCTGAGACCTTGCACTATCACCTCCAGGTGGTTTGGTCCAGGAAAAAATCACTCAATTCGACCTAGGGCCAAAAATGTCCCTTGAGTGAAATTAAAAAAAAATTTTTTGAATACTTTGTTCTACCCAAAAACTAAAGCGGTGGATAAAATATATATCAGATTGAAGCTGAGATCTTCCACTATCACCTCCAGGTGGTCCGGTCTAGGAAAAAATCACTCAGTTTAAACTATGGCCTAAAATGTCCCTTGAGTGAAATTAAAAAAAATATTTTTTTGAATACTTTGTTCTACAAAAAACTAAAGCGGGGAATAGAATGTATACAAGATTGAAGCTGAGACCTCCCACTATCACCTCCAGGTGGTCCGGTCCTTGAAGAAGTCACTTAGTTTGACATATGGCCCAAAATGTCCCTTGAGTGAAACTCACAAAAAAATTTTTTTGAATACTTTGTTCTACCAAAAACTAAAGCGGTGGATAAAATATATATTGGATTGAAGCTGAGACCTCCCACTATCACTTCTAGGTGGTGCGGTCCAGGAACAAGTCACGCAGTTTGACATATGGCCCAAAATGTCCCTTGAGTGAAATTCAAAAAAATTTTTTTTGAATACTTTGTTCTACCAAAAATTACAGCGGTGGATAAATTATATATCAGATTGAAGCTGAGACCCTCCACTATCACCTCCAGGTAGTGCGGTCCAGGAAGAGGTCACTCAGTTTGACCTATGGCGCAAAATGTCCCTTGAGTGAAATTCAAAAAAATTTTTTTTGAATACTTTGTTCTACTAAAAACTATAGCGGTGAATCAAATGTATATCAGATTGAAGCTGAGACCTTGCACTATCACCTCCAGGTGGTCCGGTCTAGGAAAAAATCACTCAGTTTAAACTATGGCCCAAAATGTCCCTTGAGTGAAATTAAAAAAAATATTTTTTTGAATACTTTGTTCTACAAAAAACTAAACCGGTGAATAAAATGTATATCAGATTGAAGCTGAGACCTTCCACTATCACCTTCAGGTGGTCCGGTCCTTGAAGAAGTCACTTAGTTTGACATATGGCGCAAAATGTCCCTTGAGTGAAATTCAAAAAAAAATTTTTTGAATACTTTGTTCTACCAAAAACTAAAGCGGTGGATAAACTATATATCAGATTGAAGCTGAGACCTTCAACTATCACCTCTAAGTGGTGCGGTCCAGGAACAAGTCACGTAGTTTGACATATGGCCCAAAATGTCCCTTGAGTGAAATTCAAAAAAATTTTTTTTGAATACTTTGTTCTACCAAAAACTACAGCGGTGGATAAATTATATATCAGATTGAAGCTGAGATCTTCCACTATTACCTCCAAGTGGTCCGATCCAGGAGCAAATCACTCAGTTTGACCTATGGCCCAAAATGTCCCTTGAGTGAAATTAAAAAAATCTTTTTTTGAATTCTTTGTTCTACCAAAAACTATAGCGGTGAATAAAATGTATATCAGATTGAAGCTGAGACCTTCCACTATCACCTCCAAGTAGTCCGATCCAGGAGCAAATCACTCAGTTTGACCTATGGCCCAAAATGTCCCTTGAGTGAAATTAAAAAAATCTTTTTTTGAATACTTTGTTCTACCGAAAACTATAGCGGTGAATAGTATATATATCAGATTGAAGCTGAGACCTTCCACTATCACCTCCAATTGGTGCGGTCCAGGAACAAATTAGTCATTTTGACCTATGGCCCAAAATGTCCCTAGAGTAAAATTAAAAAAAAGTTTTTTGAATACTTTGTTCTACCAAAAACTAAAGCGGTGGATAAAATATATATCAGATTGAAGCTGAGACCTTCCGCTATCACCTTTATTGGGTCCGGTCCAGCAACAAGTCACTCAGTATGACATATGTCGCAAAATGTCCCTTGAGTGAAATTAAAAAAAAAATTTTTGAATACTTTTTTCTACCAAATACTATAGCGGTGAATAAAATGTATATCAGATTGAAGCTGAGACCTTCCACTATTACCTCCAAGTGGTCCGGTCCAGGAAAAAATCACTCAGTTTAAACTATGGCCCAAAAAATGTCCCTTGAGTGAAATTAAAAAGAAATCTTTTTTGAATACTTTGTTCTACCAAAAACTATAGCGGTGAATAAGGTGTATATCAGATTGAAGCTGAGACGTTCTACTATCACCTCCAGGTGGTCCGATCCAGGAGCAAATCACTCAGTTTGACATATGGCGCAAAATGTCCCTTGAGTGAAATTAAAAAAATTTTTTTTTGAATACTTTGTTCTACCAAAAACTATAGCGGTGAACAAATTGTACATCAAAGTGAAGCCGAGACCTTCCACTATTACCTGCAAGTGGTGCGGTCGAGGAAAAGGTCACTCAGTTTAAACTATAGCTCAAAATGTCCCTTGAGTGAAATTAAAAAAAATTTTTTTGAATACTTTGTTCTACCAAAAACTATAGCGGTGAATAAAATGTATATCAGATTGAAGCTGAGACCTTCCGCTATCACCTCCAGGTTGTGCGGTCCAGGAAAAAATCACTCAGTTTAAACTATGGCCCAAAAAATGTCCCTTGAGTGAAATTAAAAAGAAATCTTTTTTGAATACTTTGTTCTACCAAAAACTATAGCGGTGAATAAGGTGTATATCAGATTGAAGCTGAGACGTTCTACTATCACCTCCAGGTGGTCCGATCCAGGAGCAAATCACTCAGTTTGACATATGGCGCAGAATGTCCCTTGAGTGAAATTAAAAAATTATTTTTTTGAATACTTTGTTCTACCAAAAACTATAGCGGTGAATAAAATGTACATCAAAGTGAAGCTGAGACCTTCCACTTTCACCTACAAGTGGTCCGGTCCAGGAACAAATCACTCAGTTTGACCTATGGCCCAAAATGTCCCTTGAGTGAAATAAAAAAAAATTTTTTTTGAATTCTTTGTTCTACCAAAAACTATAGCGGTGAATGAAATGTATATCAGATTGAAGCTGAGACCTTCCACTTTCACCTACAAGTGGTCCGGTCCAGGAACAAATCACTCAGTTTGACCTATGGCCCAAAATGTCCCTTGAGTGAAATTAAAAAAAATTTTTTTGAATACTTTGTTCTACCCAAAAACTAAAGCAGTGGATAAATTATATATCAGATTGAAGCTGAGATCTTCCACTATCACCTCCAGGTGGTCCGGTCTAGGAAAAAATCACTCAGTTTAAACTATGGCCTAAAATGTCCCTTGAGTGAAATTAAGAAAAATATTTTTTTGAATACTTTGTTCTACAAAAAACTAAAGCGGTGAATAAAATGTATATCAGATTGAAGCTGAGACCTTCCACTATCACCTCTATGTGGTCCGGTCCTTGAACATGTCACTTAGTTTGACATATGGCCCAAAATGTCCCTTGAGTGAAATTCAAAAAAAATTTTTTTGAATACTTTGTTCTACCAAAAACTAAAGCGGTGGATAAAATATATATCGGATTGAAGCTGAGACCTCCCACTATCACCTCTAGGTGGTGCGGTCTAGGAACAAGTCACGTAGTTTGACATATGGCCCAAAATGTCCCTTGAGTGAAATTCAAAAAAAAATTTTTTGGAATACTTTGTTCTACCAAAAACTACAGCGGTGGATAAATTATATATCAGATTGAAGCTGAGATCTTCCACTATCACCTCCAAGTAGTCCGATCCAGGAGCAAATCACTCAGTTTAAACTATGGCCCAAAAAATGTCCCTTGAGTGAAATTAAAAAGAAATCTTTTTTGAATACTTTGTTCTACCAAAAATTATAGCGGTGAATAAAATGTATATCAAAGTGAAGCTGAGACCCTCCACTATTACCTCCAAGTGGTCTGGTCCAGGAAAAAATCACTCAGTTTAAACTATGGACCAAAATGTCCCTTGAGTGAAATTAAAAAAAATATTTTTTTGAATACTTTGTTCTACAAAAAACTAAACCGGTGAATAAAATGTATATCAGATTGAAGCTGAGACCTTCTACTATCACCTTCAGGTGGTCCGATCCAGGAGCAAATTACTCAGTTTGACATATGGCGCAAAATGTCCCTTGAGTGAAATTAAAAAAAATTTTTTTTGAATACTTTGTTCTACCAAAAATTATAGCGGTGAATAAAATGTATATCAAAGTGAAGCCGAGACCTTCCACTATTACCTACAAGTGGTCCGGTCGAGGAAAAAGTCACTCAGTTTAAACTATAGCTCAAAATGTCCCTTGAGTGAAATTAAAAAAAATTTTTTTGAATACTTTGTTCTACCAAAAACTATAGCGGTGAATAAAATGTATATCAGATTGAAGCTGAGACCTTCCGCTATCACCTCCAGGTTGTGCGGTCCAGGAAAAAATCACTCAGTTTAAATTATGGCCCAAAAAATGTCCCTTGAGTGAAATTAAAAAGAAATCTTTTTTGAATACTTTGTTCTACCAAAAACTATAGCGGTGAATAAGGTGTATATCAGATTGAAGCTGAGACGTTCTACTATCACCTCCAGGTGGTCCGATCCAGGAGCAAATCACTCAGTTTGACATATGGCGCAAAATGTCCCTTGAGTGAAATTAAAAAATTATTTTTTTGAATACTTTGTTCTACCAAAAACTATAGCGGTGAATAAAATGTACATCAAAGTGAAGCTGAGACCTTCCACTTTCACCTACAAGTGGTCCGGTCCAGGAACAAATCACTCAGTTTGACCTATGGCCCAAAATGTCCCTTGAGTGAAATAAAAAAAAATTTTTTTTGAATTCTTTGTTCTACCAAAAACTATAGCGGTGAATGAAATGTATATCAGATTGAAGCTGAGACCTTCCACTTTCACCTACAAGTGGTCCGGTCCAGGAACAAATCACTCAGTTTGACCTATGGCCCAAAATGTCCCTTGAGTGAAATTAAAAAAAATTTTTTTGAATACTTTGTTCTACCCAAAAACTAAAGCAGTGGATAAATTATATATCAGATTGAAGCTGAGATCTTCCACTATCACCTCCAGGTGGTCCGGTCTAGGAAAAAATCACTCAGTTTAAACTATGGCCTAAAATGTCCCTTGAGTGAAATTAAGAAAAATATTTTTTTGAATACTTTGTTCTACAAAAAACTAAAGCGGTGAATAAAATGTATATCAGATTGAAGCTGAGACCTTCCACTATCACCTCTAGGTGGTCCGGTCCTTGAACATGTCACTTAGTTTGACATATGGCCCAAAATGTCCCTTGAGTGAAATTCAAAAAAAATTTTTTTGAATACTTTGTTCTACCAAAAACTAAAGCGGTGGATAAAATATATATCGGATTGAAGCTGAGACCTCCCACTATCACCTCTAGGTGGTGCGGTCTAGGAACAAGTCACGTAGTTTGACATATGGCCCAAAATGTCCCTTGAGTGAAATTCAAAAAAAAAATTTTTTGGAATACTTTGTTCTACCAAAAACTACAGCGGTGGATAAATTATATATCAGATTGAAGCTGAGATCTTCCACTATCACCTCCATGTAGTCCGATCCAGGAGCAAATCACTCAGTTTAAACTATGGCCCAAAAAATGTCCCTTGAGTGAAATTAAAAAGAAATCTTTTTTGAATACTTTGTTCTACCAAAAATTATAGCGGTGAATAAAATGTATATCAAAGTGAAGCTGAGACCCTCCACTATTACCTCCAAGTGGTCTGGTCCAGGAAAAAATCACTCAGTTTAAACTATGGACCAAAATGTCCCTTGAGTGAAATTAAAAAAAATATTTTTTTGAATACTTTGTTCTACAAAAAACTAAACCGGTGAATAAAATGTATATCAGATTGAAGCTGAGACCTTCTACTATCACCTTCAGGTGGTCCGATCCAGGAGCAAATTACTCAGTTTGACATATGGCGCAAAATGTCCCTTGAGTGAAATTAAAAAAAATTTTTTTTGAATACTTTGTTCTACCAAAAATTATAGCGGTGAATAAAATGTATATCAAAGTGAAGCCGAGACCTTCCACTATTACCTACAAGTGGTCCGGTCGAGGAAAAAGTCACTCAGTTTAAACTATGGCCCAAAATGTCCCTTGAGTGAAATTAAAAAAAAATTTTTTTGAATACTTTGTTCTACCAAAAACTATAGCGGTGAATAAGGTGTATATCAGATTGAAGCTGAGACGTTCTACTATCACCTCCAGGTGGTCCGATCCAGGAGCAAATCACTCAGTTTGACATATGGCGCAAAATGTCCCTTGAGTGAAATTAAAAAATTATTTTTTTGAATACTTTGTTCTACCAAAAACTATAGCGGTGAATAAAATGTACATCAAAGTGAAGCTGAGACCTTCCACTTTCACCTACAAGTGGTCCGGTCCAGGAACAAATCACTCAGTTTGACCTATGGCCCAAAATGTCCCTTGAGTGAAATAAAAAAAAATTTTTTTTGAATACTTTGTTCTACCAAAAACTATAGCGGTGAATGAAATGTATATCAGATTGAAGCTGAGACCTTCCACTTTCACCTACAAGTGGTCCGGTCCAGGAACAAATCACTCAGTTTGACCTATGGCCCAAAATGTCCCTTGAGTGAAATTAAAAAAAATTTTTTTGAATACTTTGTTCTACCCAAAAACTAAAGCAGTGGATAAATTATATATCAGATTAAAGCTGAGATCTTCCACTATCACCTCCAGGTGGTCCGGTCTAGGAAAAAATCACTCAGTTTAAACTATGGCCTAAAATGTCCCTTGAGTGAAATTAAAAAAAATTTTTTTGAATACTTTGTTCTACCCAAAAACTAAAGCAGTGGATAAATTATATATCAGATTAAAGCTGAGATCTTCCACTATCACCTCCAGGTGGTCCGGTCTAGGAAAAAATCACTCAGTTTAAACTATGGCCTAAAATGTCCCTTGAGTGAAATTAAGAAAAATATTTTTTTGAATACTTTGTTCTACAAAAAACTAAAGCGGTGAATAAAATGTATATCAGATTGAAGCTGAGACCTTCCACTATCACCTCTAGGTGGTCCGGTCCTTGAACATGTCACTTAGTTTGACATATGGCCCAAAATGTCCCTTGAGTGAAATTCAAAAAAAATTTTTTTGAATACTTTGTTCTACCAAAAACTAAAGCGGTGGATAAAATATATATCGGATTGAAGCTGAGACCTCCCACTATCACCTCTAGGTGGTGCGGTCTAGGAACAAGTCACGTAGTTTGACATATGGCCCAAAATGTCCCTTGAGTGAAATTCAAAAAAAAATTTTTTGGAATACTTTGTTCTACCAAAAACTACAGCGGTGGATAAATTATATATCAGATTGAAGCTGAGATCTTCCACTATCACCTCCAAGTAGTCCGATCCAGGAGCAAATCACTCAGTTTAAACTATGGCCCAAAAAATGTCCCTTGAGTGAAATTAAAAAGAAATCTTTTTTGAATACTTTGTTCTACCAAAAATTATAGCGGTGAATAAAATGTATATCAAAGTGAAGCTGAGACCCTCCACTATTACCTCCAAGTGGTCTGGTCCAGGAAAAAATCACTCAGTTTAAACTATGGACCAAAATGTCCCTTGAGTGAAATTAAAAAAAATATTTTTTTGAATACTTTGTTCTACAAAAAACTAAACCGGTGAATAAAATGTATATCAGATTGAAGCTGAGACCTTCTACTATCACCTTCAGGTGGTCCGATCCAGGAGCAAATTACTCAGTTTGACATATGGCGCAAAATGTCCCTTGAGTGAAATTAAAAAAAATTTTTTTTGAATACTTTGTTCTACCAAAAATTATAGCGGTGAATAAAATGTATATCAAAGTGAAGCCGAGACCTTCCACTATTACCTACAAGTGGTCCGGTCGAGGAAAAAGTCACTCAGTTTAAACTATAGCTCAAAATGTCCCTTGAGTGAAATTAAAAAAAATTTTTTTGAATACTTTGTTCTACCAAAAACTATAGCGGTGAATAAAATGTATATCAGATTGAAGCTGAGACCTTCCGCTATCACCTCCAGGTTGTGCGGTCCAGGAAAAAATCACTCAGTTTAAATTATGGCCCAAAAAATGTCCCTTGAGTGAAATTAAAAAGAAATCTTTTTTGAATACTTTGTTCTACCAAAAACTATAGCGGTGAATAAGGTGTATATCAGATTGAAGCTGAGACGTTCTACTATCACCTCCAGGTGGTCCGATCCAGGAGCAAATCACTCAGTTTGACATATGGCGCAAAATGTCCCTTGAGTGAAATTAAAAAATTATTTTTTTGAATACTTTGTTCTACCAAAAACTATAGCGGTGAATAAAATGTACATCAAAGTGAAGCTGAGACCTTCCACTTTCACCTACAAGTGGTCCGGTCCAGGAACAAATCACTCAGTTTGACCTATGGCCCAAAATGTCCCTTGAGTGAAATAAAAAAAAATTTTTTTTGAATTCTTTGTTCTACCAAAAACTATAGCGGTGAATGAAATGTATATCAGATTGAAGCTGAGACCTTCCACTTTCACCTACAAGTGGTCCGGTCCAGGAACAAATCACTCAGTTTGACCTATGGCCCAAAATGTCCCTTGAGTGAAATTAAAAAAAATTTTTTTGAATACTTTGTTCTACCCAAAAACTAAAGCAGTGGATAAATTATATATCAGATTGAAGCTGAGATCTTCCACTATCACCTCCAGGTGGTCCGGTCTAGGAAAAAATCACTCAGTTTAAACTATGGCCTAAAATGTCCCTTGAGTGAAATTAAGAAAAATATTTTTTTGAATACTTTGTTCTACAAAAAACTAAAGCGGTGAATAAAATGTATATCAGATTGAAGCTGAGACCTTCCACTATCACCTCTAGGTGGTCCGGTCCTTGAACATGTCACTTAGTTTGACATATGGCCCAAAATGTCCCTTGAGTGAAATTCAAAAAAAATTTTTTTGAATACTTTGTTCTACCAAAAACTAAAGCGGTGGATAAAATATATATCGGATTGAAGCTGAGACCTCCCACTATCACCTCTAGGTGGTGCGGTCTAGGAACAAGTCACGTAGTTTGACATATGGCCCAAAATGTCCCTTGAGTGAAATTCAAAAAAAAAATTTTTTGGAATACTTTGTTCTACCAAAAACTACAGCGGTGGATAAATTATATATCAGATTGAAGCTGAGATCTTCCACTATCACCTCCAAGTAGTCCGATCCAGGAGCAAATCACTCAGTTTAAACTATGGCCCAAAAAATGTCCCTTGAGTGAAATTAAAAAGAAATCTTTTTTGAATACTTTGTTCTACCAAAAATTATAGCGGTGAATAAAATGTATATCAAAGTGAAGCTGAGACCCTCCACTATTACCTCCAAGTGGTCTGGTCCAGGAAAAAATCACTCAGTTTAAACTATGGACCAAAATGTCCCTTGAGTGAAATTAAAAAAAATATTTTTTTGAATACTTTGTTCTACAAAAAACTAAACCGGTGAATAAAATGTATATCAGATTGAAGCTGAGACCTTCTACTATCACCTTCAGGTGGTCCGATCCAGGAGCAAATTACTCAGTTTGACATATGGCGCAAAATGTCCCTTGAGTGAAATTAAAAAAAATTTTTTTTGAATACTTTGTTCTACCAAAAATTATAGCGGTGAATAAAATGTATATCAAAGTGAAGCCGAGACCTTCCACTATTACCTACAAGTGGTCCGGTCGAGGAAAAAGTCACTCAGTTTAAACTATGGCCCAAAATGTCCCTTGAGTGAAATTAAAAAAAAATTTTTTTGAATACTTTGTTCTACCAAAAACTATAGCGGTGAATAAGGTGTATATCAGATTGAAGCTGAGACGTTCTACTATCACCTCCAGGTGGTCCGATCCAGGAGCAAATCACTCAGTTTGACATATGGCGCAAAATGTCCCTTGAGTGAAATTAAAAAATTATTTTTTTGAATACTTTGTTCTACCAAAAACTATAGCGGTGAATAAAATGTACATCAAAGTGAAGCTGAGACCTTCCACTTTCACCTACAAGTGGTCCGGTCCAGGAACAAATCACTCAGTTTGACCTATGGCCCAAAATGTCCCTTGAGTGAAATAAAAAAAAATTTTTTTTGAATTCTTTGTTCTACCAAAAACTATAGCGGTGAATGAAATGTATATCAGATTGAAGCTGAGACCTTCCACTTTCACCTACAAGTGGTCCGGTCCAGGAACAAATCACTCAGTTTGACCTATGGCCCAAAATGTCCCTTGAGTGAAATTAAAAAAAATTTTTTTGAATACTTTGTTCTACCCAAAAACTAAAGCAGTGGATAAATTATATATCAGATTAAAGCTGAGATCTTCCACTATCACCTCCAGGTGGTCCGGTCTAGGAAAAAATCACTCAGTTTAAACTATGGCCTAAAATGTCCCTTGAGTGAAATTAAGAAAAATATTTTTTTGAATACTTTGTTCTACAAAAAACTAAAGCGGTGAATAAAATGTATATCAGATTGAAGCTGAGACCTTCCACTATCACCTCTAGGTGGTCCGGTCCTTGAACATGTCACTTAGTTTGACATATGGCCCAAAATGTCCCTTGAGTGAAATTCAAAAAAAATTTTTTTGAATACTTTGTTCTACCAAAAACTAAAGCGGTGGATAAAATATATATCGGATTGAAGCTGAGACCTCCCACTATCACCACTAGGTGGTGCGGTCTAGGAACAAGTCACGTAGTTTGACATATGGCCCAAAATGTCCCTTGAGTGAAATTCAAAAAAAAATTTTTTGGAATACTTTGTTTTACCAAAAACTACAGCGGTGGATAAATTATATATCAGATTGAAGCTGAGATCTTCCACTATCACCTCCAAGTAGTCCGATCCAGGAGCAAATCACTCAGTTTAAACTATGGCCCAAAAAATGTCCCTTGAGTGAAATTAAAAAGAAATCTTTTTTGAATACTTTGTTCTACCAAAAATTATAGCGGTGAATAAAATGTATATCAAAGTGAAGCTGAGACCCTCCACTATTACCTCCAAGTGGTCTGGTCCAGGAAAAAATCACTCAGTTTAAACTATGGACCAAAATGTCCCTTGAGTGAAATTAAAAAAAATATTTTTTTGAATACTTTGTTCTACAAAAAACTAAACCGGTGAATAAAATGTATATCAGATTGAAGCTGAGACCTTCTACTATCACCTTCAGGTGGTCCGATCCAGGAGCAAATTACTCAGTTTGACATATGGCGCAAAATGTCCCTTGAGTGAAATTAAAAAAAATTTTTTTTGAATACTTTGTTCTACCAAAAATTATAGCGGTGAATAAAATGTATATCAAAGTGAAGCCGAGACCTTCCACTATTGCCTACAAGTGGTCCGGTCGACGAAAAAGTCACTCAGTTTAAACTATGGCCCAAAATGTCCCTTGAGTGAAATTAAAAAAAAATTTTTTTGAATAATTTGTTCTACCAAAAACTATAGCGGTGAATCAAATGTGTATCAGATTGAAGCTGAGACCTTCCACTATCACATCCAGGTGGTGCGGTATAGGAACAAGTCAGTCAGTTTTACCTATGGCGCAAAATGTCCCTTGAGTGAAATTAAACAAATTTTTTTTGAATACTTTGTTGTACTAAAAACAATAGCGGTGAATCAAATGTGTATCAGATTGAAGCTGAGACCTTCCACTTTCACCTACAGGTGGTACGGTCCAGGAATAAATCACTCAGTTTAAACTATGGCCCAAAAAATGTCCCTTGAGTGAAATTAAAAAGAAATCTTTTTTGAATACTTTGTTCTACCAAAAACTATAGCGGTGAATAAGGTGTACATCAGATTGAAGCTGAGACCTTCCACTATCATCTCCAGGTGGTTCGGTCCAGGAACAAATCACTCAATTCGACCTAGGGAAAATGTCCCTTGAGTGAAATTAAAAAAAATTTTTTGAATACTTTGTTGTACCCAAAACTAAAGGGGGGATAAAATATATATCAGATTGAAGCTGAGACCTTCCACTATCACCTCCAGGTGGTCCGGTCTAGGAAAAAATCACTCAGTTTAAACTATGGCCTAAAATGTACCTTGAGTGATTTTAAAAAAAATATTTTTTTGAATACTTTGTTCTACAAAAAACTAAAGCGGTGAATAAAATGTATATCAGATTGATGCTGAGATCTTCCGCTATCACCTTCATGTGGTCCGGTCCAGGAAAAAATCACTCAGTTTAAACTATGGCCCAAAATGTCCCTTGAGTGAAATTAAAAAGAAAAATTTTTTGAATACTTTGTTCTATCAAAAACTATAGCGGTGAATAAAGTGTATATCAGATTGAAGCTGAGACGCTCTACTATCACGTCCAAGTGGTCCGATCCAGGAGGAGATCACTCACTTTGACATATGGCCGAAAATGTCCCTTGAGTGAAATTTAAAAAAAATCTTTTTTTGAATTCTTTGTTCTACCAAAAACCATAGCGGTGAATAAAATGTATATCAGATTGAAGCTCAGACCTTCCAGTATCATCCTCAAGTGGGTTGGTCCAGAAACAAGTCACTCGGTTTGACCTATGGCGCAAAATGTCCCTTGAGTGAAATTAAAAAAAATCTTTTTTTGAATTCTTTGTTCTACCAAAAACCATAGCGGTGAATAAACTGTATATCAGATTGAAGCTCAGACCTTCCAGTATCATCCTCAAGTGGTTTGGTCCAGGAACAAGTCACTCAATTTGACCTAGGGCCGAAAATGTCCCTCGAGTGAAATTAAAAAAAATTTTTTTTGAATACTTTGTTCTACCAAAAACTAAAGCGGTGGAATAAATGTATATCAGATTGAAGCTGATACGTTCTACTATCACCTCCAGGTGGTCCGGTCTACGAAAAAATTACTCAGTTTAAACAATGGCCCAAAATGTCCCTTGAGTGAAATTAAAAAAAATCTTTTTTTGAATACTTTGTTGTACAAAAGACTAAAGCGGTGAATAACATGTATATCAGATTGAAGCTGAGGTCTTCCGCTATCACCTTCATGTGGTCCGGTCCAGGAAAAAATCACTTAGTTTAAACTATGGCCCAAAATGTCCCTTGAGTGAAATTAAAACAATCTTTTTTGAATACTTTGTTCTATCAGAAACTATAGCGTTGAATAAAGTGTATATCAGATTGAAGCTGAGACGCTCTACTATCACCTCCAAGTGGTCCGATCCAGGAGCAAATCACTCAGTTTGACATATGGCGCAAAATGTCCCTTGAGTGAAATTGATAACAAATTTTTTTGAATACTTTGTTCTACCAAAAACTAAAGCGGTGGATAAAATATATATCAGATTGAAGCTGAGATCTTCCGCTATCACCTTCAAGTGGTCCGGTCCAGGAAAAAATCACTCAGTTTAAACTATGGTCCAAAATGTCGCTTGAGTGAAATTAAAAAGAAATCTTTTTTGAATACTTTGTTCTATCAAAAACTATAGCGGTGAATAAAATGTCTATCAAAGCGAAGCCGAGACCTTCCACTATTACCTCCATGTGGTCCGGTCCAGGAAAAAATCACTCAGTTTAAACTATGGCCCAAAATGTCTCTTGAGTGAAATTAAAAAGAAATCTTTTTTGAATACTTTGTTCTACCAAAGCTATAGCGGTGAATAAAGTGTATATCAGATTGAAGCTGAGACATTCTACTATTACCTCCAACTGATCCGATCCAGGAGCAAGTCACTCAGTTGGACATATGGCGCAAAATGTCCCTTGAGAGAAATTAAAAAAAATTTTTTTTGAATACTTTGTTCTGCCAAAAATATAGCGGTGAATAAAATGTATATCAGAGTGAAGCTGAGACCTTCCACCATTACCTCCAAGTGGTCTGGTTCAGGAAAAAATCACTCAGTTTAAACTATGGCCCAAAATGTCCCTTGAGTGAAATTAAAAAATTATTTTTTTGAATACTTTGTTCTACCAAAAACTATAGCGGTGAATAAAATGTATATCAGATTGAAGATTAGACCTACCACTATCACCTCCAGGTGGTGCGGTCCAGGAACAAGTCACTCAGTTTGACCTATGGCGCAAAATGTCCCTTGAGTGAAATTAAAAAAAATTTTTTTTGAATACTTTGTTCTACCAAAAATATAGCGGTGAATAAAATGTATACCAGATTGAAGCTTAGACTTTCCACTATCACCTCCAAGTGGTGCGGTCCAGGAACAAGTCACTTAGTTTGACATATGGCCCAAAATGTCCCTTGAGTGAAATTAAAAAAATCTTTTTTTGAATTCTTTGTTCTACCAAAAATATAGCGGTAAATAAAATGTATATCAGATTGAAGCTCAGACCTTCCACTATCACCTCCAGGTGGTGTGGTCCAGGAACAAATTAGTCATTTTGACCTATGGCCCAAAATGTCCCTTGAGTGAAATTAAAAAGAAATCTTTTTTGAATACTTTGTTCTACCAAAAACTATAGCGGTGAATAAGGTGTATATCAGATTGAAGCTGAGACCTTCCACTATCATCTCCAGGTGGTTCGGTCCAGGAACAAATCACTCAATTCGACCTAGGGCCGAAAATGTCCCTTGAGTGAAATTAAAAAAAATTTTTTGAATACTTTGTTGTACCCAAAACTAAAGGGGGGATAAAATATATATCAGATTGAAGCTGAGACCTTCCACTATCACCTCCAGGTGGTCCGGTCTAGGAAAAAATCACTCAGTTTAAACTATGGCCTAAAATGTGCCTTGAGTGATTTTAAAAAAAATATTTTTTTGAATACTTTGTTCTACAAAAAACTAAAGCGGTGAATAAAATGTATATCAGATTGATGCTGAGATCTTCCGCTATCACCTTCATGTGGTCCGGTCCAGGAGCAAATCACTCAGTTTGACATATGGCGCAAAATGTCCCTTGAGTGAAATTAAAAAAAAATTTTTTTGAATACTTTGTTCTATCAAAAACTATAGCGGTGAATAAAGTGTATATCAGATTGAAGCTGAGACGCTCTACTATCACGTCCAAGTGGTCCGATCCAGGAGGAGATCACTCAGTTTGGCATATGGCCGAAAATGTCCCTTGAGTGAAATTTAAAAAAAATCTTTTTTTGAATTCTTTGTTCTACCAAAAACCATAGCGGTGAATAAAATGTATATCAGATTGAAGCTCAGGCCTTCCAGTATCATCCTCAAGTGGGTTGGTCCAGAAACAAGTCACTCGGTTTGACCTATGGCGCAAAATGTCCCTTGAGTGAAATTAAAAAAAATCTTTTTTTGAATTCTTTGTTCTACCAAAAACCATAGCGGTGAATAAACTGTATATCAGATTGAAGCTCAGACCTTCCAGTATCATCCTCAAGTGGGTTGGTCCAGGAACAAGTCACTCAATTTGACCTAGGGCCGAAAATGTCCCTCGAGTGAAATTAAAAAAAAATTTTTTTGAATACTTTGTTCTACCAAAAACTAAAGCGGTGGAATAAATGTATATCAGATTGAAGCTGATACGTTCTACTATCACCTCCAGGTGGTCCGGTCTACGAAAAAATTACTCAGTTTAAACAATGGCCCAAAATGTCCCTTGAGTGAAATTAAAAAAAATCTTTTTTTGAATACTTTGTTGTACAAAAGACTAAAGCGGTGAATAACATGTATATCAGATTGAAGCTGAGGTCTTCCGCTATCACCTTCATGTGGTCCGGTCCAGGAAAAAATCACTTAGTTTAAACTATGGCCCAAAATGTCCCTTGAGTGAAATTAAAACAATCTTTTTTGAATACTTTGTTCTATCAGAAACTATAGCGTTGAATAAAGTGTATATCAGATTGAAGCTGAGACGCTCTACTATCACCTCCAAGTGGTCCGATCCAGGAGCAAATCACTCAGTTTGACATATGGCGCAAAATGTCCCTTGAGTGAAATTGATAACAAATTTTTTTGAATACTTTGTTCTACCAAAAACTAAAGCGGTAGATAAAATATATATCAGATTGAAGCTGAGATCTTCCGCTATCACCTTCAAGTGGTCCGGTCCAGGAAAAAATCACTCAGTTTAAACTATGGTCCAAAATGTCGCTTGAGTGAAATTAAAAAGAAACCTTTTTTGAATACTTTGTTCTATCAAAAACTATAGCGGTGAATAAAATGTCTATCAAAGCGAAGCCGAGACCTTCCACTATTACCTCCATGTGGTCCGGTCCAGGAAAAAATCACTCAGTTTAAACTATGGCCCAAAATGTCTCTTGAGTGAAATTAAAAAGAAATCTTTTTTGAATACTTTGTTCTACCAAAGCTATAGCGGTGAATAAATTGTATATCAGATTGAAGCTGAGACATTCTACTATTACCTCCAAGTGGTCCGATCCAGGAGCAAGTCACTCAGTTGGACATATGGCGCAAAATGTCCCTTGAGAGAAATTAAAAAAAATTTTTTTTGAATACTTTGTTCTGCCAAAAATATAGCGGTGAATAAAATGTATATCAGAGTGAAGCTGAGACCTTCCACTATTACCTCCAAGTGGTCTGGTCCAGGAAAAGATCACTCAGTTTAAACTATGGCCCAAAATGTCCCTTGAGTGAAATTAAAAAAAATTTTTTTTGAATACTTTGTTCTACCAAAAACTATAGCGGTGAATAAAATGTATATCAGATTGAAGATTAGACCTACCACTATCACCTCCAGGTGGTGCGGTCCAGGAACAAGTCACTCAGTTTGACCTATGGCGCAAAATGTCCCTTGAGTGAAATTAAAAAAAAATTTTTTTGAATACTTTGTTCTACCAAAAATATAGCGGTGAATAAAATGTATACCAGATTGAAGCTTAGACTTTCCACTATCACCTCCAAGTGGTGCGGTCCAGGAACAAGTCACTTAGTTTGACATATGGCCCAAAATGTCCCTTGAGTGAAATTAAAAAAATCTTTTTTTGAATTCTTTGTTCTACCAAAAATATAGCGGTAAATAAAATGTATATCAGATTGAAGCTCAGACCTTCCACTATCACCTCCAGGTGGTGTGGTCCAGGAACAAATTAGTCATTTTGACCTATGGCCCAAAATGTCCCTAGAGTGAAATTAAAAAAAAAGTTTTTTGAATACTTTGTTCTACCAAAAACTAAAGCGGTGGATAAAATATATATCAGATTGAAGCTGAGACCTTCCGCTATCACCTTTATTGGGTCCGGTCCAGCAACAAGTCACTCAGTATGACATATGGCGCAAAATGTCCCTTGAGTGAAATTAAAAAAAAATTTTTTGAATACTTTGTTCTACCAAATACTATAGCGGTGAATAAAATGTATATCAGATTGAAGCAGAGACCTTCCACTATTACCTCCAAGTGGTCCGGTCCAGGAAAAAATCACTCAGTTTAAACTATGGCCCAAAAAATGTCCCTTGAGTGAAATTAAAAAGAAATCTTTTTTGAATACTTTGTTCTACCAAAAACTATAGCGGTGAATAAGGTGTATATCAGATTGAAGATGAGACGTTCTCCTATCACCTCCAAGTGGTCCGATCCAGGAGCAAATCACTCAGTTTGACATATGGCGCAAAATGTCCCTTGAGTGAAATTAAAAAATTTTTTTTTTGAATACTTTGTTCTACCAAAAACAAAAGCGGTGGATAAAATATATATCAGATTGAAGCTGAGACCCTCCACTATCACCTCCAGGTAGTGCGGTCCAGGAACAGGTCACTCAGTTTGACCTATGGCGCAAAATGTCCCTTGAGTGAAATTCAAAAAAAATTTTTTTGAATACTTTGTTCTACTAAAAACTATAGCGGTGAATCAAATGTATATCAGATTGAAGCTGAGACCTTCCACTATCACCTCCAGGTGGTTTGGTCCAGAAACAAATCACTCAATTCGACCTAGGGCCAAAAATGTCCCTTGAGTGAAATTAAAAAAAAATTTTTTGAATACTTTGTTCTACCCAAAAACTAAAGCGGTGGATAAAATATATATCAGATTGAAGCTGATACGTTCTACTATCACCTCCAGGTGGTCCGGTCTAGGAAAAAATCACTCAGTTTAAACTATGGCCTAAAATGTCCCTTGAGTGAAATTAAAAAAAATATTTTTTTGAATACTTTGTTCTACAAAAAACTAAAGCGGGGAATAGAATGTATATAAGATTGAAGCTGAGACCTCCCACTATCACCTCCAGGTGGTCCGGTCCTTGAAGAAGTCACTTAGTTTGACATATGGCCCAAAATGTCCCTTGAGGGAAACTCACAAAAAAATTTTTTTGAATACTTTGTTCTACCAAAAACTAAAGCGGTGGATAAAATATATATCGGATTGAAGCTGAGACCTCCCACTATCACCTCTAGGTGGTGCGGTCCAGGAACAAGTCACGCAGTTTGACATATGGCCCAAAATGTCCCTTGAGTGAAATTCAAAAAAATTTTTTTTGAATACTTTGTTCTACCAAAAATTACAGCGGTGGATAAGTTATATATCAGATTGAAGCTGAGATCTTCTACTATCACCTCCAAGTAGTCCGATCCAGGAGCAAATCACTCAGTTTGACCTATGGCCCAAAATGTCCCTTGAGTGAAATTAAAAAAATCTTTTTTTGAATTCTTTGTTCTACCAAAAACTATAGCGGTGAATAAAATGTATATCAGATTGAAGCTGAGACCTTCCACTATCACCTCCAAGTAGTCCGATCCAGGAGCAAATCACTCAATTTGACCAATGGCCCAAAATGTCCCTTGAGTGAAATTAAAAAAATCTTTTTTTGAATACTTTGTTCTACCGAAAACTATAGCGGTGAATAGTATATATATCAGATTGAAGCTGAGACCTTCCACTATCACCTCCAATTGGTGCGGTCCAGGAACAAATTAGTCATTTTGACCTATGGCCCAAAATGTCCCTAGAGTGAAATTAAAAAAAAGTTTTTTGAATACTTTGTTCTACCAAAAACTAAAGCGGTGGATAAAATATATATCAGATTGAAGCTGAGACCTTCCGCTATCACCTATATTGGGTCCGGTCCAGCAACAAGTCACTCAGTATGACATATGTCGCAAAATGTCCCTTGAGTGAAATTAAAAAAAAAATTTTTGAATACTTTTTTCTACCAAATACTATAGCGGTGAATAAAATGTATATCAGATTGAAGCTGAGACCTTCCACTATTACCTCCAAGTGGTCCGGTCCAGGAAAAAATCACTCAGTTTAAACTATGGCCCAAAAAATGTCCCTTGAGTGAAATTAAAAAGAAATCTTTTTTGAATACTTTGTTCTACCAAAAACTATAGCGGTGAATAAGGTGTATATCAGATTGAAGCTGAGACCTTCCGCTATCACCTCCAGGTTGTGCGGTCCAGGAAAAAATCACTCAGTTTAAACTATGGCCCAAAAAATGTCCCTTGAGTGAAATTAAAAAGAAATCTTTTTTGAATACTTTGTTCTACCAAAAACTATAGCGGTGAATAGGGTGTATATCAGATTGAAGCTGAGACGTTCTACTATCACCTCCAGGTGGTCCGATCCAGGAGCAAATCACTCAGTTTGACATATGGCGCAAAATGTCCCTTGAGTGAAATTAAAAAAAATTTTTTTTGAATACTTTGTTCTACCAAAAACTATAGCGGTGAATAAAATGTACATCAAAGTGAAGCCGAGACCTTCCACTATTACCTGCAAGTGGTACGGTCGAGGAAAAAGTCACTCAGTTTAAACTATGGCTCAAAATGTCCCTTGAGTGAAATTAAAAAAAATTTTTTTGAATACTTTGTTCTACCAAAAACTATAGCGGTGAATAAAATGTATATCAGATTGAAGCTGAGACCTTCCGCTATCACCTCCAGGTTGTGCGGTCCAGGAAAAAATCACTCAGTTTAAACTATGGCCCAAAAAATGTCCCTTGAGTGAAATTAAAAAGAAATCTTTTTTGAATACTTTGTTCTACCAAAAACTATAGTGGTGAATAGGGTGTATATCAGATTGAAGCTAAAACGTTCTACTATCACCTCCAGGTGGTCCGATCCAGGAGCAAATCACTCAGTTTGACATATGGCGCAAAATGTCCCTTGAGTGAAATTAAAAAATTATTTTTTTGAATACTTTGTTCTACGAAAAACTATAGCGGTGAATAAAATGTACATCACAGTGAAGCTGAGACCTTCCACTTTCACCTACAAGTGGTCCGGTCCAGGAACAAATCACTCAGTTTGACCTATGGCCCAAAATGTCCCTTGAGTGAAATAAAAAAAAAATTTTTTTGAATTCTTTGTTCTACCAAAAACTATAGCGGTGAATGAAATGTATATCAGATTGAAGCTGAGACCTTCCACTTTCACCTACAAGTGGTCCGGTCCAGGAACAAATCACTCAGTTTGACCTATGGCCCAAAATGTCCCTTGAGTGAAATTAAAAAAAATTTTTTTGAATACTTTGTTCTACCCAAAAACTAAAGCAGTGGATAAATTATATATCAGATTAAAGCTGAGATCTTCCACTATCACCTCCAGGTGGTCCGGTCTAGGAAAAAATCACTCAGTTTAAACTATGGCCTAAAATGTCCCTTGCGTGAAATTAAGAAAAATATTTTTTTGAATACTTTGTTCTACAAAAAACTAAAGCGGTGAATAAAATGTATATCAGATTGAAGCTGAGACCTTCCACTATCACCTCTAGGTGGTCCGGTCCTTGAAAATGTCACTTAGTTTGACATATGGCCCAAAATGTCCCTTAAGTGAAATTCAAAAAAAATTTTTTTGAATACTTTGTTCTACCAAAAACTAAAGCGGTGGATAAAATATATGTCGGATTGAAGCTGAGACCTCCCACTATCACCTCTAGGTGGTGCGGTCTAGGAACATGTCACGTAGTTTGACATATGGCCCAAAATGTCCCTTGAGTGAAATTCAAAAAAAACTTTTTTGGAATACTTTGTTCTACCAAAAACTACAGTGGTGGATAAATTATATATCAGATTGAAGCTGAGATCTTCCACTATCACCTCCAAGTAGTCCGATCCAGGAGCAAATCACTCAGTTTAAACTATGGCCCAAAAAATGTCCCTTGAGTGAAATTAAAAAGAAATCTTTTTTGAATACTTTGTTCTACCAAAAATTATAGCGGTGAATAAAATGTATATCAAAGTGAAGCTGAGACCCTCCACTATTACCTCCAAGTGGTTTGGTCCCGGAAAAAATCACTCAGTTTAAACTATGGACCAAAATGTCCCTTGAGTGAAATTAAAAAAAATATTTTTTTGAATACTTTGTTCTACAAAAAACTAAACCGGTGAATAAAATGTATATCAGATTGAAGCTGAGACCTTCTACTATCACCTTCAGGTTGTCCGATCCAGGAGCAAATTACTCAGTTTGACATATGGCGCAAAATGTCCCTTGAGTGAAATTAAAAAAAATTTTTTTTGAATACTTTGTTCTACCAAAAATTATAGCGGTGAATAAAATGTATATCAAAGTGAAGCCGAGACCTTCCACTATTACCTACAAGTGGTCCGGTCGAGGAAAAAGTCACTCAGTTTAAACTATGGCCCAAAATGTCCCTTGAGTGAAATTAAAAAAAAAATTTTTTGAATACTTTGTTCTACCAAAAACTATAGCGGTGAATCAAATGTGTATCAGATTGAAGCTGAGACCTTCCACTATCACCTCCAGGTGGTGCGGTACAGGAACAAGTCAGTCAGTTTGACCTATGGCGCAAAATGTCCCTTGAGTGAAATTAAACAAATTTTTTTTTGAATACTTTGTTGTACTAAAAACAATAGCGGTAAATCAAATGTGTATCAGATTGAAGCTGAGACCTTCCACTTTCACCTACAGGTGGTACGGTCCAGGAATAAATCACTCAGTTTAAACTATGGCCCAAAAAATGTCCCTTGAGTGAAATTAAAAAGAAATCTTTTTTGAATACTTTGTTCTACCAAAAACTATAGCGGTGAATAAGGTGTATATCAGATTGAAGCTGAGACCTTCCACTATCATCTCCAGGTGGTTCGGTCCAGGAACAAATCACTCAATTCGACCTAGGGCCGAAAATGTCCCTTGAGTGAAATTAAAAAAAAATTTTTTGAATACTTTGTTGTACCCAAAACTAAAGCGGGGGATAAAATATATATCAGATTGAAGCTGAGACCTTCCACTATCACCTCCAGGTGGTCCGGTCTAGGAAAAAATCACTCAGTTTAAACTATGGCCTAAAATGTACCTTGAGTGATTTTAAAAAAAATATTTTTTTGAATACTTTGTTCTACAAAAAACTAAAGCGGTGAATAAAATGTATATCAGATTGATGCTGAGATCCTCCGCTATCACCTTCATGTGGTCCGGTTCAGGAAAAAATCACTCAGTTTAAACTATGGCCCAAAATGTCCCTTGAGTGAAATTAAAAAGAAAAAATTTTTGAATACTTTGTTCTATCAAAAACTATAGCGGTGAATAAAGTGTATATCAGATTGAAGCTGAGACGCTCTACTATCACGTCCAAGTGGTCCGATCCAGGAGGAGATCACTCAGTTTGACATATGGCCGAAAATGTCCCTTGAGTGAAATTTAAAAAAAAATTTTTGAATACTTTGTTCTACCAAAAACTAAAGCGGTGGATAAAGTATATATCAGATTGAAGCTGATACCTTCTACTATTACCTCCAGGTGGTCCGGTCTACGAAAGAAGCACTCAGTTTAAACTATGGCCCAAAATGTCCCTTGAGTGAAATTAAAAAAAAATCTTTTTTTGAATACTTTGTTGTACAAAAGACTAAAGCGGTGAATAAAATGTATATCAGATTGATGCTGAGATCTTCCGCTATCACCTACATGTGGTCCGGTCCAGGAAAAAATCACTCAGTTTAAACTATGGCCCAAAATGTCCCTTGAGTGAAATTAAAAAGAAAAATTTTTTGAATACTTTGTTCTATCAAAAACTATAGCGGTGAATAAAGTGTATATCAGGTTGAAGCTGAGACGCTCTACTATCACGTCCAATTGGTCCGATCCAGGAGGAGATCACTCAGTTTGACATATGGCGCAAAATGTCCCTTGAGTGAAATTAAAAACAAATTTTTTTGAATACTTTGTTCTACCAAAAACGAAAGCGGTAGATAAAATATATATCAGATTGAAGCTGTGATCTTCCGCTATCACCTTCAAGTGGTCCGGTCCAGGAAAAAATCACTCAGTTTAAACTATGGCCCAAAATGTCCCTTGAGTGAAATTAAAAAGAAAACTTTTTTGAATACTTTGTTCTATCAAAAACCATAACGGTGAATAAAGTGTATATCGGATTGAAGCTGAGACGCTCTACTATCACCTCCAAGTGGTCCGATCCAGGAGCAAATCACTCAGTTTGACATATGGCGCAAAATGTCCCTTGAGTGAAATTAAAAACAAATTTTTTTGAATACTTTGTTCTACCAAAAACTATAGCGGTGAACAAAATGTATATCAAAGCGAAGCTGAGACCTTCCACTATTACCTCCATGTGGTCCGGTCCAGGAAAAAATCACTCAGTTTAAACTATGGCCCAAAATGTCTCTTGAGTGAAATTAAAAAGAAATCTTTTTTGAATACTTTGTTCTACCAAAGCTATAGCGGTAAATAAAGTGTATATCAGATTGAAGCTGAGACGTTCTACTATCACCTCCAAGTGGTCCGATCCAGGAGCAAATCACTCAGTTTGACATATGGCGCAAAATGTCCCTTGAGAGAAATTAAAAAAAATTTTTTTTGAATACTTTGTTCTACCAAAAATATAGCGGTGAATAAAATGTATATCAAAGTGAAGCTGAGACCTTCCACTATTACCTCCAATTGGTCCGGTCCAGGAAAAAGTCACTCAGTTTAAACTATGGCCCAAAATGTCCCTTGAGTGAAATTAAAAAAAAATTTTTTTTGAATACTTTGTTCTACCAAAAACTATAGCGGTGAATAAAATGTATATCAGATTGAAGCTGAGACCTTCCACTATCACATCCAAGTGGTGCGGTCTTGGAGCCAGTCACTCAGTTGGACATATGGCGCAAAATGTCCCTTTTGTGAAATTAAAAAAAAATTTTTTTGAATACTTTGTTCTACCAAAAATATAGCGGTGAATAAAGTGTATATGAAAATGAAGCTGAGACCCTCCGCTATTGCCTCCAGGTGGTCCGGTCCAGGAAAAAGTCACTTAGTTTAAACTATGGCCCAAAATGTCCCTTGAGTGAAATTAAAAAAAATCTTTTTTGAATACTTTGTTCTACCAAAAACTATAGCGGTGAATAAGGTGTATATCAGATTGAAGCTGAGACCTTCCACTATCACCTCCAGGTGGTTTGGTCCAGGAACAATTCACTCAATTCGACCTAGGGCCGAAAATGTCCCTTGAGTGAAATTAAAAAAAAAATTTTTGAATACTTTGTTCTACCCAAAAACTAAAGCGGTGGATAAAATATATATCAGATTGAAGCTGAGATCTTCCACTATCACCTCCAGGTGGTCCGGTCTAGGAAAAAATCACTCAGTTTAAACTATGGCCTAAAATGTCCCTTGAGTGAAATTAAAAAAAATATTTTTTTGAATACTTTGTTCTACAAAAAACTAAAGCGGGGAATAGAATGTATATAAGATTGAAGCTGAGACCTCCCACTATCACCTCCAGGTGGTCCGGTCCTTGAAGAAGTCACTTAGTTTGACATATGGCCCAAAATGTCCCTTGAGTGAAACTCACAAAAAAATTTTTTTGCATACTTTGTTCTACCAAAAACTAAAGCGGTGGATAAAATATATATCGGATTGAAGCTGAGACCTCCCACTATCACCTCTAGGTGGTGCGGTCCAGGAACAAGTCACGCAGTTTGACATATGGCCCAAAATGTCCCTTGAGTGAAATTCAAAAAAATTTTTTTTGAATACTTTGTTCTACCAAAAATTACAGCGGTGGATAAATTATATATCAGATTGAAGCTGAGATCTTCCACTATCACCTCCAAGTAGTCCGATCCAGGAGCAAATCACTCAGTTTGACCTATGGCCCAAAATGTCCCTTGAGTGAAATTAAAAAAATCTTTTTTTGAATTCTTTGTTCTACCAAAAACTATAGCGGTGAATAAAATGTATATCAGATTGAAGCTGAGACCTTCCATTATCACCTCCAAGTAGTCCGATCCAGGACCAAATCACTCAGTTTGACCTATGGCCCAAAATGTCCCTTGAGTGAAATTAAAAAAATCTTTTTTTGAATACTTTGTTCTACCGAAAACTGTAGCGGTGAATAGTATATATATCAGATTGAAGCTGAGACCTTCCACTATCACCTCCAAGTGGTGCGGTCCAGGAACAAATTAGTCATTTTGACCTATGGCCCAAAATGTCCCTTGAGTGAAATTAAAAAAAAGTTTTTTGAATACTTTGTTCTACCAAAAACTAAAGCGGTGGATAAAATATATATCAGATTGAAGCTGAGACCTTCCGCTATCACCTTTATTGGGTCCGGTCTAGCAACAAGTCACTCAGTATGACATATGTCGCAAAATGTCCCTTGAGTGAAATTAAAAAAAAAAATTTTGAATACTTTTTTCTACCAAATACTATAGCGGTGAATAAAATGTATATCAGATTGAAGCTGAGACCTTCCACTATTACCTCCAAGTGGTCCGGTCCAGGAAAAAATCACTCAGTTTAAACTATGGCATAAAAAATGTCCCTTGAGTGAAATTAAAAAGAAATCTTTTTTGAATACTTTGTTCTACCAAAAACTATAGTGGTGAATAAGGTGTATATCAGATTGAAGCTGAGACGTTCTACTATCATCTCCAGGTGGTCCGATCCAGGAGCAAATCACTCAGTTTGACATATGGCGCAAAATGTCCCTTGAGTGAAATTAAAAAATTTTTTTTTTTAATACTTTGTTCTACCAAAAACTATAGCGGTGAATAAAATGTACATCAAAGTGAAGCCGAGATCTTCGACTATTACCTGCAAGTGGTACGGTCGAGGAAAAAGTCACTCAGTTTAAACTATGGCTCAAAATGTCCCTTGAGTGAAATTAAAAAAATTTTTTTTGAATACTTTGTTCTACCAAAAACTATAGCGGTGAATAAAATGTATATCAGATTGAAGCTGAGACCTTCCGCTATCACCTCCAGGTTGTGCGGTCCAGGAAAAAATTACTCAGTTTAAACTATGGCCCAAAAAATGTCCCTTGAGTGAAATTAAAAAAAATTTTTTTTGAATACTTTGTTCTACTAAAAACTATAGCGGTGAATCAAATGTATATCAGATTGAAGCTGAGACCTTCCACTTTCACCTACAAGTGGTCCGGTCCAGGAACAAATCACTCAGTTTGACCTATGGCCCAAAATGTCCCTTGAGTGAAATAAAAAAAAATTTTTTTGAATTCTTTGTTCTACCCAAAACTATAGCGGTGAATGAAATGTATATCAGATTGAAGCTGAGACCTTCCACTTTCACCTACAAGTGGTCCGGTCCAGGAACAAATCACTCAGTTTGACCTATGGCCCAAAATGTCCCTTGAGTGAAATTAAAAAAAATTTTTTTTAATACTTTGTTCTACCCAAAAACTAAAGCAGTGGATAAATTATATATCAGATTGAAGCTGAGATCTTCCACTATCACCTCCAGGTGGTCCGGTCTAGGAAAAAATCACTCAGTTTAAACTATGGCCTAAAATGTCCCTTGAGTGAAATTAAGAAAAATATTTTTTTGAATACTTTGTTCTACAAAAAACTAAAGCGGTGAATAAAATGTATATCAGATTGAAGCTGAGACCTTCCACTATCACCTCTAGGTGGTCCGGTCCTTGAACGTGTCACTTAGTTTGACATATGGCCCGAAATGTCCCTTGAGTGAAATTCAAAAAAAATTTTTTTGAATACTTTGTTCTACCAAAAACTAAAGCGGTGGATAAAATATATATCGGATTGAAGCTGAGACCTCCCACTATCACCTCTAGGTGGTGCGGTCTAGGAACAAGTCACGTAGTTTGACATATGGCCCAAAATGTCCCTTGAGTGAAATTCAAAAAAAATTTTTTGGAATACTTTGTTCTACCAAAAACTACAGCGGTGGATAAATTATATATTAGATTGAAGCTGAGATCTTCCACTATCACCTCCAAGTAGTCCGATCCAGGAGCAAATCACTCAGTTTAAACTATGGCCCAAAAAATGTCCCTTGAGTGAAATTAAAAAGAAATCTTTTTTGAATACTTTGTTCTACCAAAAATTATAGCGGTGAATAAAATGTATATCAAAGTGAAGCTGAGACCCTCCACTATTACCTCCAAGTGGTTTGGTCCCGGAAAAAATCACTCAGTTTAAACTATGGACCAAAATGTCCCTTGAGTGAAATTAAAAAAAATATTTTTTTGAATACTTTGTTCTACAAAAAACTAAACCGTTGAATAAAATGTATATCAGATTGAAGCTGAGACCTTCTACTATCACCTTCAGGTTGTCCGATCCAGGAGCAAATTACTCAGTTTGACATATGGCGCAAAATGTCCCTTGATTGAAATTAAAAAAAATTTTTTTTGAATACTTTGTTCTACCAAAAATTATAGCGGTGAATAAAATGTATATCAAAGTGAAGCCGAGACCTTCCACTATTACCTACAAGTGGTCCGGTCGAGGAAAAAGTCACTCAGTTTAAACTATCGCCCAAAATGTCCCTTGAGTGAAATTAAAAAAAAATTTTTTTGAATACTTTGTTCTACCAAAAACTATAGCGGTGAATCAAATGTGTATCAGATTGAAGCTGAGACCTTCCACTTTCACCTACAGGTGGTACGGTCCAGGAATAAATCACTCAGTTTAAACTATGGCCCAAAAAATGTCCCTTGAGTGAAATTAAAAAGAAATCTTTTTTGAATACTTTGTTCTACCAAAAATTATAGCGGTGAATAAAATGTATATCAAAGTGAAGCTGAGACCTTCCACTATCACCTTCAGGTGGTGCGGTACAGGAACAAGTCAGTCAGTTTGACCTATGGCGCAAAATGTCCCTTGAGTGAAATTAAACAAATTTTTTTTTGAATACTTTGTTGTACTAAAAACAATAGCGGTGAATCAAATGTGTATCAGATTGAAGCTGAGACCTTCCACTTTCACCTACAGTTGGTACGGTCCAGGAATAAATCACTCAGTTTGACCTATGGCCCAAAATGTCCCTTGAGTGAAATTAAAAAAAATGTTTTTTGAATTCTTTGTTCTACCAAAAACTATAGCAGTGAATGAAATGTATATCAGATTGAAGCTGAGACCTTCCACTTTCACCTACAGTTGGTACGGTCCAGGAACAAATCACTCAATTCGACCTAGGGCCGAAAATGTCCCTTGAGTGAAATTAAAAAAAATTTTTTGAATACTTTATTGTACCCAAAACTAAAGCGGGGGATAAAATATATATCAGATTGAAGCTGAGACCTTCCACTATCACCTCCAGGTGGTCCGGTCTAGGAAAAAATCACTCAGTTTAAACTATGGCCTAAAATGTACCTTGAGTGATTTTAAAAAAAATATTTTTTGGAATACTTTGTTCTACAAAAAACTAAAGCGGTGAATAAAATGTATATCAGATTGATGCTGAGATCTTCCGCTATCACCTTCATGTGGTCCGGTCCAGGAAAAAATCACTCAGTTTAAACTATGGCCCAAAATGTCCCTTGAGTGAAATTAACAAGAAAAATTTTTTGAATACTTTGTTCTATCAAAAACTATAGCGGTGAATAAAGTGTATATCAGATTGAAGCTGAGACGCTCTAGTATCACGTCCAAGTGGTCCGATCCAGGAGGAGATCACTCAGTTTGACATATGGCGCAAAATGTCCCTTGAGTGAAATTAAAAACAAATTTTTTTGAATACTTTGTTCTACCAAAAACTAAAGCGGTGGATAAAATATATATCAGATTGAAGCTGTGATCTTCCGCTATCACCTCTAGGTGGTCCGGTCCAGGAACAAATCACTCAATTTGACCTAGGGCCGAAAATGTCCCTTGAGTGAAATTTAAAAAAAAATTTTTGAATACTTTGTTCTACCAAAAACTAAAGCGGTGGATAAAGTATATATCAGATTGAAGCTGATACCTTCTACTATTACCTCCAGGTGGTCCGGTCTACGAAAAAAGCACTCAGTTTAAACTATGGCCCAAAATGTCCCTTGAGTGAAATTAAAAAAAAATCTTTTTTTGAATACTTTGTTGTACAAAAGACTAAAGCGGTGAATAAAATGTATATCAGAATGATGCTGAGATCTTCCGCTATCACCTTCATGTGGTCCGGTCCAGGAAAAAATAACTCAGTTTAAACTATGGCCCAAAATGTCCCTTGAGTGAAATTAAAAAGAAAAATTTTTTGAATACTTTGTTCTATCAAAAACTATAGCGGTGAATAAAGTGTATATCAGATTGAAGCAGAGACGCTCTACTATCACGTCCAAGTGGTCCGATCCAGGAGGAGATCACTCAGTTTGACATATGGCGCAAAATGTCCCTTGAGTGAAATTAAAAACAAATTTTTTTGAATACTTTGTTCTACCAAAAACTAAAGCGGTAGATAAAATATATATCAGATTGAAGCTGTGATCTTCCGCTATCACCTTCAAGTGGTCCGGTCCAGGAAAAAATCACTCAGTTTAAACTATGGCCCAAAATGTCCCTTGAGTGAAATTAAAAAGAAAACTTTTTTGAATACTTTGTTCTATCAAAAACCATAACGGTGAATAAAGTGTATATCGGATTGAAGCTGAGACGCTCTACTATCACCTCCAAGTGGTCCGATCCAGGAGCAAATCACTCAGTTTGACATATGGCGCAAAATGTCCCTTGAGTGAAATTAAAAACAAATTTTTTTGAATACTTTGTTCTACCAAAAACTATAGCGGTGAATAAAATGTATATCAAAGCGAAGCTGAGACCTTCCACTATTACCTCCATGTGGTCCGGTCCAGGAAAAAATCACTCAGTTTAAATTATGGCCCAAAATGTCTCTTGAGTGAAATTAAAAAGAAATCTTTTTTGAATACTTTGTTCTACCAAAGCTATAGCGGTAAATAAAGTGTATATCAGATTGAAGCTGAGACCTTCTACTATCACCTCCAAGTGGTCCGATCCAGGAGCAAATCACTCAGTTTGACATATGGCGCAAAATGTCCCTTGAGAGAAATTAAAAAAAATTTTTTTTGAATACTTTGTTCTACCAAAAATATAGCGGTGAATAAAATGTATATCAGAGTGAAGCTGAGACCTTCCACTATTACCTCCAATTGGTCCGGTCCAGGAAAAAGTCACTCAGTTTAAACTATGGCCCAAAATGTCCCTTGAGTGAAATTAAAAAAAAATCTTTTTTTGAATACTTTGTTCTACCAAAAACTATAGCGGTGAATAAGATGTATATCAGATTGAAGCTGAGACCTTCCACTATCACATCCAAGTGGTGCGGTCTTGGAGCCAGTCACTCAGTTGGACATATGGCATTTTGCGCCATATGTCCAAATAGTAAATTGCTCGTTCTTAAACTTGGCAGCACTGTAATTTTGTTCTGCAAGTCAGAATAACTCGATTTTTAAACTTGGCCGCACTTTTACTTTGTTATCTTACTTTGCTAAGTTCACGTCGACGTGAAATTAAGAAAGCAAGATAACAAAGTAAAAGTGCTGCCAAATTAGAAAACGAGTTATTTTGCTTTGCAGGACAAAATTTCAATGTTGCCAAACTTAAAAATTATTTATGTACGTTTTGCAGACTTAAATGCCAGTGATGCCAAGTTTTAATTTAACAAAATTAAGTAAATAATATTCCAACACCGCAACTTTGTTAGCATGTTAATATGTTAATAAAAGCAAATAATATAACACACTACTGTATCTGGTGGAAAAATGTTTTAAAATTTATTAAAATTAAAAAAAATGCAAAATAATGATTTTTAAAATTTTATTTATATATTATTTTGGATTCTAGGTTGAATTGAGTGATTTGTTCCTCGACCGGACCACTTGGACATCTCAGCTTCATTTTATTTACCGCTATAGTTTTTGTTTTAACAAAGTATTAAAGATAATATTTTTCATATTTCACTCTAGAGGCATTTCAGGCCCTAGGTCGAATTGAATAATTTTTTTCTGGACCGGACCACTTGGAAGTGGTAGAGAAAGGTCTCAGCTACATTTTGAAATAGAATTTACTCATCACTATAGTTTTTTTTAGAATACATTTTTCAAAAAAATATTTTTTCATAATTTACTCAAGGGACATAGAGGAGAAAGTCCCTGAACCCTGCCGAAGGCCGGTTACACAGAAAAAACAACTTTTCGAAAATAGTCGAAAAGTCGAAAAATTTCGACTATTCCTTAATTGAAAAAAGTCGAAAAAAGATTATTAAAAAAAAAATAGTTTCTTACCATTTTTTTTAACTACATCTTATAACTATTGGAAATAGTCTTATAAAAAAAATTTGTGTATAACTAAAAATTTTATTGAATATATTGTCTGTTAATTAATCATTACATTTAATTGCATTGTATATATGTACATACATATTGTATATTTTTTTATTTTTTATAAGACAAATAGCAAAAGACAGTCAAAAGTGTAAACTAAAATATCGTATAAAATTGAAGAAAATCGATAGTGGTCAGAAAATGTCGAAAATATTTTAAAATAGTCAGAAAAATTCGAAAATAATGGAAAAATAAATTATTTAATATTTGAAAAAAAATCGAAAAGTCGTCTTTTTGTTCCAGCTGTAAAACCCTAGTGTTTTGACATATTTTACAAATATGAACGAATTGTATTTAAACTTGGCAGCACCGAAAATCTTATTTCTGCAAATCTGCAGAATCAAAAATGCCCTCACTGTGGTTCAAAAATAATTTTCAACGTCAAAATAAAAAGAGGTAGTGAGGGCGGTATGCCGAGATACCCACCACCACAATGGCACAGCCAGTACGCAAACGGGTACCAGCTTCCAGCACTTTCGGCCCAGCCTACAGCCCAGCCGTATGCAGCTACGGTTCAGCGGTATGCAGCCCCGGCCCAGCCAACGACACCACCATCTTCGACATTTCAATATATTTTTAATTTTATTCTTTTTTTTAATTTTATATAGTTATGTTTGTTTTTTATGTTTATTTTTGTTATGTTTTTTTCAATAACTTTTTTTATTTTAATTTTTTAATATTTTTTAAATATTTTTTTTTGTTTTAAATTCTAATTTAAATTTTTATTCACTTAAGATGATTTTTTTTGACCTAGGGTCCGTGAGTGAGATGTTCCTCCATCACCTCCAAGTGGTTCGGTCCAGGAACAAATCACTCAATTGTCCCTTGAGTGAATTATGAAATCTTTTTTTAGAAATCTTTTTTGGAAATAAATCTGCAACTTCTGATCGGCCGGTTGGATTTGGTATAGACGTAGCAGAGGAGTGTAAAATGTTATGTTTGGAAGGGGGGCACAACAATCCCCCCAGGGGCGGAGCTAATGGGGCTCAAAGTTAGGTACCTCTGACATAAAAAATTTTTAAACGCTTGCAAAATTGTTGTTTCTAGTACGATTTCAAATATTTTTATATATTGTTGTAGGACCTGATAAGACCTATAAAAAACATGCTTACACGTCCTATTTATCTCTTATAGTTTTCGAGTTATTTGCGTTTGAATTTTTAAGCATCATAATTTTGCATGTTCTTGGTCCAGTTTTTTTCATATATATCCTAGTATTTCCTACCGATTTTATTAGTTCTTAACTAGTTAAAGAACAAAATTATCTATTGAATAAAAAAAATTTTAAGTCGATATCTTTACCGAGGCCAAAAATAAACGATTTTGAATTTGAAAATTGCAAAAAAGACGACTTTTTGTGTTTTTTAGCTGAAAAAGTATCTACTTTCTTTTTTATCTAAAATAAAATTTTCTTTAGCACCATATAATAATTTTGCACTTTTCTGAAAGGCAACTTCACAGAGATGACCTTAAGATTAAAACGAGCCCAATAACTCAATTAGTCATGGTACACACCCTCCTGAATTCGACCCATTTTATATGAAAGTTTTGATTTTAGACCATATTTTCTCAAATCCCAGAGCACGAATCGACAAGCGGAATATATTTTAAGAATCTTCAATATGTTGTTAAAAGTTTTAAATCAAAATCTACGGGACTTCGGAAAAATGTAAAAAGTACCATTTTTGGGAATTTTGATTAGTTTATTTGGGAATTCAGGAAAACCCTACCCCTGATTGAAATTTGGTCCGGCCCAGGAACAAGTCACTCAATTCGAACTAGAGTCCAAAATAATATATGAGTAAAATTTTAAAAATCGTTATTTTGCATTTTTTTTTTTTAATTTTATTATAGTAGCATCAATAAATATACATTGTTTCATCTCAAAGAATGTATGTTAACCATATTTTTAATTTCTTAAAAGGTTTGTGTTTAATACATTTTAAAATATTTTTCTACCGGATACAGTAGTTTGTTGTCTTATTTAAGTAGTTTTTTAACAAAGTTGCGGTGTTGCCACATTATAAATCTGCAAAAACAAAAACCACTCATTTTTCCCCTTCGATTTTTTATTTTCTTGAATAAACACAAAACTTGATATATTTACTTCTCGTAAACAATTCGATTTAAGTTTTCTTGTGGCGAGAAGCTGTACTACTTTTTAAATTTTTTCTAAAAAACTCCAACAAATTTCCCTATAAAAAAAAAACTCATTTATTAAAATATTTTTATATTTTGGACTAAAAACATAAAATTTGTTTAACCTATTTTTGGGAAAATATGTATCCAAATAAAGTTATATATGAATAATTAGTAAAATTGTAAATTTTTAATAAAATATCTTTCAAAAAAATATTTGTTGAATAAATTTTATCAAAAATGCACTTGAAAAATAGCAATTGCATTTATACATCCAATTCAATTTATAACTAAAATTTTATTTGTGAATTATTAAACTTAAAGCAAATATAGGAACCCTTAATATATTTTTAAATCAATTAAATCTGCCATTTACGTATGTAATTTTTAAACGAAAATTGATAACACATTGGTATTGAATTCATTAAATTTATGCATCTAAACTAGGGATATTAATGTCTAAAAATGTAGTTGTGTTAGTAAGTGTGGAAAAAGTTGGGAATAGTAAAATATATATAAAAAATAAAAAAACGTCAGTTATACGTGGTGCTTTTTATATAAAATATATTTTTAATGCACTTTTGATTCCTTACATTAAATTCGTTAATATTGTTATAAAAATGTATAATTCACATTCTTCCAAATTTATCTTAAAATATTAATATTAAAGAAATTGATTTTTATTAATTACCAAACAACTTATTTCCATAAATTTCTTCCAGTGCATTTCGAAATCTTTGCACTCTCAGCAACGACTAAATAAAAGACCGTAAAAATACATGTAAACGGATAAGTTTAAACAATTTGTAAATTTATACGAGGTGCGTGAATAACCTTGCTAATTCATCCTGTATATTTTTATTTACTTCAAGAAATTTGCAATTAAAATGATTTTTTAAATTATTGTTTTGAATTGTTTTCTTTTGGAAAAACATAGTTTTTTTTCTAAGAATATTTCCATCACAAAAAGATCTAAATTTAAATTGAATAGTTTAATCAATAATTTGAATAAAAAAAAAATATGAAATAAAAAAATTAAAAGTCGTAGGGGGAGAACAATTTCAAAAAATCCGATAGGAAAATTCGAATATATAGTCTTTTAAAATAACATACTTTTTCGATTTTGTAAATTTTTTTAAAATTTTATACCGTGAAAAAACATAAATTAGATTTGTGAATATAAGAAAGAAAATTGAAAGACATGAGGACAAAAATTGAATTTCTACATGATCATGAATTCCATATCACAGATGTTATGCGAAATGTAGCAGATAGTTATCGAGTGAAAAAAATAAAGTTATCGAACAAATTTCTGGTCTGCCTTTTGTATGTGCCGTGAAAAAAGCACATCATTCATAATAAATGTCACTTTTAACTGGGAAATATAGGCAAATGAGTACAATGGAAAAATTGTTTCCTATCATTAGAAAACACAACGAATTATAATTTTTCTGGTCTCATCTAGCTTCTCGTCTAAAAAAAAAGTAAGTGAGTGATATCAAGCAAATGGTGCTGTTATGTACCAAAGGAAGCAAATACACTAAACCGTCATGTATTGGGTCATAGTGAAAAACATTTTAAGAATACTCAAAGCTGAGTAAAAAGTAAAATATACTTTAAAAAGAAGTTGGCCCATTCCAACAAAAGAGTAATCGAAAACCCAATAAATATTAAATATTTCACCAAAAACGAATAAAAACATAATTTTTGTTAAAAATTTAAATCTTAAATGTAATTGTGTTTAATAATGTAAAACTTCAAAAATATTGTCCCATTGGTGTCATTTTTATAAGCTGAATTATATGCACTAATTATATATCCGATAGGTATATACTAGATAGTTTTAGTACTTGTTCCTTAGGATCAAAACCTAATCGCGTATTTATACAGAAAAAATTATATTCTAAAATTTTTCAATTAACGCTGTTGCTTGATTTTATATTTAAATTCAATTAAAGAATTCATTTATCCAATAATTTTTTAAATGGTTATGAATGTTTTAAGATAAGATTGTTAAATAAACTTAAAACAATTATTTCAAAAGTATTCCAACCCAGTTAGTAAACAAAAAATTCAACAAGTTTTAATAATAGGAATGACTTTTGGGGTGTATGTCTTCGCTAGAAGAAGGATACTAAAGGAATCTCAAAAAAGCAATTATGTCTTCTCATGCTATTATTGATGTTTTATTACTATTTGGTTTTAAAAATAGGATTTTTTTTTTTTGTAATTTTAAAAATTTTGCAAACACACCTATTATATGGGTTTTCTTCAAAAATACCTTGTCTGATCTTCAGACTCCAATATAGGTTAATTCCAAAATGATTTTTTTATTCCTTAGATATTGTTTAGATGTGTTTAATAAATAAAACATAAATATAAGTTTAAAACAAAAACAAACAATTTTAAAATATAAAACATAAACGGCCTGTCCCATGTCGTCGACAAATTATATTGGAAATAAAACAAAATTGGAAATGAAAATTTTTCATTTGAAGAAATTCACACCTATATAAATACTAAATGTAAAATAAAATATACAAATACAGAGTAATCCGTTGATACTAACATTTAGATGACTTTATGCATTTTAGAGTGATACCTGGAAGTTGGTTTATATGACAGCTATGGTAAATTATGGATTGATTCCCTTAAAATTTGGCAGTGTTGTCTCTGCTTACATAAAATTTATTTGTGTCGTATATTAATTAGATACTGACATTCGTATGGAATTTATGCCCGTTAAAGTATTTTTCAGAAGAGGGGTTTATATCGAAGCTATAGTCAATTGTGGACATAAAATTTGTTACAAAGATTGATACTTGTACAGAACCTCTTTGCATCGAATTTCATTGTTTTGAGTGTTTAAACTATATTCCGGGGGGACATTTGTATGGGGGTCAATTAGCTTCGTCCTTGTATCATAGAAGTCATCATCAAATTTCATTGAATTGTCTTTAAAATTGCGACCTGTACTTTGCTCACAATGTTTACATGGACAGCCAGCCAGACGGACATCTTTAGATTGATTTAAAAAGTGATTCTGAGTCGATTGGTATATTTTAAGGTGGGTGATGAATAACTTTTTTTATGAGTTACAAACAGCAGCACAAACTCATAATACCCCAACCACTATGGTGGTGTAGGGTAGAAAAGTAAATAATTGTGGCCACGGACTTTTGCATTTTCATAATGTTTTTTGCTTCTGCTGTAAAGAATTAAAAAGGGTGGTTATGGTCTTTTGCATTTTTGGTGACGACATGGAAAATGAATATGTCCTCTTTAAACGCAGTAATTTTAAAATAATATTATCACTTAAAAATGAACTCATAATGCAAATGCAATTTTGGATGCATTTTTAAAAAATTTCTACACTTTTAATATTTGTCCCCTCTGATATTATAAAAATTATAACGTCTACTAAAAATTGCAATATTAATTGTTCTGGGACAAAACGGTCACTATCTTAAACAATTTTTTCTAATGGCCTGATTCAGTATGACAATCAACTTGTTTGAAAATAAAATTTGTATGAAAATTACTCATTTTTTCAAATGTTTTTTGAGTCGTTTTCATACAAATTATATTTTCAAACAAGTTGATTGTCGTACTGAATCAGGCCATAAATATTCCTACAGATTTTTTTCATATAAAATATTTTTTTAGTCAGAACTTTTTATGATTTATTATATTTGTTAATAAACTTATCTGACTTCAATATTAAGCAAAAATATTTAAAATAATGGCCTGATTCAGTACGACAATCAACTTGTTTGAAAATATAATTTGTATGAAAACGACTCAAAAAACATTTGAAAAAATGAGTAATTTTCATACAAATTTTATTTTCAAACAAGTTGATTGTCGTACTGAATCAGGCCATAAAAAATATGTATATTACAAAAAAAATTAAATTTTTATATAAACAACCTGGTGGTCATTTTACTAAAAAAATATTAAAGATCACCTTGTCCCAGAACACTTATTATTGGATTTTGTAGCAAAGATTTTACTTTTAAACATATTAAAAGAAAATTAAAATCGAAGGGGTAGAAATTTGTCAAAATTTTTAAAACTGCATTTGCATTACGAGTGCATTTTGAAATAAACAATTTGTCTTTGCATTATTGCCTTCATTAGAGCCTTGAATCATTAAAATCCAACTACATCGTAAAGAGATATTAACATTTAAATTTACGTACTTTGTTGGACTTTTTAACTTTTATAAAAATGTAAATAGTTAATAAATTCGCGATTTTTTTTTTGAAATTGGAAAAAATAATAATTTGAAATACTAAATGGCTCCATTAGTTATATGCGTACCAAATATAATTAAAATCTGATGACCCTGCGTCAAAAAATGTAATTACTCATGGAATGAACGATATATAAGTTAAGAATTTGTGCGTTACAAATTCTAAAAAATTTATTTTTTATTATTAAATTTTTGGTCGGACGACCAACTTTATTCAAAAAGTTACAAAACAAGAAGGGCCTTAAGAACTAACAATTTTCTTATTTTATACCAGCTTAATTACGTTAAAAGGTGGCGTAATTATTGTTATTGCCAAATAATCAGTTTATTGACCTGCTAATTATTAATGCAATATCAACGATTTATTACAGAAGCTGATCTTGCAATTTTACAATTATAAACTTAAAATTATTTATAGGGTTCGTTAACTTGTTTGAGTTAACTCTTCCCCCCTTAAATCGATTGTCCTCAATCGGTATTACTATTTTAATGTTGAAATTTGGAGAAATGGTCGGCTTTTTGTATTTGGAACATATTCTGTGGTTAATTTTGGTTCAGGTGAAAAATATAATTTTTTTCTGAACTTACTGATATTAACAAGAATGAATATTATAATGATAATGGAAAATACAATCGATATATCTGAACTTAAGCTAATTACATGCATTTCTTTACTCTTATGAATTATCTCCTTAATATTATCTTCATATTTCATTTGCTTTAAATACAAATTTTCAATTTTCAGATCCAATTTCGTCAGATTTTTATTTTCTTTAATTTTTGTCATTAAGTTGAGTAAAACTAATGTTTCATGCATTTTTAGAATAACATTTGTATAATTCTTATTTAATACAATAATCTTACAATTTTCTAACTTTATTAGGAATGTACCTTTTTGTTTTATTTCAAATTTACCGCAATCATGGGTTATATTTCCTTCAAAATTTTTAAACACAACAATTCCTTGAACAATTTCCACTACTTCAGGTTTTTCTGAAATTTCCAGGTTGCATTGCGCTTCCTTAAACTGTAAAATATTTTTCATACATTCATTGTCCAAGGCGAATAGATTTCTTTCTAAATCGTCTTTCACATGAATGTCGTAAATTCTATCGAAACCATCAACTAGTATTTCCGATGTACTCAAAACAATGGATTTATTTAAAATATTTGGCAAAGGCTCGAATTTTATTTTGGTTAGTGCCTTTGTGGAAAATTGGGGAATAAGGAGTGTCAAGATTATGTTATTATCCTGAAAAAGTACTACAACTTTCGTTTTCGTATAACTGTCATAGTCGTTGATCAAATTAACTTCTTTTTGTGTCAAAATATCGGTGGGGATAACACCCAGTTTACAGGAAAAAATAATTTGTCCTACGTCATTTATATGGTCATTCAAAAGTGATATGTCATTGTTCATACTGTACGCCTGTTCAATAAATTGAACTTCGTCCTCCAATGTCTTGATTCGATTTTCCGTCATCCTTTTAAACTCGTTAATGTATCTACTGACCGAAGTTTTTTGCTTGTTTATATGCTCCCTAATATTTCTGATTTGTTCAGCCATGAAGTTATTTATATGCGTCAAATTGCTTAGTCCTGTATATGTAATTCTCTCGTTGCTATGTATTTCGTTTATTGCGTTTCGTATTTCCTGTTCATCGTCGCTGTCCATAGAACCCGCAACGTATTTTAGTCCTTTCCTAGTCCTCGTTTTGTTTTAGAGTGGATGTGTAAGTTATTTATTCTTGCATTAAGTAAAATAAAATTTTTGTTTACTGTGCCCAGGAGTCGTTTGTCCTCAAATGAAATTGCTGTTAGTGACTTAATATTGTCGGAAATAATGGAGGTTGTCTCTTCGCATGCAGTCAGGTTGATGAAGTGAAGAATTTTGTTATAGTGACTGATTATTTTCAGTTCTCCTGTCTTAAATGGTATATAACCATTGTTGTTGGTTAGGTCTTGTATGTCGAGATGCTGAGCAGTAATTGCCAGTATTCATGTCAAAAATGTGAATATTATCATCTTCTGTCCTGTAACAAGAGACATTAAAGAAAATATTATGGGTTTATATAGATTTCTTCAAGATTGCTTTATGTTATTTTTATGGACAATTTTACCCGACTTGATTTTCGCTGTTGTGTTATAATTTTGAGCCACTATTTCTTTTCTAAACCTAGCTGTTAGTTTATTCCCTAATCTTCTATTAATTTTGACAAATATTTCTTCCCCCTCTATATATTCTTTTGGAGTGATTCTATTTTTATTGTGGTATGCAAGGTCATTCATTTGTTTCTTTTGAGAGCTTTTCCATAGTTTCCTTCCTATCCTTTTCAAGTAACCTTGGGTCACTACTCACACTTTTGCCAAAAAATACTTCCATAGGTCTTTTGCCTGTAACCGTGTGAATTGAAAAATTATATTTTTTTACTGACCTATCCAGTAGTTCGTGAAAAGTTCGGTGTACCCTTTCCTCTTTAAGACAACGCATAATTTCTTGTAGAGTTGAATGGAATCGTTCAACTTGTCCGTTGGAACAACTTGTGTACGGGGCTGTTCGGAAAATCTGTATTCCGAACTCATTTTCAATCATGAATTTTATGGATTCTGAGCTAAACGATTTCTCATTATCCATGACTGATGTTTCAGGAAGTAGTGAGGAAATAAGGTCTCTCAATGGTTGCCGTATGTCTTCTATAGCTCTGGATTTGATGGGTTTTGCTATAGCATATTTCGAAAATTTATCAATCGCCGTCAACACTAATTCTTTTCCGATAACAAATATGTCTAAATGAACCAACTGACCAGGATACTGTGGTATGGGCGTAGGTTGAATTTGAGGCTTCATTGGGTGACGATCATACATATTTTCTTTACATATGATGCATTTTTTTATTATCTTTTTTATTTTATTTGCCATAGATGGAAAATAATATTTTTCAAGTATTTGAGTCCGATTCTCCTTGCAATTTCTACGTGCTCTATTATGTGTCCTTACTATTATATTTTCCTGCTCTTCTTCACTAGTTATATCGTCTACCATTATTTGCGTAAATCTTATTTTATATCTTCCGAAATGCAATGGGTAGAGTTCTTGTATTTTTCCTATATTCCGTTCCTCCGTTTTAATGCAATTTATCACCGATGGGTTTAAGTATCTTTTCAAAATAGAAATTAATTTTTCCTCGCAATAATCTTGCTCTGTTATAATATGGCGGTGGTATGTGGGGAAAACTATTTCAAATTGATATGATGCCATTACGTCTCTATTCAAAAGTATTTGATTTTTAAAAGCATTAATAGGTGCCTCTACGCTATATATTAAGTTATGCGATGAACTTTCGTCTGAATTTGTTGCTATTGACAATGTATATAGTTCTGGTTCCGTTATTCTTGACAGAGCATCAGCTACAACGTTTGTCCTTCCCGGTTTGTAGAGCATTTCATAGTTATATTCTTCGAGTATGGCCTTCCATCTCTTCATTTTACTGTTATTATTTTTGTTGCTCAAGGCGTAGGTTAAAGGCTGGTGGTCCGTATATATTTTAATCCTAGCCGATCCATATAAATAGTTTCGTAAGGAGTTCAAAGCCCATATTATAGCCAACATCTCCTTTTCGTTAGCTGCGTAGTGTTCCTCCGCTTTGTTTAAAGTTCTGGAAATGAAAGAAATTGGTCTTCCGCCTTGGGATAGGACTGCGCCTATTGCAAAGTTCGAAGCATCTGTTACTAGCTCGAAATCTTTGCTAAAGTCTGGATAGGCAAGAATGATATCCTCGGAAATAAGAGCATTCTTAATTTTGATAAAGGATTCTTTAGCTTCATTATTTAAGCATATCCTTAATTTTGCGGATTTATTTTTGGACGTTTGTCCTCCTTCCCCTCTTAAAAGGGATGTCAGGAGCTTGACAAGTTTGGAGTAGTCTTTAATAAATCGTCGGTAATACCCTGACATACCAAGGAAACTACGAAGTTCTTTTAAGCTCTGTGGTTCCGGAAAATTTTGTATGGCCTTTACTTTTTGTGGATTAGTATTTATACCCTGGGGCGTAATAATGTACCCTAAAAACTCAACTTCATCCTTGAAGAAGTTGCATTTATCCAATTGCACTTTCATATTGGATCTTTCTAATGCTTCAAAAAAATATTTGATATGTTCAAAATGTTCGCGCTCTGACTTGCTAAAAATGATTATGTCGTCTATGTAAACATAGCAGCATCTCCCTATATATTCTCTTAAAATGTCGTCAAATGCCCTTTGAAAAATTGATGGCGCGTTCTTTAGACCAAAAGGTAACCGTGTAAACTCATACTTCCCGTTATTTATGCTAAACGCGGTTTTCTCAGTATCGGATTTTTTTAGTGGAATCTGATAAAAACCACTTTTTAAGTCGAGAACGGAAAAGAATTGACTATTGCCCAGTCGAGAGATAACCTCTGAAATTTCTGGGATGGGGTATCGGTCTGCTATTGTTATTGTATTTAACTTCCTATAGTCTATGACCATTCTATATTGTTTATTTCCGGCTGAGTCCGGTTTCTTCGGAACTATCCAAACTGGAGAATTATATGGTGATCTAGATGGTTTTATAATACCATCTTTTAGAAGTTTTTCCACTTGAGCCTCCACTTCTGATTTCAGAGAAGCGGGGTAAGGGTAAAATTTTGTATAAACAGGCGAATTAGTCGTAGTCCTAATCTCACCAACAACCTTTGTTGTATACGTAAGTTTTTCATCAGGTTCCGAAAAAAGCTTACGATACCTGCTTACAATTTTCTCCATTCCTCTTTTTTGTGTTGCTGATAAATTTTCTCCCTTGTTTTTCAATATCATAACATTATCATTTGTGTAAATGACTGCTCCTATTTCCCTAAGAGTGTCATTTCCTAAAATACCGTCAAATGTTTCCAAAGAGGGCATTAGGTAGAATTTTATTTCATTATCTAATTTAAAAAATTTTACGAATGTGTGCTCACTAATTTTTATATCCCCTATGATTGATCTAGCAAAAAACGGGTTTTCGTTGGGTATACGTTTCTTTACTAATTCAGGCTTAACGTAATTTTTACTCGAGCCCGTATCTAATAAAAATTTCAAAATATTCCCGCTCTCCGTCTTGACTTCGAAATATGGTAACGAAGAGCTATTCATCCTAAAAAATTAATGTCAGTCGGTTCGCCGAACTGCTTATTCTCTTCCCTATTTTGTATAGATGTGTTAATATGGAACGTTCTTTTTGATTTTGTTCTGCTGCTGATAGGTGGACTGCTGCGGTCTCTTACCAACAAATTGATTTTGTTGCGGCCTGTTCATATAATTTATGCGACGGGAATGCATACTTGGGTCCACATCCATTGGTTCTGGTCGTGTTTGTGGCTTCGGTGGCCGGGGTGGATTTGTATTATGTTGTTCCGGATGATTAAAAAATTTTCTCGGTTGGTTTGCTTGCGGAAAATGCGCAATTTCAGGATAAAAAGGGCGTCGTGCCTGTGCTGTGTTCCCTTTAAATGTATATTGAAATTTTCTTGAATTATACGCATGCGATGCGCGTACATTTTGATTTTCCAATTTTAAGCAAAGATATAATGCTTGTGGAAGATCTGCTGGTTCCTTCACTCCCAACAGTTTAGGTAAATCTCCATTTAGCCCTCTGATAAAGGTATCTAAGGCTTTATTTCTGTACGACTGTGTAAGCATATGTAGAGATTCGTTACTCATATCCATACTTCCTAATTTGTTCAACATAAGTGACCTATTCCATTTGGTACTCTAATGTTGCTAAATCTCGTTTATCCGCGTAGTGAAGTGTGAGGCATTTTGCCATTGATGGCCAGTCGAGTGGTGTGTTGTATGACTCTAACGCTATGTCCGCGTTCCCTACTACCTTATTCCGTATTACACTAAGAATGCCGTAATATTTAGGAGTTCCCTTTAGTGGCTCATAAATAGCTAATATTCTATCGATGCTCTTTTTCCACGAACTAAACTCATCAGGTTGACCCGAGAAATCCTTGAGGCACTTAACTACATCTGGTATTTTGTCCAAGTCACCTAGATTTCCTCTATGTCTGTCTTCTATTATTTGGTCCGATACATTATTTAGGTTAGCATTGGGGTTTAAGGTTGCCTGTTTAGGTTGATTATTAAATATGTCTAACGCTACCCTTGATATAAGAGAGGTCAAGTCCTCTATGGTCAATTGGGCATTTGCTGCACCTCTAGGTACATTATCTGTGTTAATAACAGGGGGTCTAACTAAATTATTTGGGTTTGCCATTTTTTTTTAAAGTTTAATTCAATCGGAAATACTTGTTTTACAAAAAATTGAAAATTGTTCACTTAATTTTTGGTTTTTATTCCTGATCTTTAATGTAGAACTGGAGGGTCCCGTAGGAATCGCAGCTCTAATTATTATTTATTTTATTTACAATTTGTTTATTTATTGTTTTCACTCTTATACTAGGCTTTACAATTTTATACCCCTTTTTTAGAATACAATTTGTTTTCAATAATAAATTTATTAATATTATAAATAAATAAATAATTTAATAATCTACCTTAATCCTTCTTCGTGGTGGCTGGATTCTTCAATTCTGTCTTCCTCTTCTCTTTTTGATTTTTCTTTCTCAAGGCTTTTTTCTTTAGCAGGATTCCAAAAAAATTGTTGATATGTCACAGATTTTCTGGTTTTTTCTTTCTTTAATATTTCACAGATTTTATAGTTTTTTTCTTTCTTTCTTAACAAAGTTCCAAAATTTCTTTGATATTTCACAGTTTTTTTTTTCTTTCTTAATAAAGTTCCAAAATTTCTTTAATATTTCAGTTTTATAGTTTTTTCCTTTTCACTTTCACTTTTTTTGTTATATCCTTTACGGATTTTTTTGTTATATCCTTTACGGATTTTTTTTGTTATATCCTTTACGGATTTCTTTGTTATATCCTTTACGGATTTTTTGTTATATCCTTTACGGATGTTTTATATATTTTTTTCTTTAGATCCTTTCGAAAGGCTGGCACATGATGCCACCCGTTTACTTGTGTTACTAAGGAGCCTATTCCGAAAAGGACTCTCGCGAAATTTGCTCGGACGCCAGTTAAGAATTTGTGCGTTACAAATTCTAAAAAAATTTATTTTATTTTTTATTATTAAATTTTTGGTCGGACGACCAACTTTATTCAAAAAGTTACAAAACAAGAAGGGCCTTAAGAACTAACAATTTTCTTATTTTATACCAGCTTAATTACGTTAAAAGGTGGCGTGATTATTGTTATTGCCAAATAATCAGTTTATTGACCTGCTAATTATTAATGCAATATCAACGATTTATTACAGAAGCTGATCTTGCAATTTTACAATTATAAACTTAAAATTATTTATAGGGTTCGTTAACTTGTTTGAGTTAACTTATACCAAAAATTATTTTACTATTTTTTTTCTTATTTTGAAACGATTTGAAAAATACATAATCTTTTTTATCTTTGCTTTTAATATAATTTTGTTTAAGTATTTCGTATGATCAAATAATTAATTTTTCATCACCTTCTTTCTATTTAATTTTTTTTTATATACAATCACCAAATTAATATAACATAATATTATACCCTTCATCACAGGTGTAGATGGTATATATAAGTTTGCTATTCCGTTTGCAATTTCCACTATTTTCGCCCGTGAGCAGAATTTCTGGAAATAAAGAAATTTTGGAACTTTATTAAGAAAGAAAAAAAAAAACTGTGAAATATCAAAGAAATTTTGGAACTTTGTTAAGAAAGAAAGAAAAAAAACTATAAAATCTGTGAAATATTAAAGAAAGAAAAAACCAGAAAATCTGTGACATATCAACAATTTTTTTGGAATCCTGCTAAAGAAAAAAGCCTTGAGAAAGAAAAATCAAAAAGAGAAGAGGAAGACAGAATTGAAGAATCCAGCCACCACGAAGAAGGATTAAGGTAGATTATTAAATTATTTATTTATTTATAATATTAATAAATTTATTATTGAAAACAAATTGTATTCTAAAAAAGGGGTATAAAATTGTAAAGCCTAGTATAAGAGTGAAAACAACATATGTCAAAATATAAATACATCAAGATCTATAGGTTGTGATAGGTATCTTAAGTATATTATATAATTATCATTTTATTACTAATTTTTTATCGCAATTTACCTATTTAGCTTTTTAACACTCTTTTATTGTACTTATTTATGTTACTTAAGAACACAGTATAACATAATGGGAAAAAAAAGATAAAACCCAGTGGTATTCGAATATAAGCACAGTTGCTATAATATATCTGAGCAATAACAATCAAATTTTAAAATCTTTATAAAACATAGAGAACTTCAGCTATAAAGAATTATTTACGTTCAAAGAAAAGTAAATTTATATTCATGCAGCAACGAAATGCAATTGGTCTTGGAAAATAAAATAACCGATTTCGTCAAAAACTTAACAAAGAGGGGAAAAAAGTTGGCTGGAACAAAGAAAGATTTTATACCTGCTTTAAAAACAGATTAAAGGGCGAACTTACTTTCCAAGTAAGTACAAACGAAAACAATCTTGGAAGACTACCACCATCGCTTGGCGGAAGTGCGGAAACTTAAGGATATCAATGAAGAAATCGGATGTGAAAATATTCAAGAAACCTTGTTTTATCAATTTCAATTACAGAAACAACTCACAAAAGGCGATATCATTCAAAAAGTTTTTAACGCTAGTCCAGTGAGAACAAAACGAATTCTTAAAAGTATTCCAACGCCAAGCGATGAAAAACAGTTCTCAAATGAAGGGGCATTAGCATTATTTTTAGATCTGAAGTTAACAAAACAGTAATATACTCATATCAGATTGCGTGCGGTTGAAAAAGGCTCAAATCTCTGTCCATCATATCATCACATAACTGCTGCTAAAAAGGACTGTTTGCCACCAAGAGACACTATTACAATCAATCCGATTTCGGTAACTTCAAGATCTATACAATCATACAGCTCAACGCTTGCTACTATCATTTAAAAGAAATTATTTGAAGAAATATGGAAACTGGACAAAAACAATACAAGCAATATGTTAGTGAAAATACTTCACCATCTTCTATGAAATACTGCAGATCAATTAAATTTGAATTTAAAAAGTAAACTCATGATGCCATTAAAGTAGAAGAAGAAGTGATACTGGAGCCCAAATTACACCACTACACCCATTCGAATTAGAGATTGACGGCCAGGCAAGCCAAGTCCCGAAAAAATCGTTAGATAATACTGATGCATATAAATTTGGATTATCACCGCAACATACAAGAATACGATTCATGAAACACATACTCAGTTATGATTTGGATTTTAAACCTATAGGATCAATAAAAAACAACGACACCAATAAGGAATTAAAAGGTTTAAAAAAGAAACATGTTGCTGTGTTGATATTAATCTTATTTCAAAATTTAAAACAATTATTGCTGTGCTTGTATGCAATGAACCAATTGAAGAAAATTTGGTGATTATGCGAAGGAAACTGCACGAATATATACCACAGAGATATATGTCTGCAACAGTTCACAAAATCCTTTATCATGGAAAAAATATCCGTAAGCATCATTTAGTACCACTTGGAAATCTATCAGAGGAAGCCCAGGAAAAAAGGAATAAGGATTACAAATTTTATAGAGAGTACAATACCAGAAAAATATCACGAAATTCTACAAATGAAGAGCCTAAATATATTACTTGCAACGTCAGATCCGTTTATTTCCAGCATTCGAAGTCAATGGAAAGTAAAACATCTGGGCTTAGATGAAGAAACAAAAGGGCTGCTGGAGAACAGAAATAATGTAGAATTAAATATGGAATATTTGCAGGCTATTTTCCAACCGAATGTATAATAATTATAATTTTCTTTGATTGTTATGTAAGTAAAAATAAAATAAACATTAAAAAACTTTTAGTTATTATCAAAAATAAAAATTTTTGTCTTAATGTAATTTAAATAACAAACAAAATAAACATTAATAAATCGTCAGTTTTTTCAAAAAAAAAAAAAAACGATTCTAGTGGAACTTGTTCTAGAATTGGTAAACTGGGAACCTGTTCACAAAATTATCCTGGGTATCATTAAAATGTTTTTTATCAGCTAATAAATTTTTTTATAAGTAATGCGGATTCAAAAAACAAAAATCCTAATTTTCATACTACTTCATACTCTTCTTGTGATCGTCAGCTTAAACGCATCTATCTTTAAAAAAAAACTAAAGAAAATAATTATAATTATTGCATTACACTAAATTAGAAACTGTGAATTGAACTAAATAAAATTGTACTAATTAAAATCGAAATTGTGAGGCTAAGTTCTTACCTAACACACTGTTATATATACATATTCATAAACATCCATTTATGTACATAATCTTACACTATTTAAGATTCTCTAACCTCATCTTATTTAATTTACCCTAACTCTTATTCAAATTTATACCAAAAACCATCGTGTAATTTCTCTACTTAATGAAAAATTATACGATTTTTCGAAATTTGTGTTTTCTGTAGAATTCAGTGAATACCTCCGCATATACAGTTCACTTTAATCCTAACCTCAAAAATCGCAAAAACACCACAACTGCATGGTGCTATAAATGCTATAAAAAATTAAAAGTTCAACTTTAGCCTTAAATTTCTCAACAAGTGCTGAACCGATTTTAACGGAATTAAAACTGGACAAAATATCTTTACATCAAAAAAATCTAAAATATCTATCGATTCGAAAGTTACGGAGTTTTGGCCGATGAAAAACGATTCTGAGCCACTGTGCGGCGATTTATTCTCCAAATCAATAATATATAACCAACTAATTTTATTATTTAATATACTTCATTAAACATATTTGTGAATATAGTTTAAAAGGATTGTCATAAAAGCGAAAACTCAAATAAAATGCTTAATCAAAAAGGAATTATATTTCTAAAATAACAACAAATCACTTAAAAAATTGAATAATTTTTCATTGTGACATTTGTTCGCAGCCGTTCTATGTTTTATTTATAAATATATATTGAGAACGTAAAAAAATAAGTTTTAAAACTAAAACAAAAAAAGTTAGTTTTTTTCTGGCCGTATTTTTTTAAGAAATTTAGCCATTTTTGGGCTTTTTAAAGTTCAATTTAGCCTCACTTTTTCTCATCTCCCGGCAACACTGGTCGCTACTCCAATTCAAAATTTGAAGTTCTTCGATAAAATTTAATTTTTGTCGGGTCTTAAAGTTCACTATTTTCATAAATTTGTTCAAAATACGTGAAACTTAAATCCATATATATTCTATTCTCCTATTTGTCCGATTTAAACAAACTTTGACCCAAATTGATGTCTAATAAATCTAGATTCTCGTTGTTTTTGTAAAAACTCCATTATTGAAAAAGGATAATGAAATCAATATTCAATCTTGTATGCAGGATATTTGAAAAAACATTTCTTCCATTTTTATAAGTTTTCTTTTAATGTCTCTTAAAGTGTTGGAAGCAAATTTTAAAAAAATTTTGAATTGGACCATGAGGAAATGCTGCGAAAATTAACATCTTGCAAATATTTATTTATATCTAACAGGATGATTTCTGTAACATGCAGAATGACACTATCGAGGTCAAAATTCCCATAACTGAGAAGACAAACCCAGATGGCTTATACCTGTAAATTTGATATACAACGCGGATCTGATAACTCAGGATATAATTTGTGTGTTTCACATGCTACTATATCCCAGAGTCATCGACAATATTCGCTATGGTAATCATTCCTAAAGCGAGAAGGCCTTCCATATAAGACGGAAAGACTTTAAACCTTTAGGTTTGTCTTGAAAAGATTAAAAAGGTTAATAGATCCCAAAGCCCTAAGGCCTATGTCTGTTTTCCATGCTCTTGAAAACATTGGAAAGGTTAATCTATATCTCAATATGCCTCTGAAAGAGATGTTATTCGCTTCATTTATTCCAGACAAAATTAGCCAAGGTTGGAACCATTTTCATTCTGAAAATGGTTCCAACCTTGGCCTAGGTAGAATTCTGGTTAAGATTAAAACGGTTTCCTAGACGTCCGGCCGCCGGGGTTTGAAACACGCCAGAGTTCGCTAAATCAAAGTTTTTCTGAAAAGGATCACTGTTTACTTTACCTTCTAGTGCAAGTTCGGGTGATTTTTAGAATCGAAATGAAATGGGTTTTAAAAATTGCTGTTTTTTGAAGCATAAATTCTTTTTTGGACTTTTTTAAAAATTTTTATAAAATTTTAAATGTGGCCCTACTTTTAGGGATGCTCGAAATTCATATTTAGTCTCACAAACTTGCACAGTTCAATTGTGCATTCAGAAATCAGCTTTATTTTCTTTATATTTAAAAATTACTAATGAATGCGATGTAAAAAATTATAGTTACGTTAATTATAATAACGTATTTTTGATCTTACCAAAATTTTTCAGTTGTTTACAATGATTTTTTATTTTCTTATCCTTAATATTGCACAACATTTGAAAAGGGCGTTCATGAAACAATTGCACAAGTAGGAAAATTAATGATTACGCTTATAGTTTTTGAAATAAAAATTTCAATATATTAGTTTCTTTAATTAACCATCATAATACTTGTTATTTTTTATACAGCTGAAAGTGGCGTGCAAAGAAAACAGCATTTTTGTAAACGACGCGAAGAGGAAATGGGTTTTTTTGCGTATAAACGTAAATTACTTATAAAAAAAGTTTAAATATACATATATATTTTTAGTAATTTTTATTAATCTGCACATCAAATTTTGCAATTAATCAATAGATAATAATTAGCATATTTCCTTTTTTATCTAAATATTTTATTTTGTAATTTATTTTTTTATACTGATATTTAAAATAAATAGCATTTTCTCTTTATATTAAATAAAAAAGATACAAAATATTTCCATGACTTCCACTTATTCCGAAATTATTTCTAAATCGATAAAAACCAGAGACCAAAAACAATTATTATTTGTATAATTTTGGACCAAAAAAATCAATATGTAGGAAATTGGTAAAAATATCCTGAGTACACCATTGGATTTACTATAACGCTATTTAAGTTATTGTGTAATAAACTTCTATATTTGTTTTTTATTTTATTTCTTAGGAATAAAAATTATTTCTGATTTAAATTTTTTCTCACAAAAAATAAAATGATTTTTAATTTTTTGTGGCATATAGTAAAAGTCTTTTGCAGTTTATATGTTATTTATGAGGTGTACGTGCTAATTAATCTGTGTGGACCATTTATTTGTTAACTATGAATAAAGGGTCTCTAAACTTTGGAATGAAAAGTGGTGACTTTCCGAGCTACTTCAAATTAGTATTGCGAAGCTCATAAAATATTCGTTTGACTATGTTCTGATAGAAAATTGTATTTATTGTATTGATAGCTAAAGAATTAGCAAAATTTCAGTCATTTATGTTTTCATTTGAAAACATAAAACTTACCGTTTGATTTTTATTTTTCATTTATATTTTAAAACTCAGAAACTTATTTTTATTTTTGATATTTATTTAAAAAAAATTAAAAGTAATTTTTATTTTTGTATGATAAAATAAAAATTAAACAAATTGTTATTTTTCAAATATTAAAATAAAAATCAAAAATAACAAATAATATTTAATTTATTTTTTTAAACTTATAACACCCCCGCAAAAACTTTTTGGCTCTTGGTAATAGCAACTACTTACTAAAATAGTTTCTTGGTAACTAGGCGTCATTATTATTTGCTACTCTATATTATATAAATAAGTACTCAATAGTATAATAGTAACACTGCAATAACGTGGTATAGTTGGCTAGAGCGCTGGATTAACAAGCAGGTTGTTCATACAGTCCCATTCTGATGCTGTTAGTTTTTTTAACTATATTTTTAAAAAGATACTTTATAGTAGAAAAGTGTACTGAGTACGGCGTTAGTCATTAAAAACGAATAGTTAATTTGTGTCCAAGTTCAAATCTCATTGAGTATGCCTAAAGTCTAAAAATAACTACATAAATTTGTGGACAACTCGTAAAAAAAATACCTAGATATGTACGCAAAAAATAAGTAGTTTTTTTTTTTTTTTTTTTTGTTTAGCTTACCAGGAAAGAAACGTTTTTGCTGGGACTTATGGTCTCTGATAAAAACAAAATCAAAAATAAGATTTTCTTATAAATTAATTTATAATTGATGTCAAATAAACCTATATTGCTGTTTTTGTCTGCCTCGCAACTAAAGCATATATATATAAGAGAAAAAAATCTTACATATATATATATATCTGTGAGAGAATATAAGCGGAATGAAATTTACTCTCACTGCTCTCTCACTCTTTATTTGTCTATCGGTTGCTTTCTTTCTTTTATTGTGCGTCATTTAAATACTTTGGGATTTACTTTTATTTTTTAAGAAGCGCTTTTTTTTATTTGCGTGACCAGCGCCTGAATCAATCAATATCAGTGATAATTTAAAAGGTAATTGCAAATTAAATTGTTAAAAAAAATGGGGCATATGGCATACATGAAGTACTTTAAAAAACAGAATTACGTTCTAAGTACAATTTAATATTTATTATTTATAGATAATAACAAACTGTACTTAGTATGTTAACTTATTTCTAAAACTAATTTATCATTGTATCAGACTTATCAACTTACGCCTTTATTGCCGCTCTGAAAAGGTTGATTGGACAAAGAGGTTTGTCCACAGATATATTCTGTGATAATGCCCCCAATTTCGTTGGTGCAAATTCTAAGTTGGTTCAATTAAAGTCGTCCCATTTCGATCCAAAAAACTCAAGTTTAATTACAAATTACTGTTCAAATCAATTTATAAATTTTCTCTTTATTCTCCCTAGAGTACCACATTTTGGCCAGAACGTGATGTCCCTACAAAAGAAATGAATAACCTTGAGTATTGGGCCCGGATAAGCGCCATCAAACATTTTTGGAAAATATCGTCCCACGACTATATTAATGAACTCGAAATATATAGACTAACTCCCACAACAACATCATCAATAGATCTATAGTAATTGTTCATGAGGATAATCCAAATGGTTCATGCGCAAAATCATCAATACGGTGCTTGGAAGAGATAATCGTGTTCGAGTGGTTGACATTAAAACAACAAAAGGTGTTATACGTCGCCCTGTCCACAGATTTGCTCTACTTTTCTAATCTTGAAAGTGTCCTTTCAATGGGACTAGAATGTTAGGTCACCTTATAACATTTATTAATATGTTGTTAAATTCATTATTTTATTTTATATTTATTTCTACTTAATTTTGCAATTTTATTGTATTTAAATTTTAATCACATTTTTGGGCCACTCATAATTTTAACGTTTTGGTTTTATTTAAAAAAAAAGTATTTTATAAATTGTTGAATAATAAAAATACCTTATACAAAATGTTCAATAAGGCATAATTTCTTGTAAATAATGTTGGGCTAAATTGCGTCAAGTTGTATCTAATTTACAACCGTTAGCTTGAAATTCGCATGGATGAAGACAGAAAGTCATTGATTTGTACTTTTAAATATAGGAGTATGACCGTTTGGGTGTAATGCATAAAAATTGCTGAAACAAATTTAATAGCTCGAATAGATTGATAGATATAAATAACAAGCATTATTATTGTAATTGTGTGATAAGGAGCTTTTTCCTTATCGGCAGCAATACAAAGCAAATCAGTCACTTAGATTTGTTATTTATATTGCTACTGAAAATGTTTGTTGGGAAGATTAATTATTTTTTAATTATATCCACAAACAAGAGATGTTGCCCTTTCGGTTTCAACTATAATAAATAATAAGTAAATAAGTAAGGGCCACTGTGTTGTTGTTGATATTCTATGTTAACCCTGCAAACATTTTCTATCGAAAGCGTAACTATATAGACACACCGGGAAGTTGATATGCGTCGCTTTTACTATCGAATTCTGATCTATTTAGTAATACCGTTCGGGATGAACTGTGCAACTAAGCGATAGTTCCTTTTGAGTAACCCTTTAGTCAGTATTGAATGTCACTAATTCGAATCTTCAAATCCCCACTAAAGCGTTACTCAAAAGGAACTATCTCTTAGTGGCACATTTCTTCCCGAACGGTGTTACTAAGTAGATCAAAATTAGTAAATTTTGTACGTCACGTATTAAGATCTACTATACCGCAGTAAAAAGTGTCTAATAAAAAATCCTAATTCGAGTATTCCAATCCCCACTAAAGCGTTACTCAAAAGATGCTATCTCTAACTATATCAGAATTCGTTAGTAAAAGCGAAACATATCAACTTCTCGGTGTGCCGACGTAGTTACACTTAGGATAGAAAATATTTGCAGAATTTTAAAACTATTTTGCATAAAATTTTTAAAATAATAATGTCAGTAATATTTACATTTTAAAATGAAGGATTAGGAATGAACAAAATTATCAAAAGTAAAAATATTAAAATTTTTTAACTCACAAAATTAACTCTTTTTGATATTTATAATGGAAAGCAAAATTAATTACACAACAATATTTTCAATTCAAATTAACATTAAAAAAAATTAAATTAAAAAAGAATACTAAAAAAATATTTTAAGTACAAAATTAGAAAAGAATATTTATTTCTTTCAAATTTAATAAAGTAGGTATATATAATAAAACAAGAATAATTATAAAATCGAATTTATTTTTCAAATAACAAAAATAACTCTTCCTTGTATTTATTATAAAAAACAATGAAATTAAATGCACAAAAAATTTTGAATTCAAATGAACATTTAACATTTATTAGAATATTTGCAAAATGTTCTGCAATTATTAGTATATTCGGCGACAATGTATGATTTTTAGAAAGGTTATGATGTTCGCATTATAAAATGTGTAACTCAATATTTCCAAAATGTTTTTCAGTAATATAATATACGATTTCTAAATATTACAAGACTACATTATTATTTATTTTAATTTTGTATTGAATTTTCTATGTAATTAAAATAAATAAATTTTTTTAGTTAATTTTTTTCTAAAATCGACAGTTTTTCTACAGAAAAATAATTAAAGAACAAATATATTACACTTTTTACAAGGCGAACACCATATACTTTTCTAAAATCATACTTTCCCACTGAACAAATAGCTGACTATTAAGAATTTTGGAAATATTTGAAAAAATATTTATAACAAATTTTCTCTAATTTCTCTTTCAAATGTTTCCATTTTTATAAAGGGGATTCCTTATATGATCTTTTAATCATTTCCATACTCTATTACCAATTTTAATGATGATGTACCATTTTAAGTCATTATTTAAATTTTATCTTGGCCCTGAAAGTTTTTTCAATCATTTTTGTCAAAATTTAAGATTTTTGAAACTTAGAAATAAATACCGCTACTTAACCAAATATGACCACAATCTACTCTTCACATTTCAAGCATTACAACAACAAAACAATTTCTTCAAAATATTTAATAACAAGAACAATGTTTGAATTCATTTCAAAATTTAAAAAAAAATTGATTTAAAATTTTGAAAATTATAAATAAAATTTTGAAAATTATAAATTCCTTTTAAAATGCAAAAATTCAGCTCTGCTAAAATATTTTTCGGATACTCTAAAACGATGCATTCCCAAATTTTTGATTACTTTTTCTACAAATTTTCATCTTCCACACAATAGACTTGTAAAATCGAATTTTTAATATATTTTTAATTTTTTGTTCTATAGAAAATTATTCTGAAAATTAGCAACTTGAGCTGCGGGCATGTCATATATAAGTCAAACTCTCACACTCAAAAAATGTTGTTTAAGTTATTAAGAATTTTATATAAAACAAAATTTTCTGTACATGTTCTGGCCCTCAACTTGTTAATAACATATTTTAGTTATATAGAAAATGAAAATGTTTTCCTAAATGTATTCGTTTGCCCAGAAACGCTTACCTTATTTTCTTAATTTTCCTTTTATAAGTAAAACTTATGAATTTTTTTTTCACTATCAGCTTACATAAATAATTTTAGTTAATGTTAATATTTTTTCACTCTAATCACTTCAAAACTTATATTTTTACTAAGCAAAATTATATTGTTTCTGCTCGTTCTTTTTCCCATTATGAAATGTAAACAATCGTCAAAATATATAAATAAATAATTTTAGTTAATGTTAATATTTTTTCACTCTAATCACTTCAAAACTTATATTTTTACTAAGCAAAATTATATTGTTTCTGCTTGTTCTTTTTCCCATTATGAAATGTAAACAATCGTCAAAATCATGATTTTATGATAAAATTTCGAACCTAATTTGTGTTGTTTTTGTAAAGATTTGCACGTTCTACTACTAATCATCTTAGAGTGCCAAATTCGACAGATTATGTAGATTGATAAAAGACAATCTTCCAAATGCTAACAAAGGTGTTGAAAAATAGGGTTTTCGTTTTTGGATAACTGTAACTGTTATCCTAACAACTTCTAATAGTGATTAAAGAAGTTACGTTTAGAAGATTCAATTCGTATACTAATATATTTTGTTGCTGGAAAATTGAGAGAAATCTTCTATTGCGATTAAAATTTAAATACAATAAAATTGCAAAATTAAGTAGAAATAAATATAAAATAAAATAATGAATTTAACAACATATTAATAAATGTTATGTCCCATTGAAAGGACACTTTCAAGATGAGAAAAGTAGAGCAAATCTGTGGACAGGGCGACGTATAACACCTTTTGTTGTTTTAATGTCAACCACTCGAACACGATTATCTCTTCCAAGCACCGTGTTGATGATTTTGCCCATGAACCATTTGGATTATCCTCATGAACAATTACTATAGATCTATTGATGATGTTGTTGTGGGAGTTAGTCTATTTATTTCGAGTTCATTAATGTAGTCGTGGGACCGTATTTTCTAAAAATGTTTGATGGCGCTTATCGGGGCCCAATACTCAAGGTTATTCATTTCTTTTGTAGGGATATCATGTTCTGGCAAACCACGTAGTGGAGCGCTATTTAGAAAGTGGCCTGGAAGAGGGCTTTAAGGTCACTTGGTCTTGAATTTAAAATAGCCTCTGTCTCGATTATCGTAGTTGTCATTTCTTCGTATGTAAGTTTAGTGTTAGCCAGGGTTTTAGTTTTAGATTTTACGGCCGCCTCCCACAATCCGCCAAAATGTGGTACTCTAGGGAGAATAAAGAGAAAATTTATAAATTGATTTGAACAGTAATTTTTAATTAAACTTGAGTTTTTTGGATCGAAATGGGACGACTTTAATTGAACCAACTTAGAATTTGCACCAACGAAATTGGGGGCATTATCACAGAATATATCTGTGGGCAAATCTCTTCATCCAATCAACCTTTTCATAGCGGCAATAAAGGCGTAAGTTGATAAGACTGATACAACTTTAATGTGCACTGCTTTAGTTGCGAGGCAGACAAAAACAGCAATATAGGTTTTATATAGGACCTTTCCTCTGATGCGAAAATAAGTTTTACTGGACCACAAAAATTATTGAGACGCTCTACGGGTAAATTTCCCATCATCTGTGGTAGCAATTTTGGGCAATAACGAATGCATTTTGAGCACGAATTAACGATGCTGCGATATAGACTTCTTGAGTTGATGATCTGAAATTTTTGGCGAATTAACTACAATAGAATGGAATTATTGGATGCTTTTAACCTGCAGAGACTGATGCTTAATCCAAGCGACCACCAAGTTTAAGCAAATGGGAGCCATTCGATGAATCAAGGAAGGGATTGAGATACTTTAGAGCACCTTTAGGATCCTTTTTCTTTAGAGCACGATTTATATCTTCATGAAAATGGAATTTCTGGACGTAAAAGACAATACGAAATAAGGCATTTTATTATTCTTGGGGCTGCAAAGAATCAGAACAAAATGATGCACACAAGCGATAATATGTATGATTTTTAAATATGAACTATATCTTGTGATCGAATCCAAAATTTGATTAGATTTTATTTCGAGGTACATTGCAATTTTACGTTTTTCTCTATCGATTTCTTATTGATGTTCTTCGGATAACTTATCTATTTTATTGGGAGGCCACTGAGCGGGATTTAGAGATAGAAATTCACGTCCTCTTAACCATACAGATGAGGAAAATTATTGGACAGTTTAAACTCAAGAAGCGATATCAGCAGGATTGAAATGAGTTGGGACACGTTGACAACTACAAGCATTAGTAAGGTCCTGAATTTCTGGTACCCTGTTGCCAACAAAAACGGAGAATGTTGCATAATGCTGCTTGAGCCAATGAAGAACTAGTTGAGAAGCTGTCCAGAGAAAAACTTCAAGATTTGGTATTGCAAAAACATCTTTAATTTTAGAGTATAATTCTAATTAAATTTAGAATATAATTCTAATTTAGGCAACGATGTCCTTTTTGCTGGAACGACACGAGATTTAGCAGTAAAAAGACGAACAGATACATTTCCTAGAAATGTTTTTACTCGAAAGTAGAAACAACAACCATAAGCGTGAATTGAAGAGCCACAAAAGCCATGAAGTTGAACTAATTGAGAATTAGGAGCAAGACAAGGACGAGGAATTTTAAGCAAAGATAATAAATTGAGATCTGAGAAAAAAGAGTACAGTTCTTGAGGTATAGATTCGTCCCAACCAATTTTTAGAATCTATAAGTCTTGCACGCTAATCTTTGACTTTATAACAAGTGGCGCCCAAAGACCTAGGGAATCGAAAAAGGATGGCGAGAGAGACAAAATTGTTCGTTTGGTAATTTTTCCTCTATTTGAACTTTAGACGAAAAGGAAAATATGAAAACATCTTTTTGTAGATCCCAGGTAATATTAAGGGCACTGCTAATACCACAACCATCAATATTCAAATTTTTGGTAGTTTTATTATCTCCAAAATCTTTATAATTTGAGTGCCATTTATCTAATTGAAAACAACCTTTACTTAGAACTTCATTTAACTCCTTCTTAATCTGAACCAATATTTCTATTGTCTCGGCCCCACCTAGGAATTCATCAACATAAAATTAAGAGATCAGGGGCAGCTGACATTCCGTAGATAACTGCATTTAGCTGATATGTACGAATTTCTTCCTTTGAATTTTTTCACAAAATGTATTGAAATTTACGACTATGGGAGTCAATAAGGACCTGATGAAAGGTTTAGTTATATCAGCTGTGATGGAGTAACGATGAGGACGAAAACGAAATAGAATTTTGTACAACTCGTCTTGAGTAGTTGGACCGACCATAAGAATGTCATTCAAAGATTTATGGCACAATGAGGGACATTAAGCATCGAAGACTACTCTTTTGTAGAAGTACTATTGGACTTAAAAACGCATTGATGGGGAATGAAATAGTGGTGTTCATGTAAGCGGGGTTTTGAAATCGACTCATATCTCCACAATTTTCATATTCCTTCATAAAAGCAACATATTGTGATTTTAGGTAGTTGTCTCGAGTAAACCGTCTCTCCTGAGATGCAAATCTTTTAAGAGCCATATTTCGAGAGAGGCCTAAACTGTCAGAATATTCTTTAATTTAACAACAATCTTACCAGAAGATTTACGATAACCTGTATAATTAATAAATGATTCACAATACAGAAGAAAGTTCCAGTACCAATAAGTAAATCAATTCGTTTTGATTTGAAAAAGCTTTCATCACCAAGCTGGGTGGTTGAAGGCAAATTCCACGACGAGACATCTAATTCTAAATCAAGTTGATACGAAATATGAGGGGTCACACAAAATGAAAGATTCGCTTCAAAATAAGTAAAACGAGATTTAACATTTGTGGACGACCTATATTTGCTTTCACTATGCGTGTTACCAATACTAGCAACTTCAGTAGTTTGCTTTTTGCGAGACAAATGTAATTTTTTCGAAAATTCATCAGTAATGAAATTCAATTGAGATCCAGAATCCAACAAAGCGCGTCCAAATTGATAGCAAGAAGCACCCGTTTCGGCGATGATTTTTCCATATGGGCATGGACCAAGGCGGGGTTTTCATTCAAGGCAGCACGAGATGTAGATGATTCAGCTGATAGGGACGAGGGCCATTGTAATTTTAGTAGTTTAGTGCCATTTTTTATGACATTTTCTTATAAACGCACTTAAACTAATAAACCAATTTAGCATTATCCAAATTGAATTTCTTTTCATTAGAAAAGATTACTTTATTCCGCTCATTAGTGCTTTTCATGTATTTGCGGGCAAATTTTATAATGCTGTTTTAACATTGTCGTACATTTTGGTTTCTTCCATTTTATGTTTGGAAGTAACAGAAAGGTAAAGTTTATTTTGTATTTGTGTAGCATTTAATTTATTACATCCTTTAAGCTTATGAAATTTCTCAATTAAAACAAAAATATTTTTAGTAAGCAGAAATTTTGTCATCAGAAACTTACTTTAAGTTAAACAAACAACTAAAACTGTTAAAATTTTGTAATATTCTTTTGCAATAACTTTTTAGACAAATTTTTCTCGACTGCGTTTATAAGAATATTCCACTGAAATGATTACCAATATGTTCTGATTGCTAAATTAAAGAGAACAACAAAAGCAAGAAACAAACATTTCTTACATAAAAAAGTACTGTTACATCGCGAGTTATTGTAACAACACAACATAATTTTTGGTTAAGAGAAAAGAATATGCCTCAAAGAAAAATAAAAATTTTAGATGCGTTTATAGGAACATGCACCAATGTATAGGTTTTATGAAAAATTGCAACTTTTTTGCGAAATTTGGTTTACATTTAGTATTCTGATGTAAAACGCTGATCATAGAATTATATTTTTAGTACAATTCAGGACTATAGAAGAGTTTATTACTTTTGTCATAAAAAATTTTTGCCTAAATTTTGATGGACCAGACATTTTTTTCAATAGGTTTTAGAGGTTGATCCTAAACAGAATAATATATTCCTAGGTATTATAAGTAAGTGTATACTTACTTATCACAGCATTTGTAGTAACTACTAGAAATGAGGAATTTTTAATGTTTTTAAATAATTTATATATTTATTGAGAAATTCGTTACTTGATAAAGGGCATCTAATACTACCAAGATAAAAAATGTATTGAAAGAAGCATATTATACAACAACCTTGTGAAATGTGATTTGTAACAATTGCTTGAGAATCCATCTTCAAGGGTTCTTTCCACACTATCAACGAAGCATGGAACTTCACAAATCGCTGATGATGGATTATCATCATTGTCAGAATACAAACAAATATAATGGGGGAAAAGTAATACTGACTTCAAAAGTGTATTTATGGCATCATTTTCACTACGCTTATGAAGGGATTCAAATGATCCTTCGACGTCAAAAATGCTACCAAATATGTACGGAAAACCCCAACTCCAAGATCAAAAGCCTTTTGCAGACCAATTAGGTTTGAATATTTAAAAAAGAAAGTAAACGCAATTTGCTTAAAATCTGACACTGAAATTATAAAACATGCAGTTTTTGGGGGCTTATGTTCTCAGAAAATTTTTTTATACGAGGGACATTTCATGAGAATGCAACGAATAAAGAAACTGTGTCTATGCATATGAGACCGAAACAAAAGATTAATCAAAAGTATTAATCTTTCAAAGTATGCCAAATACCACAAAAGTTGCACCTGGAAGAAGCATTTAAAATCGGACACTTACATTGGATTATCAAAACACTGTTAGTTGTGAGTAGAACGCAATGATTTTTTACTCAAAAGTCTTCCAAGAAGTAAGAAAAATTAACTGCTGAACCCGGATTATTCTTTGCTACGATAATTCTAACATATACACATTGTTAAAAAAAACCGCAGATATTATTAGCTCAAATATTGAATTGTTGGGCTATTCACCGTACAACCCTACTCTGATATCTAATAACTTCATTGCATTTTCCTTTATCAAAATAAATTGCTTGGCCAATTTGTTTCTACACCTGAAAAATCGTAATATTAGTGATGATATATTAGTATAGCATCGGCAAAAAATGTATTTTAAGACACGAAATATTAAATTTAGAGCAGATTCTTGAAAATATGAAGTAATTTTTAATATGAAGTTCATAAAATAATAATTTTAAATAAAGAAATACATGTATGTAACTTATCTAATAATAGTGTGGAATAAACAGCCGTACATGTATTGGCCGCACTAAAAATCACAACACTGGACAACACAAAGCTTTACCTCTTTTTGCTACCTAAACGTAAAAGTACCAAAAGGGTAAAATATTGGGCTTTACAGTATCCTGCTTAAGTAATTTTCATGCTTCTAAGTTCATAGTATACGAAATGCAGAAAGGGATAAAAAAAATCAGTAAGTCCCGCTTTTGTTGGTTCTAACTGAAAAATATATAAAAAATTACAATTACGTGTCGACTTCCTCCCATTCAGAACCATATTAACAAACTTTTACACCGATAACTTTATTTATTGAAATCGTTAGAAAAGTAGCATTATAAGTAAAAATGTACCATGTTCCATATTCCGTCTAGAACAGAGACGTTAAACTTCGATTTTCAAAATGCCCACTATGTTTAAATTTGAATGCTACATATATGGCTCAATCGGTATAAGTATGCTTTCAATAATTAGAGAAAAATTAGGTTTAAAAAAAGTACCAAACTGTTTACCCAAATTTGGTCCTATCAACGTCTTGGTAACCGAGTTCAAAATAATGTTCCATTAGCTTATTTTCCGTGAGTAAGTGAACCAATCAATCCTTCAAATTCCATCAAAATTGGCTCAATGAGTTTAAATGTAATTTACCGTTTTTTATACATTTTTCCCCATGGATGTAACACAAATTGCATTTCAATTTTTTTTCAAAATTTTAGTGGGATACCATAATTAAATATATAAAGAAAATATTTTATGAAAAAAGTACCAAAAATAGATAAGATTTTTACCCTTTAAAGGTTCCAATTTCCAAAAAGTACCGAACCTGTATTTATATTTTTTTGATAAGTTATGAACGCCTGTCCGCCTAAAGCCAAAGTGTCTTACCTCCTTTATCTATTGGGTAGAGTTGGGCATAATCGTTAATTTTACTGTTTTCTTCATATCGTTTAGAATGATAAAATAATTCAGTTCGTTCATCGTTAACTTTTTCTTATTCAACAGCTTCCGAAACATGAGTATAGGCAAAAGTAATGTAATGAGTATAGGCATGAATATAAAGACTACAGCTGAAACTGAAACTGTTCCATTTACATCTTAGAACAATTAGTTAGCAAAAATTAATGGATAAGAAATAAATTTAAATCAATTGTTTTTAAACATTTAAAAAAGTATAATACAAAAATATGATAAATAAAATAAACTTATTAAAATCGCAACAGTATCAATATAAAAACAATGCAAAAATTAACGATATGAATCAAAAGTAAAGAACGAATCAACAACCTTAATATTTAATTTTGGTTTTTTAAAATGACTTTTAATGGAATTATGTTAACAACACTTGGTGGAGTGAAATGACTAAAATTCAAGACTTGAAATGGTTCCAATTTCAAATTTAAAAAAAATAAAAAAAAAAATTTTTGAAAATAACATTTTTTTTTTTTATTTCTGTAATCGCATGATCAAAAAAGGTTTTCAAATTATATTTATAATAAGTACATCTATTCTGTTTTAGTTGAGCGAAAAAACATGAGTATAGGTTTTAATAAAAAAATTGCATAAAAAGTATTCATGACCTGAGATCGCGGTGTCTTTAATATTCAATAATTCGTGAAGAAGAAATCGGTGAAAACGTGTTATAATCTGTAGCTGTTATATATATGCATATATATATATATATATATATATATATATATATATATATATATATATTATATCGGAATAAAGTGGCGCTCAAAAAAAAATTACGCGTTTGAATTTAATGCAACTTTTAACATTTTTGGGTGTGTGCTTTTGTCATTGAAAAGTTCATTTTATAGTTATATAATTAATATATGGATGTAACTTTTTATTTATTAACATCAGCGAATTAAATGCAATTAAAAAAATTTCGAAAATGGTCCCCATTATATTCGCTACTATAAAACGTATGATCGATATGTTTAATTTGTATTATGTATACCCTTGAGTAGGTCACATATGTGCATTTAATTTTGATATCGGACTTTAAATGGAATTTTTAAAATTTTTGAAAATTTTTGATTTTTTGACATTCATCATTTCTTGTCCATTAATATAATTTTAGAAAAAATTTTGGTTTTCGGATATTAAAAATATATCAACGAATTTTATAAAATTAAAAAACGAAAAAATTTATGCACACCTTATGATCGCTATTATCTTCGGTTACATCAACAATATCGTATCACTTTTAATTTGCATTTTAGACATATTGATATAGGTAATATACATATGGTAATTTATTATATATTGTTGAAAATAGAATTTTGGCAATTTTTTAACTTTTTGCCTTAAGTGTCCAAAAGGCTGACTCCGTTCGCGGAAAGTCATTCACGCGAACAGATTTGTGTTTCATTAAAGCCAGTTAATAGCATTGATGTGCTACGAATATTTAAAAAATGTCATATTTTTTAGAACCCAAAAAGTAAACGAATTTGAAGAAATCCCCATATATACACTGAACCAAATAGGTAATATTGACGAAACATTTTTGTAGAATTTTAACGTAAATAAATATTTAAATTAACAGATTTTTTCTTCAAATCAATAAAATTTTTCTTCAAATCAACAAATTTTTTCCAAATCAACTTAAAAAATTTTTGTATTTGTATAAGTATTTGATTTTAATAAAATTTCGTTAAAAAATAATAAAAATATGTTAAATCAGCAAAAATTTAGTTAAATTGGCAGTAACTCTTTGTAAGTAAAACAACACACAATTTTATTCAATCTAATACCCTCAAAAGAAGTTAATTTGAATAAATTATCTGTTAACTTAACTATTTTTTTTTTTGTTAATTTTAAAACTGACTAATATGTTTTAGTCAATTTGAATAAAATTCCTCAATTTGACTAAAATTACTTAAAATGAATAAAAGCTTATAAATTTTAAGAAATTTTGAGGAAATTAACTAATTTATTTTATTCAAGTTGTATAAAGTTCTTCAATTTGAATAATAGTTTTCAAATTTACTAAAGGCATGTAAAATTGGAAAAAAATCTTTAAAATCTGTTTGCTGTGTTTTTTAAAGATTTAATTTACAATTACAGTTTGTAATAATATTAAAGCAATATACGTTTTATAATTTTATTAATTTTTAAGTTTTTACTATTAATATATAAACGAATTTACTTTAACTAAATTTTAGTATAATTAATTAAAATAGAGTAGTTAAATTTAATAAAAATTCATCAAAATGAATAAAAAATTTAACTAATTTAACTAAAGGTAAGTAAAATTGAAGAAAGGTAATTTTATTTTAGTCAAATTAAATAAAAGTTTTAAAATTGACTAAAGGCATGTGGAATTGAAGAAATTTCGTTAAAATTAACTAATTTATTTTAGTTAAATTGATTAAAATTCTTCAATTTTACTAAATATCTTCAAATTTACTAAAGGGATGTAGAATTGAAGAAATGGTGGTGAAATTAACTAATTTATTTTAGTTAAATTGATTAAAATTTTTCAATTTGATTAAATATCATTAAACTGACTAAAGGCATGTAGAATTGAAGAAATGTCGGTAAAATTAACTTATTTAATTTAGTCAAATTAAATAAAATTCTTCAGTTTGACTAAAGCCATATAGAATTGAAGAAATGTTCGTAAAATGAACTAATGTTTTTAATCAAATTGAATAAAATTCTTCAATTTTACTACATGATTAAAGTCATGTAGAATTTAAGAAATTTCGTTGAAATTAACTAACTTATTTTAGTCGAATTGAAGAATTACATGTAGAATTAAAGAAATTTCTTCAATAGAGTAATTCCATTTTAAATTTAAAAAATTTTGAACTTTGGTTACCGATTTAGATAAAATTTGGTGCATGTGGAGTGAAGGATACAGAGGCATGTAAAATTAATTTTTCTCAATTTTATTTTGAGAACTGTGGCAACCCTATAACTTTGAAAGTGATAAACATATTTATTTAAATAGCCATAAATTTTGTTATATAAAAGATATCAAAATAATTTTTTTTTTTTTTTGGAGTGGATTTGTCAAAGCGTGTATTTTAAGATGCCATAAAAAATTTTTGAAAATATTTTTATTAACATATTTTTCGTAAGAATTTTCTTTAGTGACGTGTATCTAAAAAGGTCCATCTTTAAATTTTTTATATATTTTTTTGTAGGTATACTTGCTACAGAGAAAATTTCAGAGAGGTCAAAATTTTTAAATTTAAAATGGAATTACTCAATATCGAAAACGCTTATAGAAGAACGACTAATAACAAAGCGTGTGCACATGTTTTTAGGTATATATACTTATTTTTTTTTTTAAATTAGTATACATACATACATATTCGAATAAATAAATTCTAGTGAAAAATAAGTGTAAATTTGTATTATATCAGATATGCATATTTAAGAACTAACAAGTATCATAATAATCATGTTGAAAGAGTTAATTTATGTGCAAACTCCTGAATGTCACAAACTGCTGAGAACTAAAGCAACTGCTAAAAGCATCCAAATTTGAAAACCGTTTTTCATATTTTCTGGATAATGTTGAAAATTTATAATCATTAATACATATATGTAGTATCTTTACTTATTTTATAATCTCAAGGAATAGTTTTGGATTATGGAAAACTGTACGACGAAAATTTTAATGTTCTTAGAAAACTTAAAAACGGTGTTCTACAAAAAAGGCTATAAATAAACATAAATGAGCAAACCTACTACGAGTGACCACAAATGATCTTTAAATATGGGTAATTATTATTTTATATATTAAATATACTACATAATTATTTTCTTTCCACATTTTATTACATGTTGCTATAGATCATCCAGAAGTAAACGTTAAAAATAGTATTGAGGTAATATTGAATGATAACTATTCATGGACAGAAATTGGAAACCATTTCTCGGCAACGAAAAAATGGTGCACATCTGATGTATTCATTTCCATTCGAATTACGAAGCATTTTTTTAATCATCACATCAAGGATCCAGCTAGCAAACTTTTAAATTAAAACAAACAAATGCAAAGTATATCTGAAGGTAATAAATTATTAATTATTAAATAACTATTTTTTTAATATCTATTCCTCTTAAATATCTCAGATGGTCATTTATTTGGTTCATTTAACAACGTACTAGTCCGTCCCTTCATCATTTATATAATTACTTATAAACAAAACCTCTGCTACGTAAGTTTAAACTAAGTTTAATTAAAATATATATTCCTTTTTATAATATTTTGTACTAATTACTTAGCTATTTTTATTATGCATATATTAAATATACTTATTTCTTTTGCAAAAAGAATTGCTAGTTACTTTATGTATAATAAATATTATTTAAGTGTTTGAAATTTTTTATTAGTTTTATTTTTTATAATAGTAAGTTGTCGTTTTATATTAATGTATTATTCACAAAAATAATCTTTTATTACTTGAACAAAATAATGCAATTATATATAAACGTAATTTTTCTTACCGGGTTTTAAAAGACATTTTAAAATTGACAAAATATTGTCAAATTGAATAAAATTCAATAGTTAGAAAAATAATAATCACTCAACTTGAAAAAAAATAGTTATTTTGAATTAAATAAAATAGTGTAGTAATATTGAAGAAAAATTCTTCAATATGATTACTGATTTACGAAAAGTTAACAAAAATTTCTGTTGAATTGACAAATGATTTTGTTGGTTGGTGTTTAATTTACTTTTTTTCAATTCTACACCCCTTTTTTCCATATTCAGTACTCTTTTTTGGTTGAGTGTAGACAAACATAATCTTAATTACATAAAAAAATACAAAAGTTGTTGCTATATTTTACATTATTTTTATTAATAAATTTCTTTTTAATATATGGGGATTTCTTCAAATTCGTTTACTTTTGGGTTAAAAAAAAATTGTACATTTTTTTAATGATATCTCAACGCTATTTTGTGCCAATATTAACTGCCTTTAAAGAAACACAAATCTGTTCTTGTGAAGGATTTTTCGCGAACGACGTTAGTGTTAAGGAGGTTTAAGACAAAAAGTTAAAAGAAAAAAATTACCACATCTATATTACCTACATCAATATATCTAAAATACACATTAAAAGTCATATCATATAGTTGATTTTACATAAGATATTAGCGATCATAGCGATTTTTTAACATTTCATTAAAAAAGTATGCATAGGTTTTTTCTTTTTTTTTTTTGTTTTTTTTTTTTTTTTTTTTGTTAAGCTCAAGTTGGAATGCTGGAGAGAACTTTTAAAAACCCGTAGAATCTGAGCCCGTAAACAAATAAGAATTAAATTTATTTTGTTTACTCAGTAAGCAGATGAAACCCAATAAGCAAATAAAAAAATCAAAGGCTTTGACGTATTGGGAATCTTTATTTAAAGAAAATGTTACCTCTTTGTATTGCTGTAGGAAAGATAAGAAGAATTTCGTAGTAAAAAACGGAAGCAGTACTCAAGCTATATTGAAAAATTTGACAGATTATTTTGGACATTAAAAGGAAAAGAGATATGTAGCTATTTTTATAGCCATCTATCTGTATATTATACAGCTTTAATATAGGAAGAAAACTAAATGAAAAATAATGAGAAACCACGATTTAAGTCACGAGATTAGTGACAAATAGTTATTAAGGATTTTGGCATTAACATTACCGCCATTTATAACATCCGTTAGAAATGCAACATAAGCAGATTGGTAAATTGAATAACCATTTTTGTTGTTTAACTCAATTTACAAACTAATCTGTAATTGTTAAGGGGAAGTAGAATAAGAATTTTAGTGTAAGATCATTTTTGTATAAAAAGGGGCCCACTGTCCAAAATAAAACAGATTAAATCTAAACTTCAAAACGGCAATATCTGCCTTGAGTTTTAAATTCACTAAATCTCCTTTTGTCCTCATTAAGTTGAGATCGGAAAAAGTAATAGTGTAGCCAGTGGCTAACTCTGCCGGCTACATCCAATAGTAAATGATAACTTTACGAGGCGATCCTGCCAGGAGTACCAAAAATTAAAACAGTATCCTAACTTTGCAAGGCGATAGATCCTGCCAAACCAGACAAATTAGACCTCCGCTACATAACCCTACTATTCTAGGACCAAAGGTGATATCCATAGAAGAATACAAACGTAGGCAATACCAACTAAAAGAAAACCGCCTTACGGCAATTCCAAAGATAACCATCAAAATAAAGAAAAAAGGGACTGTTAAGGTTGGTGAAACAAGAAGATTCTGCAGTTAGCTGGGAGAAGACTACAGAAATATGGGAACGTATTGATAACATAAAAACAGAACTCAAAGCAAAAAAGCAAAAAAAGGAGAATAAATAAATAACAATAATTTAAGAGTATATAGAATTAGTATCAAAAAATAAAATTTTTAAGAAATGTGTAAATCGCAGACAACATTTGACCTAGTCTTAGGGCGGTCAAATAAATATATGATATAACTTTAACAGAAGACGAGCCAAACTCACAGACTATAGAAATTTACTTATTGGTAAACACGGTAGTCATAATAGTAAACTTTTTCATTTGCATTTATCAAATGCACAAGGAGAATCTAAAGAAGCAGTATCTTAGCAAAGCCAACGGCTCAATACCATCTAAGCATATCCGAATGTCATGGCAACAAATTCTACAGCATTGTAGAGCAATAAAAGAAACTTTCGACAAATCATACAAATGCCTAAATAGAGATAGACCAACAGGACAAGAAACCATAAACAAACACACAGAAATCCTGCTAGAATGCTTAAAAGCGATAAGAACAGTACTGAACGTAAATTATTATTCGCATAAAATTGCAGCAGAAGACTTTTTCCACGATATCAGAAATAAAATGATACTAATAACAGCCAAGAAAAACATTAAAATACAGGTGTCAGAAACTATCCCAGAAAGGATAGACATAAAAACCACACTTCAGACAGGGAATATAGATAGTGTATACTAAAAAATGAAAAACACTTGTGGCTGTTTTAGTTGTTGATCCTTTCACTGTCTTTTAAGCAATGAATTATACATTTATTGTTTTCTATATTATGGCTAAAGTGATTTACAAAACAAGAATAAAAAATATTTACAGTTACACATTAAGCAAGAAAGCAAATATTAGTGTGAACAAGGTTTGAACCACTTCAATTTCTGTTGAAGGTTTAAAACATAATCACGAAGTCATTGTATCCAGAACAGTTGTTTTAAATAAGTCACCAATTGCCAACGTTTCAAGTAATTTATGTTTTTACAATTGATTAAATTTTCGTCCAGTAAAGACAACAACGATGAACCAATAAGCATATGGGGTTAAAGCTTCTCCATCATTAGGATCATCAGATCTAGGTGTTAAAGGGCGTGTGTTTAAAATGGCTTCGTCATCAATTAAAATTGTTTGAAATTCTTCGTAGGTGACTCCGGCCTTGTTTTTAACCAGAATAGTCTTAGTAGATTTCATAGCCGATTCCTAAAGGCCACCAAAATGTGATGATCGAGGCGGAATAAACACAAACTTGAAGCCTGTAACTTTGCTGTAGTGCATTAAAGATTTTACAATTTCTTCGTCAAAAAAGTGTTGTTTAAATTCCTGAAGCTTTGAACTAGCGCCAAAAAAAGTATTTGCGTTGTCACAGTGCAGACGCAAAGGTATGCCAAGTCTCGTTTTAAACATAAAATAAAGGTATTTGTGGATAAGTCTGAGACTACTTCAATATGAATAGCCTTTTAGGCGAAATAAATGAAAATTGCTACATAAGTTTTTTATGGTGGTTTTCCACTAATTCTAATTCTATATGATATGTAGAATGGTCCATAAAAATCAACACCGCAAATCAGGAAAGGGCGTTGAGTCATTAAACGATTAGATGGAAGATAATTTGTCGCATGAGTCGAGGTTTGTATCTAAAACAGTGCACACAGTTGCGAACCACTTTACCAACTTTGTCGAATAATACCGAGAAGTGCCTTTGGAACTGCATGCAAATGTTTTAGATGAAGGTATTTGATATACAATGTTGTAAAGTGATGATCTTTTGGAAGAAGTGCGGGAAACTTGGCTTCATACGGCAGCGATGAATTTTCGGGCCTGTCACCAACTCTGTGAATAAGTAACGTTGTATTATAACTTTTTATATAGTGTAAAAAAGGTGATAACTTTTAAAAGCTTAGTCTTAAAGTTTGACCATTTTGCAGAATATTAATTTCATCTTTAAATGTTGTTGATTGAATTTCATGTATAACCTTAAAAAATGCCAGTTGCAATTCTTCTGACGATATAAACGAGTTTCGTTTAGATTTGTGAAAAAGACGATGAATATAGATTATAATGTGTAAAATGCGAAGATACGACGATTGACTGTTGCTAATTTGCGAAATTGTAGATTTTACGACAATAGTTGTATTAAACGAAGACCTTCTCAGTTCCTCTGGAGGAATATAAGTATCAATATTTTTAATTTGAGGCCAATATTCATCTTCCCTTTTCAAAAAATCAGGTACACTGAACCACATTGTTGACATTAATGTATTAGCAAGACACCCACGGGACACTATATCTGCTGGATACTGTTTCGATGGAACATATTTCCAAGGTAAATTTTGAATTTCTGATACTTGATTGGCGACGAAACACACAATAGACGATGAATGACTTTTAAGCCAATTTAAAACAATTTTCGAATCAGACCAAAAGAATATACGATTACAATGGGATTGAAATTTATGCTTAATTGTATCCCACGTTCGACACAATAGCAGAGCAGCGCACAATTCTAACCTAGGCAACGATTTTTTACTATAGGAGCTACTTTTGATTTTGCAATTAATAGATGTGAATGAAAACAATCTAGATCAGCCGATCGAATATATATACAGCATCCATACGCTTATTAAAAGGCATCCGCAAAACCATGTATATCGAATTTACCATCTGGATTTGTTTGTACATATCTAGGCACTTCAATTTGATTAATGTACGGTAAGCTCTTTTCAATTTGACTCCAACGGTTTTTTAAACGTTCATTTAAAGGTAAATCCTTAAGAAATCTTTATTAGGTTTCCAGGACATTCCAAGAACCTTGGTGATGTGTTCATTGTTGGTTTGTTTTTTTCTATAGACTGAGCCAATTGTGGACAATTAGGACTCTATTTAGTTAATTGAAGACCAGCTTTTTCTAAAATTTGGATAATTTCAACCTTTTCAGCTGAAAGTTCAAAGATATTTGCTACCCCCGTAAGCAGATCGCCGACATATAAACCCTGATTTAAAACCTTGGCTCCGATAGGAAATTTGCATTTATAATTATCCGCTATGAAACTAAGACTTCTCATTGCAAGAAAAGGTGCAGCAGATTTACCATAAGTCACCGTATTGAGTCGATAAATATTAGTTGATGTTTTTAGTTTTAGTTGATCATTGATGTTATCTCGCCACAAAACAAGTTGAAAGTTAAGATCTTTTTCATCTGCGAGAAACTGACGGTACATTTTACAAATATCTGAAGAGAAAGCAAATTTATTTAAACGAAAAGCTAGAATAGTTATTATTAGGTCTTCTCTCAACCATTAGAATATTATTCAACGAAACACTAGTTGAGGTAGGAGATGACGCATTAAAGACAACTCGAGATTTATATATTCATTCGTGAAGTCTATGTAAATTTTTCGCAATGATTCATCTTTTAGAAGCCTCTTTTCCAGATATATAAAACGACGACGAGCTACTCCAAACAAATTTCCAAGCAACTTGATAATACACCAAATATGATAATGATTATATTGTAAGCACTTTGCTAAGATATTTTTAAAAAATAATCAATATTGCATATGTATAATATTCAAAAAGAAATGAAAAATAAAAATAGATTATTCTGGTGAAAAACATTGAAAACATATATAACTTTTGTTTAATTTTCAAATATAAATATTAAAGTTTATAAAGCAGCGGTGGTATACAAAAAAAAAAACAAATAAATTACGGAATATATATATGCCTAGAGGAAATAGAAAACGTAGTGTCTATACCAGAATGCAAAGGGAACATTCAGAAATAAGGGAACTTCCTCAAATTTCTCCACTAACTTTGGGCGTATCTAATATGGGTCGTCAAGAAAATCTGAAAGAAATCGAATTGACGACACGTATCAATGCATTGGAAAGTTTAGTTAAATCTCTGAGCGGAAAACAACATGTGTCGGTCGGGGGCAACAATTTTAAAATTGATTGCATTCCGGAATTTGAACCAGGAATATTAAGTTTACCTGTATCATTGTGGTTGAAAAAAATTTACCAAATAGGTGAAATGCATAATTGGGATGATAGATACAAGATATTTGCCATGCAGAATAGATTAAAAGGTTTAGCCCGTGTGTGGTTTGAAAACTTAAATGAATATGTATCTACATGGGAAGATTGGAAAGCTTTATTACTTCAAGCGTTTCCGGATCATCATGATTTTGCTGAAAATATGAAACGTTTAATAAATCGTGTTAAACATCCTTTGGAGTCAATGACACAATATTATTTTGAAAAAAAGATGTTAGCTAGTGTGTGTAAAATAACTGGTGTGGATGCCGTGTCTTGTATTATAGATGGTTTGCCTAGTGGAAGTGTTCAAATTGGTGCAAGAGCTGGAAGATTTCAAAGCCCAGAAGATTTATTTGGTCATTATTTATCAACATTTCCAGATGAAAAGGAATATCCGACTAAAACGAGGAAAATTGAAGGAACAACCATTACGTTGTTACATGATGACACTGAAGATAAGATGAAGAAAATAATATGCTTCAACTGTAAAAAAACTGGACATTATGCCAGTAAATGTCAAAACCCTATAAAAAAAAGAAAGGTAAGTCCTCTATATTATTAATTGAAAAAGAAACAATTCGAACAAATTGCTATTTGGTAAATTGTAAAATAGGTGATATTAGATTGAAAGGTTTTATAGACACAGGTTGTTCAGTAATATTGATAAAACAATCGAGTGCAAATATTTTACAAAAACCATTTGAAGCTTGTAATATACAAGTAAAAGGGTATGGAGGATCAGTTATATCAGTAAACTTTAAAATAATTGCAAAATTAGAAGTAGATAGAGCTTCTGAAATTGTTGAATTATTAGTTGTTCCTGATTATGCCCAAGAAATTTATATCCTCATAGGGCAACAATTTATTAATAGTGAAAATATTGTAATGATAGTCAAGGATAACACTGTTAAATTATTGACAAAGAAAACTGAATATTTTCCTGATTTCGAGTGTACATCAAAGGAAAAAATTTCACTTTGGATTGACAAAACAGTAACTATTCCCAGAGACCATGCATGTTTTGTTGAAGTTGTAACAGAGCAAACTGCAGATTCGAGCTTTTATTTAGAAGACATGGTCGTATATAAGCCAAATAGAGAATATCGAATTTCCAGATGTGTAATTGGAAAAAAGGGTTAGTTTTCATAGAAAACAATAGCGAAGACAGTTTAACATTTAAGGAATGTTCACGTATAGGGAGAGTTTATCCATGTAAACTAGATTCTACATTAGAATACTCAAATTATATTTTAGAATCTAATAAACTAAAACTTTTTTCTGAAAATGAAGTTATTCCTCAAGCTAAAGAATTAAATGACGAAAATGTAAAACGATTAGTATCATTATTAAATAAATACAGATGTTGTTTTTCACAAGATATGTCAGAATTAGGGACTATAAAAAATGCACAAATGAAAATATTACTGAGTGATGAAATTCCTGTTTCCTATAAACCATACCGGATGTCATGGTCTGAAAGAGAACTTGTTCGAGACATGATAGATGATTTGAAGAAAGCAGGCCTCATTCAAGATTCATCATCTCCTTATTCTAGTCCTATTCTTTTAGTTAAAAAAAAACGGGGGAATACAGGATGTGCATTGATTTCAGAGCTCTGAATCGGAAAACAGTTAAAGAAGCTTTTCCAATGCCAAGAATGGATGATGAAATTGATAGTTTAAGAGGTAACTGCTATTTCACTAGCCTAGATTGTGCAAGTGGGTATTATCAAATCTTATTAGATAAAGACTCTTCTCAAAAGACAGCTTTTATAACTCCTGATGGGCATTATGAATTTTTAAGAATGCCATTTGGATTAATAAATGCTCCGGCTGTTTTTCAAAGAACTATGAATAAAATACTGGGAAATTTAAGATTTACAACAGCTTTGGTTTATATTGATGATATATTGATACCATCTGATTCAATTGATAAAGGTTTACAGAATTTAGAATTAATTTTGGAAAAACTAATGGAAAATGGCGTAACTTTAAAATTAAGAAAATGTTTTTTTCCTTCAAAATACCATACAATATTTAGGATTTGAAATAAACGCAGATGGTGTTAGACCGGGAAAAGGAAAAATTATTGCCGTGATTAATTTCCCTGTACCAAAAAATATTCATGAAGTTCGTCAATTTTTAGAATTAACTAGTTATTTTAGGAAATTTGTGAATAAATATTCTTTAATAGCAAGACCAATTCAAAATTTATTAAAGAAAGATGTTTCCTTTAGATGGGGAGAGGAACAGGAAAAAGCATTTAATGAATTGAAATATAAATTAACTGATTGTCCCGTGTTAGTTTTGTATAATAGAAAGGCGCGTACTGAGTTGCATACAGATGCTTGCAAATGGGGCGTTGGTGCAGTTTTATTACAGGAACAACATGATTTAACTTTGAAACCAGTAGCTTATTTCAGCCACACAACATCGAAAGAAGAACAACGGTATCATTCTTTTGAATTAGAAACTTTAGCTATTGTTTACGCATTAAAGCGTTTTAGAGTATATTTACTAGGTATAGAATTTAAGGTAGTAACTGATTGCGCATCTTTAAGAACTGCTTTTACAAAAAGAGATCTTGTTCCTCGAATTGGCAGATGGTGGTTAACTTTGCAAGAGTTTAATTTTGACGTAGAATATCGACAGGGATTTCAAATGGCTCATGCAGATGCATTAAGTAGAAATTCAGTAAGTGTTTTACGAGTAGATATTTCAGAAATGGATTGGATATTAGCATTGCAACTTAATGATGATAGATGTAAATTTTTAATGGAAACTCTTAAGACTGCTCCAAAGGATAGGGAAGATATACAGATACATAAAGATTATGAAATAAAGAATGGTAGATTGTATAGAAAAACATTAAATGGTAGTAAGTGGGTTGTGCCGAAAAGTTCAAGAAGGGAAATAGTATTTAACTATCATGATAAAATTGGACATTTTTCAGTTGATAAGACAATTTCTTACATAAAAGAAAAGTATTGGTTTTCCGATATGAAAAATTATATCAAACGTTATATTTCTTGCTGTCTACCTTGCTCATACAATAAAATACCTTCTGGTAAACAAGAAGGATTCTTACATCCTATTGACAAAAGTAACATACCGTTTACGAAAAGTGTGCATAAAAATACGTATCTAATTGTTTTAGTTGATGGATTTACCAAATACGTCTTTTTAAAAGCAGTTCAGAGTACAAAAGTAGAACCTTTTATTAAATTTTTAGAGGAGTTTATTACAATTTTTGGAGTACCTAGAAGAATAGTTTGTGATAGAGCTAGTACTTTTACTTGTCGTAAATTTATGAAATGTGTGCGAAATTATGGAATTAAAGTTATTCATAATGCAACAGCGACACCTCGAGAAAATGGGCAAGCAGAAAGATATAACCGAACAATTTTGTCAGCATTGAGTTCATCCGTTGAAAATGAAAAGAAATGGGATGAATCAATTAGCGATATTCAATGGGGTTTAAATTCCACGCTTAATAAGGCAACAGGAAAAATACCGAATGAACTGTTATTTGGGTTTTTGCCTAGGGGCAAATATGATTCATATTTAAGTAATGAAGTATGTGAAAGTAGTTATAAGGATGCTTTAAATAGTAGAAATCAGGCTAAGACGTCAATGGATAACCTTCAAAAATATCAAAAACATAAATATGATCAGAAAAGAAAACCAAGTCTAATTTACAAAATAGGGCAGTTAGTATTAGTAAGAAAATCTAAATTAATTGAAGGAAATCGAAAATTACTTCCTAAATACAATGAGCCTTATCAGGTTGTGAAATATTTAGGTAATGATAGATATGTTATAAGAGATATGACTGGAGCAAATAGATCGCAGAAACCATATGAAGGAATAACTTCCTCAGATAAAATGAAATTATATCAATCATTTGAATGTGATTAAAATTAAAAATATATATATATTCGTTGCATTATACTGTTATTTCTTTACAGATACCTCACGAGGACGTGAGTGAGGGAGCATGGCCGAGTTGTAAGCACTTTGCTAAGATATTTTTAAAAAAATAATCAATATTGCATATGTATAATATTCAAAAAGAAATGAAAAATAAAAATAGATTATTCTGGTGAAAAACATTGAAAACATATATAACTTTTGTTTAATTTTCAAATATAAATATTAAAGTTTATAATATGAAGTTTTTATGTTTTTTCTATTTGTGTGATGACAAAACATTAACCGTTATGAATTTTTGGGTTTCTTTTTTTTATTTTTTTGCAAAAATTAAATTTTTGTTTATTTTAAACTTTTTATATTGTTTTTTTTTTAATGTTTTTTCTTTGTTTATTTATTATAACCAACGATTTAATAAAACACTTTTGCAAATTGTGTCCTGTCACGGTCGCCAATAATTTATGTATGTATACTAAAAAATTAAAAGCACTTATGACTGTTTTAGTTGTTGATCTTTTCACTGTCTTTTAAGCAATGAATTATATATACATTTATTGTTTTCTATGCTAAGGCTAAAGTGATTTACAAAACAAGAATAAATAATATTTACAGTTACACATTAATCAAGAAACCAAATATTAGTGTGCAATCAAGAAAAAGTAATCAAATAATAATCATGTAATATAATACAAGAACTTTGAAAGAGTTAGAATATTATTTACAAATAGGAACTTTAATTATAAAAAACATATTTAGAATTGAACAATAAGATTGTAATTCTGATCAAACAGATAGAAACACTACAATGCCTCAATCAATTATTGAATTCTTATTTTTTGATGGAAAGTCCGAGAACTTGCGTTCCTTCTTCTTTAGCATTGGTTGATTCAATAAAAGAAACCCACGAAGTTAAAGGAAACGCTAGAAATTTAATAAACAATGAGAATGCAATACTTCAAATAATAATAAAATTAAAAGCCACTGTCAAAGGTGAATCAGTAGAAGTGTTGCCAGCAAAAATAATGAATATAAAACAAAATAACAAAACAGCTAACGCGTACTGTTCTGAAATAGAAACTCTTGCAAAAGCCCTGGAAAACACCTACATATTGGACGGACTTTCATGCGAACTCTCTAGTAAATATTCCACTCAGGCCGCCGTTGAGGCAATGACCGCAAACTATACATTAGACAGAGTTAAGCTAATAATGCAAGCTGGACAATTAAGCTCCATGAATGATTCAGTTAGCAAATTTGTCAATAGCTGCACAGAAGTCACTGGAATACAAAATTCTATACTTTATTTGAAGAAAAATCAAAACAACTATCAAAACAGTTACAACAGATTCAAAGGTAGGAACAACTACCAAAGAACAATAACCATAACAACAGTTACAATATTTCAGAACGCCAAATTTAATTTTTCAAAATCTAAAAATTTACAAAATATCCGAAAAAAATACGAATTTCATAACAACAAAATACAAAAACAATATTTTAACATTTCTAGTCGACACACGAGCAGACATTTCACTGTGTCGTATGACCAAATATTTTGAAAATGAAAATTACTATCCAGACGAAAAATGTAAGTTGACAGGTATCACTAGTCTAGAAATTAATTCAATAGGAACAATTGACCTTAATGTAAACATAGATGACATATCTTTTGAACATACATTCCAATTAGTAAACGTAAATTTTCCGATTGAAACAAACGGCATTATTAGTCGAGACCTCTTAAAAAAATACTTCTGTAAAATTGATTACGAAACATTCACACTGTCACTAATTATGAATAATGAGACAATAATCTTATACATGCAAACAAAAACATACAATTAATTAAAAATTACAATACCACCAAGAACTGAAATTATATAACCAGTCAAATTAAACATTAAAGAATATTTCGTCATATTCAATAACGAATTGGAAGATGGAATTTTTCTAAGTAATTCAATAGCACCAAAAAGTGGTATGATACACATAAAAATTTTAAATACATACATCGAATTCAACAGTAAATCTAAAAGGTATTAAACTACTATCTGATCCACTTAAAAACTATGACATATTAAGTTACAATAATATAAACAATGACGGACGTTTTAAAAAAAATATTTAATGAACTACAAATCAGAATTTTTAAAAAATACTAAAACGTATTTCATTTGGACAACGAAATATTAACTGTCAACAATTTTTACAATCAGGAAATCATAACGTTAGACAACACACCAGTATACATTAAAAATTACAGACTACCACATTCACAGACCGACACGATAAATGAACAATTAGAGAAGATACTTAAATACGACATTATAGAGCCTTCAGTCAGCCCATATAATGCACCACGATTGTTAGTGCCAAAAAATGGCATTGAAGACAAAAAGAAATGGAGACTGGAGATGAACTTTAGAAACTTCAATGACAAAACTGTAAATGACAAATTCTCATTGACAAGATTAGAGGACATTTTAGACAAATTAGGAAGAGCTAAATGGTTTTCAATTTTGGACATGACCAGCTCTTTCCACTATATAAACGGCAAAAGGACATTACCAATTCAAAAGAAAAGATATCTTCAAATAGTTTTCAAAGAATGCTGACAATAGCACTCTCAGGTTTAGACTCAGAAGCTTTTCTGTATGTCGATGACATAATTGTTTATGGTTGTAGTCTAAACCATCACAATCAAAATCTCATTAAAGTGTTGGACAGACTACAGCAGTATAATTTGAAACTTAATCCGAAGAAATGTTGTTTCTTACGACCAGAAGTTGTCTTCTTAGGACACTTAATTACAAAGGACGGAGTTAAAACTACCGTTGCATTCTTCAACTATTACAGAAAATTCATACAGAATTTCGCAGACATAGCAAATAATTTAAACGCTTTACTAAAAAAATCTGTTAAATTCGAATGGATCAACGAATGCAAAAAAGCTTTTGATAAACTTAAAGAAAAATTAATTAATCCACCAGTACACAGTGGGGCAGAATCGAAATTTTTTGGAAATAAATCTGTAACTTCTGACCGGCTGGTTGGATTTTCATGACATTTGGTATAATAATTATGCAATATTTTTAGAAAAATTATTCCCCTAATTTTGCTCTTAACAATGAGGGTGTAGTGTACCACTTTACCAAATGTATGTGGCACACCCTAATAAATACACACCATATGCATAACAATAAAAGAAATTGACACCCCAGTTCAAAATAAACATACTGATCCACATGCATTAAATCAAAGAACATTGATCCGTTATAAATGCAACATAAGCAGATTGGTAAATTGAATAACTGTTTTTGTAGTTTAACTCAATTTACAAACTAATTGTGATTGGTCAGTAATTGTTAAGGGGAATTAGAATAAGAATTTTAGTGTAAGATCATGTTTGCCCAAAATAAAACAGATTAAGTATAAACTTAAAACGGTAATATCTGCCTTGAATTTTAATTTCACGAAATCTCCTTTTGCCCTCATTAAGTTGAGATCGGCAAAAGTAATAGCGTAGCCAGTGGCAAACTCTGCCAGCTACATGCCACAATAAATTATAACTTTACAGTATGTGTAAATGGACGAGATATATCACACGATCGGTGGGTAATCATCTGTCTCTGACTTTTTTTCCTGTATATGAGACATGGTTGGCATTTGCCAATGATAGCTTTTATCAGGTACCGTATGATTATGAATTTTAAAATAAAGCTCAACAAATAATAATTATTTTTGAATTTTATTTTATTAATACTATTTTCTTTTTTTTGGAAAAATTCAAAATTACGTACATGATTTTAAGTTAGTAAGTGGCGATCACATTTTATACAATATTTTTACAAATAACTTTTGAACTATATATATATATATATATTTTGTCCCCAAAAACTTGATATTTTACATCATTACAGATTTTTAGTTTTTGAAATACAAACAAAAATTTTTATGAATCTATACATTTTAATAATTCAAGCTGTGTTTTCATTTAATTGTTATCATCTATAAAGAAATTAATTAAAATGCATGACCTGAAAACACGAAAGGCTGAGCTATGTAGGTTTTGATACTTACAATATCAATTTTACTTAAACAGATCTAATTATATTATTTAATATCAAAAACTTACTGATGCAAAAATTTGAAACTAATCTGATAAAGGGAACCGTACCGAAAATCACAAAAATAAAATAAATTCTTTATTTTTATTTGATTTTAGTTCATAATAGCTTTGCTGTATTACTTTTTTTATTTGTAAAAAGTAAGAAACTGTAAGAAAAACAACAAAGTTGTCCAAACGCGTAAATTGTTGGTGCCCAAAGATCTCTTAACTACCTAAATTTTAAGTCAATTTTGAATTTAATTGAATGAAGAAAGCAAAAGAATGTAGCTTTTAAACTTTATTGAAATCTTTTATATTTACTGCAAATAAGAACTAATTTATTATTTTTTTCTAATTAAACTTGCTTTTCTATTTCAAAATATCACTAAAAATATCAAGTTTTAAATGCTATTTCATTTACAATAAAATGAAACGTCAATTTTTCAAAACGTTTAAATACTCAAATAATTATTTAAAAATTTCAAAACTTTATCAAATTATTTTAATATACTTTTAAGCAAATCACTTTATGCTTTTATTTGAAACATACTTGGAGCAAAAATAAAAACGTATAAAAAGTTTCAGTAAATCATTCCATATAAAATCGAAAAACTTCTAAAATTTTTGTCCAATTTAAAACAAAATAAATCTTGTTATGCTTACAAAAATGTAGTTTAAAAAATATTACATCGTTGTTGAAAAATTTATAATAAATTGCATTAAAACTTTAAAATTTTGCTTTTTTTAATTTTCTTTCAATATTTTATCAATACATGTACAAATATATATGGATAACAAGCTTGATTCTTCTACTTTATAAAAAATCTTAAAAAGAAGAAAAAACTTTTTGAGCATAATTCAAAATTTTTTAATTTTTAGCTACAAAATTATGAAAATTTTCAATTAACCCTTTTCTTAAGATTTTACTTGAAAAATTACCATTTTTTGGCAGTTATAGTTGATAACTTATGTGTAAATATTTTTATTTTGCTTCCAAAATAAAATTGTCTCAAAATGCGCACAATTTTCATTATGTGTAATTTAATAATAGCTAATATAAATATTATATTTTGTATGAAAAAATTTGGGGAAAAATTTTTCTGCGTTGTTACTTAAACGTAAAAAATTTTGGATAGATTTTGATTTATAAAATAAAAAATATTTTTTGTTAACTTATAAAAGTAATACTTACCCAAATTATTTTTTATTGAAAATTTAACGAAATTTGGAATTTGGGAAACACAGAAAAATAAATGAAATAACAAAATTATTTACTATTGGAAGAATTTAACATTTTACAAAAATTCATAAATTGTTATATAGTTATTTAAAAAAAAGGAAAATACAAATACTTCGGAATGCGCTACATTTTTTTATTAAACAAGTGACAATCTTTAAAAGCTATTGATTTACTTAAATTTTTCGAAAGAAGATGCAAATTTTTTGACAGTCAATATTGAAGATAAACTCATCATTCCTTTTTCTATTTATGACAAACTAATTTTTTCAAAATAATTTATTTTTCTTCCTTTTCCTGTTACAATTTTTCTTCGTTTTTAATTTTTTTTTGAGTAAACAACACCATATTCATACTCGTAATTTGATTTTTAGTAAAAATTCAACTTTTACTAAAAAAATTTGATGTTTGTAGTAAAAGATTAGATTTTTTAGTAAGAAATTCGAATTTTAGTAAAAAAATTGATTTTTAGTAAAAAAATTTTATGAAGAGAGAATCAACACACTTGACTTAGTGAATAAATCAAATTTATGGTGAAAAATCTTTCTTTTTACTAAAAATTTCGGAATAGTTTAATTTCTCATGTTGTTTTATCCTGTGAGCCAATAAATAAAAATTAAAAGTTGAGCGAAAAAAAAAATAAAAAATAATCATTAAAAATGATTTTTTAGTAAAAATAAAAAAACAATCAAAATCATTCCGGATTTCGATAGAACCTGTTCTGAGGATTACACTTCTGTATTTAACACTTTTATTCGGTAGCTCCTTGTATCTGATTTTTTGTTTAAAATTTCAAGAATAATGATTATTTTCTGTCGTGGTTTTCGATAAATTCTTGGCCTTTGTAAGCTTATATCGTGGATAAATTGAACCAAAAGACTAGAGTATTGGGAATTGTATGTAATCGGATGTCTTTCATTATAAGATAAGCCTGGAGACCTCATCCCATTCAGTACTATCCATCCATATCTTTTGCATCAGGATATTTGCCAGGATAATGCACGGTGCCAGCCAACTGGATTAAATAATATAGCAATTTTCGATAACACTTCTCGTTTTGTATACTTTGTAGATTCTTAAATTTTCTGAGTATACCTAAAGTCTTGTTCAATCTCGGGGCCATAACTGCCCCGAGATAGAACATACGGAATCGTTTGCCCATCTTTGTTGAGCTATTCTCCACAAGTGCAGCAGTATCACAGATCTGCACTTTGAAGAAGGCAACCAGTTCTGGCTAGTTCATCCGCAATAATATTTTCCGTGGTACTTGAGAGACTCCTTACCCACATCAACTCTAGGTTTGAATGTCTCGTCATCTCATTTAGAGATGTACGGCTTGGATGCCGAATAGACATCCGAAAGAGACTTAATCGCGGGTTGATTATCGGTACAAATTTGAATATCCACTCCGAATAAATTTCAGTATATTAGCCAATTTACCGCACTCCTAATGACCGAGATCTTCGCTTGAAGAACAACGTAGTGACCCAGCAATTTTAAGGAAATCTTCCTCCTATATGCAGGAATGAAGACACCTTCCCAACCCCTTCAGAAGATTTGAATCAATCAGTATAAACCTCAATCGATCCAGCTTTCACTATTGGAGCTAAAATTTAAACTGAGAAGCCTCTATCTAGAAAGGTCATCCGAAATACTTAAAATAGCCATAGCTCCTACCGTTACGTGCACTTATGGTACTGGGCCTGGTCGTCGACATGACGGCAATTTGTTTGGCCATTAGATCTACAGGCATCTAGTTCATCAGAACGAATAATGGATTTTTCAATCCCTTTCCACCATACTATAGCTGCATACATAAGTATAGGCTTGATCGCTATATCGAAAAGCCGTTTTGTATTCTTAGAATTTAATCCACAAGATTTCCCTATGGCATTCCTACACATATAAAGGGCAATATTTGCCTTCGACGCTCTAGTTTAGGTTTTCTGGATCCAGGACAGTTTGGAGTTCTATATTATACTGTAATGAATTAACACCACTTTGTAATTTCTTTTTTTATGGACAGCCGCTAGTGCGACTGTCTCTTTCAGGTGACTGTTTATTAATTGAAATGTATCTTATTGTTAAACTTATTGTTACTCTTACCCCAGCTTCATGGGAGTATGCTGATACATGCATAATAAATGCTGTCCAGTTATCGTGCAGTGTGGACAAAATACTTCAATAATGTAGAAGTATTAAGTTATATGCAGAAACCATGCAAACACAATACACCTCCCTTTTACAGATAGAATGATCAATACTAGGTTGATCATTCTTAATTTATTTCAGGAATACAAAAAAATTAAAATATTTTTATATTTATTTATTCTAATGGGGTTTTGGGACCGCTTCGTTCTTCGCCTTTTTAAAAGGAAAAAAAAATATTTTATTAAATATAATTAAAGTAATTAATTTGTAAAAAAACTATTAATTAAATTTTAATTTTATTGTTTAAATGTACATAAACTACTACTAATATAAAACAATAAAAAGAAGAAAAACACATTATTTTCTGCAAATATCTCAAATATTAATTTTGGTAATTTTTAATAATATAGTATTTGTAATTTATTTTGAGTGATATATTTTTTTAACATAAAGTAATAATTTAAATATAATAATTTATCTTAAAATAATTAAATTTTTTTATATTTGTGTTTATTGAACCATATATTTCCATTTTCGTCAGTCATGTTTGTAATAAAATAGTTTTTTCACATATTAATAATATGTTAATGTTTTTATAACGATAAAATAAATATTTAAAAGAAAAACGAAAAACGTTTCTATAGTTAAGTTTACAATAAGAGTTTTGCATCACAGATTTTTTTACATAAATTTGAATGGTATCTTAAATTCAAAAAGAATTTCTAGTAAATTTTTTTTTTTTTTTGGAAGAAAATTTAGATATTGCCAACGATAAGTAAGTAAACAATTGTTTTCAGTTAAAACACGGAATTGTATTACTATTTTTATAGATTCGTTTCAATCGATGGAGCAAGATATCGGGATTCCAAATGAAATGAATTAGCAAAAACCTCAACAGTATTGGAGGAGCTATTAAAGATGCTGTTAAGTATAGGAACTGAATTGTATTGCAACAATAACTTTTTACTTCCTCTTCTTCCATAATTAAAATTTAAACATCATACAAAATTTAATTTATAATTATTGTAATAAAACAGTATTGACATATTATTATCATTCGAATTTTATTTTTCATATTTTAAATTAGAATCGCTCAAAATGAAAAACTGAAGTGAAAAATTTATATGAAATGAAAATGAAAACATTTTAACCACAAAAAAAAAATTCACAGAACGAAATGAAATGCCAAGTCCTGTTGAAGTTTAATTGGGTTGTATTTCTTGAGTCGATCTTTATGGATCTTAATTACACTTCCAGTTTTGTCCTTCATTTCTCCCATCAAGAGCTATTACCTGGTATGGTCCTTTGAAAAGCGGGTCCAGTTTGTGTCCCGCATCGTTTCAGAATAGTACCCAATCATCTTTACCTATTCTGATGGTGTTAGCTTTTTCAGTGAAACTCTGTTGTCTCTTTAATTAAGCATTTGCTATTAAACCAGCAGTTCTGCCATGAGCCACTTAGAGTCTGAATTTAATGTCTTTCTCATATGAGCTCACGTTCTAGGGATGGTGGTATCATTCCAAAAATTAGCTCGAATGGACAATACTCATGAGCCGTTGACGGAGTTGTATTATAACAATACAAGAAAAATTTTAACCACACATCCCCATCAGATCAGACACATAGGCCCTTAGATATTCGTTAAATGTTCTGTGCAATCTTCCTACTGTACCAATTGTCTCATGATGATATGGTGTAGAATTCACTTTTTCTATTTTCATGAGAGCACAAAGTTCCTGTAAGATATGGTTCATGTATTCTGTGCCCATGTCCGTAACTATTTTAGTCACGGGACCGTATATCAATACTAAGCCTTCCATGATTACCTGTGCAATACTTTTGGCTGATTTATTCTTTATGGGTACCGCCACCACATATTTAGTGAGATCACACATTACACAGTGGGATAGAATCGAATTTTTTTGGAAATAAATATGTAACTTCTGATCGGCTGGTTGGATTTTCATGAAATTAGTACAAGCATAGCAGAAGAGTGTATAATGTTAAGTTTGGAAGGGGGGCACAACAAACCCTCAGGGCAGAGCTAAGGGGGCTCAAAGTTAGGTACCTCTGACATAAAAAATTTTTAATCACTTGCCAAATAAAAGACATGTCCTATTTATCTCTTACAGTTTTCGAGTTATTTGCGTTTGAATTTTTAAGCACCATAATTTTGATTGTTCTTGGTCCAGTTTTTTCATATATATCCTAGTTTATTAGTTTTTTTCTTAACTAGTTAATGAACAAAAGTATCTATTGAATAAAAAAAGTCGATATCTTTACCGAATTCAAAAATAAACGATTTTGAATTTGAAAAACGACTTTTTGTGTTTTTTTAGCCGAAAAAGTATCTACACTCTTTTTTATCTAAAATAAAATTTTCTTTAGAAACATATAATAATTTTGCACTTTTGTAAAAGGTAACTTCACAGAGATGACTTCAGGATAAAAAACAAGCCCAATAACTCAATTGGTCATGGTACACACACTCCCGAATTCGACCCATTTTATATGAAAGTTTTGATTTTAGACCACATTTTCTCAAATTTCAAAGCACGAATAGACAAGCGGAATATATTTTAAGAATCTTCAATATGTTGTTAAAAGTTTTAAATTAAAAGCTATGGGACTTCGGAACAATGTGTATTCTATAGCCAAAAATGTAAAAAATCCCATTTTAGGGAATTTTCATTAGTTTCTTTTTGGGAATTCAGGAAAACCCTACCCCTGAAATTTGGTTAACGCGCTTTTATTTATATTAATAAGATCCACATTTCCTTCAAATTTCATTAAGATATCTTTATAAACAAATATCTTATTACAATTAAAAAATTTGTATTTTCTCCAAAACCCCAATTTGGGCCTTTTGTTTGGTTTATTTCTAAATAGCGAAAGAAATCTTAAAAATATATATTACTATAGCATATATAATTTCCGACCTTTTGCAAAAACATTCAAGTCAATATCATGCCTCATTTCAGAAATATGCGCCTTTAAACTTCTATAATTCCAATTTATTTTATATATGACTATATTTTTACAAACTTGCAACTTTTGTCTTTAGCTTTGCGTGATTAAATACTTAGAAAATTATGAATATTTCTGTATACTTTTAATAACATCTATACACAAAATATTTTTATAAAAATAATTAATAAACATTTCTTATTTTTAATAGGGTTGCCACATTTCCCAAATTTAAGTAAATCTTTATGCTTTTCTAAGCATTCATATATTTCTATTAATGAATTTAAAATAAAAAAACAAACAAAAAATGTCTATTTTAACTTAATCAATAAGTATTTTATTAGTTTACATTTATGGTGTTTACCTAAATTTAACAAATGTATTTATCTATTGTTGATGGTTAAAAATTTATATATTTATGATCTAGTGGCAATGTACAGGTATACTTTCCGGTGATACCTAGCTGCAGCATTTATCTATTACTGCTGGTTCAAAATCTATATTTTTATGAGCTAGTGACAATGCACAGGTAATATCCTTTCCGGTGATACCTAACAGCAACATATAATATCAATGAATTCGGTATAGGTACTCTTTCACATTGACTCTTTCGTATATTTTACCTAATGAAAATTCACAGAATACCTGTAAATATATATACCTGTGCGATATATCTAATAGATATTTATAAATGCGCAGCTAATCCTAACCATTGTGATTACATTAAAACATGAACAATTGTGTTGTGTTCTGTGGAGTTTATGTAAAAATGATCTTAATCGTTTAGAAGCTATAGTGGAATTCATAAAAACTAAATATCATGCAAAAGTCGACGTCATTGGTAAATCTCAGACAGAGAGCTTTTTAAGGTTGTATGACGTCCTTGAATCAGCGTACTAACAGATTAAAAATTAAACATTCCGATTTGATGGATACTGATATAGAAATATCGGCGTGCAAAATATCAACTGGAGCACCCTGCAAGACATATGATGATTTAAGTACAAGATCTAAGAAGACAAGACTGGCCCATAAGCAATTAATATTGCTAAAATACTGCCAACTCCACCACCAAAACGTCTTAAACGGATTGCCGAAAGTGTACCTACTCCAACATCACAATCCAATTTTAAAGAGGAAGAAGCAATTGTTTTACTGCTTGAACTGGACATCAGCCGAAACAAATATCAAATTTTAAGAAAAGCTCTGCTTGAAAAGGGAAACTCAATTCTACCATCATACAAGGATATTCATGAAAAAAAAGCAAACTTTTTTACAATCTATTTCGGTTACCGAAAAGGAAGCATGTGTAGAGCTATCTTCTTTGCTTGAGAATACAGCTACCAGGATAGTTGCAGATTTTTCTGCAGATCAGTTGGAAAAAGTAAATAACAGCGGCGTTTTATTAATCTGTATAGCAACTTTGGTGCCATTAAGAATGCGATCTTTTTCCTTAAAGCAATCTTCATCAAAGTGTAAAAACTCATTTGAAGATATATGGCTTAACACCACTCCAGGATCAAAACATTTTTGCAGATCTATTTGGTTCGATTACACAAGGGAGTCGAAGACAACAACAAAGAATTTAGTGGAATATATTAAAGATGAAATAAATGATTTACAACTTCTTTCAATAACCATAAACCAATACACATTCGACATATCCTTTCAACTTAGTCTAACAATGTCTGATGGAAAGGTTAGTAATGCTATTACGAAAAAATCTTCTTTTTGGAAATGCTCACTATGTGATGAGACGAAATCACAATTTTCGGATATTGGTAAAGCAAGGAGTATTAATGAAGAATTTCTGTCTTTCGGAATATCTCCACTTCACGCCAGAATACTGTTCATGGAGCATTTTCTACACATAGCATATGATTTAAAGTATAGAAGTGTGCCAGAAAATTTAACAAAGTCTACCAGAAACAACGAGGATTTAAAAATACTTAGAATATCTGAGAAAAGTAGAATCTAGGATGAATTCAGAGAAGAGTCGGGATTAAACATCGACAAACCTTTGCCCACTGGTGGTAGTACAAATGATGGAAACACAGCAAGAAGGTTTTACGGAAATTTCGAAGCTACATCAAAAATAACTGGTATTAATAAACAGTCCTTTCAAGTACTAACATACTATTAATGGAAATGCACAAAATTAACTCTGCTCTATTTGGAGAATATGCAACAGAAATATCTAAACTACTTGTTTCTCTATATCCATGGAAAGAAGTGACACCAACAGTACATAAAGTATTGTGTCATGGCGAAATTATAATTGAACGAAATATTGTTCCACTTGGAGAGCTTACAGAAGAGGCTCAAGAAGCAAGAAACAGAGATTTTATTCAATTATTTAGCTCCAGGAAATGCTACAGAACGTCACAAAACGAGGATATTTTTAATAGCTTATTGTTATTATCAGACCCTGTATTATCATCAATGAGAAAAGTTGGATTTATTATGAGCCTTTATCAACTCAAAATACTGAAGACTTGAAGAACCTTTATTATCTTTTAGATATGTATTCAGATACAACAGATTATTTTATAGAAAATAAGTAGTATAAGTTTAAAATATTAGAAAAATTGTCTACATAAATTTAATGTAAATAAGTAATAAAAAATCGTATTAGAAATAGAATATTTATTAAGTAAGATGATAAATACCAAAAATAATAATATTGATTAAGTTAAAATAGACATTTTTTGTTTGTTTTGTTGTTTTAAATTCATTAATAGAAATATATGAATGCTTAGAAAAGGATAAAGATTTACTTAAATTTGGGAAATGTGGCAACCCTATTAAAAATAAAAAAATATTTATTAATTATTGTTATAAAAACATATTGTGTATAGATATTATTAAATGTATATAGAATTATTTATAATTTTCTAAGTAATTATTCACGCAAAGCTAAAGGAAAAAGTTGCAAGTTTGTAAAAATATAGTCATATATACGAGTACAATAAATTGGAAATATAAAAGTTTAAAGACACATATTTCTGAAATGATATATATATACTATAGAATAAGCTTAATTTGGAATATATATTTTTAAAATTTCTTTCGCTATTTAGAAATAAACCAAACAAAGGACCCAATTTGGGGTTTTTGGAGAAAATACAAATTTTTAATTGTAATAACATATTTCTTTATAAAGATATCTTAATGAAATTTGCAAGAAATGTGGATCTTATTAATATAAATAAAATCGCGTTAACCAAATTTCAATCTGGGGTAGAGTTTTCCTGAATTCCCAAAAAAAAACTAATAAAAAATGGGACTTTTTACATTTTTGGCTATAGAATCCACATTTTTGCGAAGTCCCGTAGATTTTGATTTAAAACTTTTAACAATATATTGAAGATTCTTAAAATATATTCCGCTTGTCGATTCGTGCTTTGGGATTTGAGAAAATATGGTCTAAAATCAAAACTTTCATATAAAATGGGTTGAAATTCGGGAGTGTGTGTACCATGACCAATTGAGTTATTTGGCTTGTTTTTTATCCTAAAGTTATCTCTGTGAAGTTACCTTTTACAAAAGTGCAAAATTATTATATGTTTCTAAAGAAAATCTTACTTTAGATAAAAAAGAGTGTAGATACTTTTTCGGCTAAAAAAACACAAAAAGTCATCTTTTTTGCAATTTTCAAATTAAAAATCGTCTATTTTTGGACTCGGTAAAGAAATCGACTTTTTTTTATTCAATAGACAATTTTGTTCTTTAACTAGTTAAGAAAATAACCAATAAAATCGGTCGAAAATACTATGATATATATGAAAAAAACTGGACCAAGAACATGCAAAATTATGGTGCTTAAAAATTCGAACGCAAATAACTCGAAAACTATAAGAGATAAATAGGACATGTAAGCATGTCTTTTATAGGTCTTATCAGGGCCTACAACAATGTGTAAAAATATTTGAAATCGGACGAGAAATCGAAAAATTTGGCAAGTCATTAAAAATTTTTTATGTCAGAGGTACCTAACTTTGAGCCCCCTTAGCTCCGCTCCTGAGGGGTTTGTTGTGCACCCCTTCCAAAAGTAACATTTTACGCTCCTCTGCTACGCGTGTACCAAATTTCATGAAAATCCAACCATCCGATCAGAAGTTACAGATTTATTTCCAAAAAAATTCGATTCTGCCCCACTGTGCATTATATTGACTACATATTTATTTTGAGAGTCAGACTTTGGTAAAGGTCTAATTGAGTCTATGATGACTATCTAAAAAGTTTTAATGGGGGGTCGACGTTAGTACAAAGGGTTCCTTATCCCTGATTATAAATTTATTGGTTTGGCATTACATTTACATTGTTAAACATATTTAGTTATATATCTAGTCATGCCTTTCCAATAATAGAGAAGTCTTATTTTTTTATCATGCGAGTGATTCCGTTATGACCTCCGTTGTCAGTGTCATCATGATACCTTTACATGACAGACATTTTTTCTGTATCGGTAGTTATTTTCATTAATTTTGAAGTGGGCACTAGAGTCAACCTTTTTAAGAGACCATTACCTTTAAAGGTTTCTATATCTATCCTCGGGATATTAAACAGACGATCACTTAGTAAAAGTCGTATCGTTGTCAGAAAAATGTTATGGTCTATTTTTTAAGTTTTGGAAAGAGGTGACCTAAGTCGACATTTCCATTAATAACTAGGTCATACAACATATATTCGGAAAGTTTTTTCTTTCCTTTATGGATAACTAGTTTATCCTGAGTAAAATGTAATTGTGGCATTTTACGGTGCTCTTGGACATTTGTCGTCTCATATACCTTTAAACTGACCGATTCGTTCGATTTTGTTTGATTCTTCATTTTGCAATCCTTGTTCTGTTTTGCCTGAAATGTAGTTGTTACCTTCAGTACTTGTTTGACTTCTATATTTTTTATATCTGTAAATTCTAACCGTGATAAAGCATCAGCGGCATGATTATCTTTTCCCCTAAGATATTTGACTGTAAAGTCGTATTCCTCTAGGTCCAACCACATGCGTGTCCTGCTCAATTGTTGATTTATTGCTTTCGCATAAGCTATTGGTAGTTGAATTCAATATTTCTCTTGGCACATTTTCCTAGATAATCTAGTAATGTGGCGAAACCATTCTACAAAGTTAGGAATAAATCTTCCGCAATAGTTGCAAAATGCAACGAAGCGTTTAGCTTCATCGCCATTCTTTTGCGTGGGATAATTCTTAATTACCGAATGTCTGGTAATATACCCTTGTTTGTACATTTGTGTCCTAAGAATGTCACTTCTTGGCAGAAAAATGAACACTTATCGGGATGTAACTTAAGGTTGTAGTTTCTGCACAAATTGGATAATCTTCTGAATCGAAAAGAGCCTTTGTCAGTTGAGAACGAAGTAATGTCTCTTGAGTCCTCTTCCAATTCGATTTGATGAAAACTTGATATCAGATCCAAGCGTGGAAAGTGCTTTGCTTTACCTAATTGATCCAATATATCAACTATTCCATTTAAGAGAAATTCGTCAGCTATTAATTTCTTGTTGATTTCTCTATAATCAACCACTTTTGATTAGACACTGGCATAGATTTTTTGGGTACTAAAACGTTTGGACTATTATATTCTGAGATTGATGGTTCTACTATATCATCAGTGATAAGTTTATCAACCTGCTTGTTTACTTCATCTTTATGAGAATAAGATATTCTGTAGTTTTTTATATAAACAGGTTGTTTATCATGAAGTCTCAGTTTTTGCTTATAAAAATTATTTGCTGATTCTAGTGCAAAAGCATTTAAAGACATCAGAATGTACAAATGCAGGAAATTTGTTTCGTAATTTTTCAATCTTTTCCATTTTTTTCTCTTTGGGATCGCAACTTGTTGGACAATTTTATAGTCATTTAGATTTTCCAATACTATGTGGACGTTTTCAATATTAGTCAGTTGTGTTTATAAATTTTACCAATGGTTAGGATTTGGATGTAATTGTGATTGCTATGAATAGTTTGTTGCGGTATTAATCTTTAACTGATTCAAAGTCTTATGACTTCTGATCTGGCTGGCACTGATATGGAATTTATGTTCGGAGCAGTCATCAGTGTTATAGCTACATTATATGGAACATCACCCGTTTTAGTCATGATTATTAGTCCTTGGTAGTCCAATATGTATCCATACTTTCTTGTGAAGTCCTTGCCTATAATACCATCCACTTTAATGGGGAAGTCATCTCATACTACTTAAATCTCATGCGGTAGTAGGATATCTTCTATATTAAGATCGGTTTCAACTTTTCCCAATGTTGTTATCAATCCTTGTCCAATGCCATTTATTTTAGTTTTTTGTGCATATATATTGGTTCGTTTAGAACATGATTGAATTTTACTACAGAGATGTCTGCACTTGTATCTACCAAAAAGATGGATTTATTATCATTCTAGATCTAGATCTCATGTAGCTGTACAAATTCAAATTTATGTTGCATGTTTTTATTAAGAATCTTAGGAGTTTTTTTACGTTTTCCGAATTATCTTTGCTTAGTCAATGCATACTATTAGCACCTCTAGCATTACTGTTGCCATTTCCTCCATTGAAGGTATTATTTCTTTGATAGTTTGAGCGATTTCCAGTTTGATCACTATTACTTTGGAAATTCCTTTGAGCACCGACAATTTTACGGTTACCATTGTTGTGGTTATTATTTCCATAATTGTTGCGATTATTGTGTCGGTTATTGTTAGTTCGGCCATTTTGCCAACTATTGAAATTTGCATTTTGTTCGTCGAATTGGCGGAATGTGGGTCTTTGAGCAGAGCTATACAAAAGGACGGTGTTTGGTTGACCGTAAGCCTCCATACAGCTGCTTATAAATTTTGACACCATCTCATTAAGATTAGTGAAATTTCCTGATTCTATTATCAGTTACACTCTTTTATTCTTTCTTAGAATCGTGATTACCCATTTTGGACTGATTGAAAATAGATTAGTAATAATAAAATAAAAAAAAAAATTAAGAGATACCAATATGGTCATAAGTTGCTACACTAAAAACAATGCATATGAAATACCCTTTTAATTATTATATAGGTTTGTCCAAAGCCGTAATGAAGCCCTTAAGTCTGGGCCATTCGACAAAAATGTAAAAAAAGGGAATATATGTATCATAAGCAGTGTATAATATACACTTTGCATATAAACCCGTCAAACACAAGGCATATATCGATCACTACCAATTAGCAACTGAACAGGGTTTTGCTCCCTTTTCTACACCACTGGAGGGACTCGTAAGTATCGCAGTAGCGTATCCAGCATTTTTTCCCTTAATTCTACCTATGTGGTTAAATGTTAATGGAATTAGTCTAGATTTATGCAAATTCATATGTGTGCAGTAATCATACAAATATATGTAGTTGTTTGTAGGGTTTTAATAATAAGTAAGTCTTATCTTAAACAAAAATAAAATATGTATTAAATAAAATTTACGTATGTATACTAAAATTGAAACATGGGGCTGTTGTTGTTGTTAAAAAGCCGTTTGTTATTGTTTAGATTTTAAGGCTTTTTATGGGTTGTTGCCATTGTTGTCTTTGTTACTCAATATTTTCTACTTAGTGTTACGAAAGAATGGGTGCAGGATTAAAGTTGTTAGTATTGTTGTTGCTGATCATGTCCCAGGTTATTAAGATTTTGATTACTAATACTAATAATATTTTGTTGCTGTTGTAATCTTCTGCATTCTTCTTATATATCTTTGGTTAAAAAAGCCCTCTTATTATTATCTGTTTTATTTAAGCTTTGTTTGCAAATGGTTTTGGTTGGCTTTTTTCATTTTTGTTTTTTTTTTTACGTATTTTTTTTATTCAGTTTTTAAAATGAATTTTTACTGATTTTAGTGTTTTTGGTTTTTATTAATTAGAGAGTGTATTATTTTCTTTTTAGATATTAAAGAATTTCTTTCAACTGGAACAGGGAAAACATTCATTGATATTTTATTTTTTTTTACAGGTTTCTTCTTAATATTTTTCAAGCACTATGGATTTTTTGTGTTTTTTAAGATAATTTTAAAGTTTTATTTAAAGAGTTTAATTAACTTTTTCAAGATAATATTTAAAGTAGAGTTCAATGCTTTTATAGCAGTTTTATTTCTTTAACACTCTAATTAATAGTGATTTTTTTCATAAATTTTTTACTAGTTTTCTTTTTTTGTTATAAATTGTTATAATAGTTGTAACGACTTTTCCTCGGGTATATTCAGCCTATGTTCCAGGTCGCCACAAGAAATAACAAGATCTTCTTTCTCTAATACAAGTTGCAATCTTCGACTCCCTTCCTTCGGTACCGTACTTCCTCTGGTCCTTCCCAGCTCCGGACGTGTTTTTCCTCCACTGCTACTCCAAGTGAACACAATCCAAAAGTTGTTCCAGATTCCACTGTTTAGTTGATATTTCTCCTGTCCTCGTTGTTGCCTTCGCTGTTGCTCTGATTAGACTGTCTGATCTCTTTCGTGACTAGCAAATCACTAGGCGAAAAGACTAATTCTGTTTTCGTGACTAGCGAATCACTAAAAAAAATTATTCTTTTAATTATTAAAAATTCTAAATCGTTTTGTGACTGACAAATCACTAAACGATTCTTTAACTACGTTAGTTTTAAATACTCTCAACTTCGTTTCGTGACTAAACAATCACTTATCGATTATTATTACTACTCTGTTATCGTGACTAAACAATCACTTAACGACTATTACTCTGTTCTCGTGACTAAACAATCACTTAACGACTATTACTACTCCGTTCTCGTGACTAAACAATGACTTAACGACTATTACTTCTCCGTTCTCGTGACTAAACAATCACTTAAAGACTATTACTACTCCGTTCTCGTGACTAAGCAATCACTTATCGTCTACTTCTACTATAGGAATTTTGTGACTAAGCAATCACTAGTTGCTGTTTTAATTCATCCACTTCGGGTTTAAACAAACACTTGTAGGTACCCCTGTTGCTCTGATCCGACTGTGTCCCTTTAGAATTTTGTCGCCCTTTTATACACAGTTCACCTTTCTATTTTGTTGTAATAAACCCTTTTATTACAACTTTCATAATATAAGCTAATTATTATCGTATGATCTACCACCTTGTAACAGTAAAAATATTTAGTCTATGCATTTTGTTGTTATTCCCTAATTCCTTTGCTTACTAAAATTTGCATTTTATGTTTTTATTTATAAAGAAATATTTACGTTATGTTTGTTGTTAGAGTTTGTCTACGAAAAATATTTATGTTGCTATTGAAAATCAATAACAAAACACAACCACAGGGTGTGACACTAGTTTGTGTACAAACTATTCGTCACATAGTACTTATTGCACTCTTTTGAGGTTTCAAATATTAAAATTTTTTTAATTTTCTAACATGACGCTGCATTTTAGTTTAAATTGTATACAAATTTCATGGATTTTTCTAACAATTTTTAAGATAAATAAAATAAGAAAAATTAAGAATACCAATTTTGTATTTTTTTGTTGTTTAGAATTCTTTTTTAAATTTATTGAATTGTGTTTTTTTTATTAAGTATTCGCGGACTTAATCTTTTTTTATTTTTACTGAAGAAATATTTGCAAGTAAAGAGAGATCCATTTCGAGGTTCCATACTTTTTTAAAGAAAAAAACACAGAAAATTCAAATTTAATTGGGAATGTTTATTATCATTTGAAAGAACATTCTTTGGCATTTATTTTTTGAAGATTATGTCTAGCAAATATTGGCCGTTACTACGTCGTAGATGGTCTATCCATTGAGTCCAATTTTCGATGACTCGTTCGATCATTTCGACTGGTAACTGGCGAATGACACGCATGATGTTTTCCTCCAAGGCCTGAATCAAAGCGGGTTTGTCCGCATAAACTTTAGACTTTACATATCCCCACAGGAAAAAGTCTAACGGTGTGATATCACACGATCTTGGTGGCCAATCGACCGGCCCAAAACGTGAAATTATGTGCTCACCGAAGTGTTCTCTCAATAAATCCATTGATTGATGCGATGTGTGGGAAGTGGCGCCGTCTTGCTAAAACCAAATGTCGCCGAGATCACGAGCTTCAATTTCAGGCATCAAACAGTCAGTTATGGCACGATAACGGTCGCCATTGACGGTTACGTTCGCACCGGCATCGTTTTTAAAGAAATATGGACCGATGATTCCACAGGCCCACAAACCACACCAAACCGTTGTTTTTTCTGGATGAAATGGCAGTTCTTGAATCTCTTCGGGTTGCTCTTCATCCCAAATGCGGCAATTTTGTTTGTTTACACAGCCATTGAGCCAGAAATGGGCCTCATCGCTGAACAAAATTTGCCTCGATAACGTCGGATCTTCTTGGAACTTTTCAAGAGCCCATGGAGCGAAGCGATGTCGCTTGGGAATGTCGAGCGGCTTCAGTTGTTGTACAAGCTGTATTTGATACGCTTTCAAATTAAGATCTCGACGTAAAATGCTCCAAGTCGTTGCATATATCAGTCCGAGTTGCTGCGAACGGCGCCGAATCGACTCTCCACGGTCTTCATGTACACTCTCAGCTACGGCCGCTATATTTTCTTCACAGCGTGTTGGACATGGTCTATTCGATCGAATATTATCTAATAATGAGTGCTGGGTCTCAAAATGGGTGATGGTGTTGCGAATAGTACGCTCAGTCGGCCGATTATGTTGACCATAAGTTGAGCGAAGTGCACGAACACATTCCTCACAGAACGTGAATTTTCGTAATAAAGTTGAACGATTTGTAAACGTTGTTCAGGTGTAAGTCTTTCCTTTATGAAATGCCAAACAATACTAAACCCAAATAACATGACAGCATGACACGACTCACACGTGATCTGTCAAAAAAAGGCTATTGAAAAAAAGTATCTCTACTTGAATTACCCATTAGTTTCAGGTTGTTTTATTAAAGATGATGATTGTTAAACGTTTTATTAAATCCCAAAAGTTTTGTATGTTTTTATTTTATTATTATTTTTTTTTTATAACAAAACAAAGAAATTGTAATTAATTAAAGTTTTTAACGGCAGGATCTACACCTTTAATTTAACTCCATTTAGGCAAGGGAGTATGAAAGATTGAATTTTTTATATCCTTGAAAAGGGGACTAGTTTCGTTTTTCTGGATTCACGCTATGGCCGCGATTTGTACTCCATTTATTGAGTAGGCCTAGCGTATTTTGAAGGCGGTGGGATATGGTATCTAAATATTTTCCAGATACAGTCCTCGTCCGCATATACGATGGATTTAAACCTCAGGGTGTCCTGTTCCCTGAGCAATGTGTTAACGGGAATATCTCAAAGAGGTGGAGATAGAACTCCCGCTTCCGCACCCACAGTGGAGATTATAACCCTTGTGCTCGAGAGCATTTGCTATATACTTTACAAGGGAATACAACGCCATCTTGACTGATTTGCCTTTCATGTAGGCATGTTGGGACTCTGACAATAAGTAAGTGTTGATTGTTTTGTGAAGGTTCCTTTCCAATGTTTTTAACAGGAAGGATGATAGACTAATAGGTCTGAAATCCCTCGGTCTTGTATGAGAGGTCTTGCCACCTTTTAGTGTAAAGACCACTTTACATCTACATCATAATTCGGAGATGTAAGAGCATGATAAGCAAGCCCAATATATCTGAAGCAATTATGGAACTATAATATCCAATTTATACTGTAAGTCTGCAGGTATGGTGCGATCTGGGCACGGGATTTAAAAGAGGCAAAGCTGTTCAGAACCCATTATAGGGAGGCTGCCAAGAAAATGCGCATCTATTAAGACGTCAAAAGTCTCATGGCCGCTTCTTATCCAGCTGACACAAGATGAGTAAGCCAGGATTTTCCGTAAGTCTCCTAATGGCATTTCACGCCGCCACAGAAGGACTTCCAAAATTTGCTTTTCGCGTTCCTGATCAGGTTTTTAAACCTGTTTGCTGAATATTTATAAGCTGATCAGTTTCGCAGTCTCTTTGCCTCATTAAATAAATGGCGGCACTCTTTGCTAATGTCACCTACTTCGGAGTTCCACCTGTGTAGTTTACTCCTTCCTCTGCAGACCTTACGTCTGCATGCTACAAAAGTCGCTCTGTATTTGTTAGCAATTTAACAGAGGACCGATTACAAATAGCCGGGGGGTTCGGAGAATGTTGGGACAGAATATCATATTGTTCCGTCCAGTTTGTTTTCCTCTTGTTCTGAATCGGGTTTACCCCAGGTAAACGAACTTCTATAGTGAAGTCAATGTATAAGTGATCGTAGAATAATCAATCATTTGAGACCCTCCATAAGCTGAGTGCCAAGTACTTACTAGCGTAACATCGAGAACCACCCTTCTATTAGAAACTACAAAGGTTGGTTCCTTACTGTGTTATTCTTCAGTTGCTCAATTAAAAAATGCGTACTTTATTTACTTCATTACTTTCAGTTGATTTTTTGGTTAGGTTTTTGGCGATTCCACCAAATCTTTCTGCAAAACCGTTTGCTTGACAATACCCAGGACCAGTTGTGGTAAGTTTTGTAACAATTTGCTTACAAAAATCTCGAAATTCGCTAGAATTTAAAGGCATATTGTCAGATATAATTTCTCCAGGAATGCCATGATTAGGAAAACATATTTTTAAACGTATGATACATTCTTTTGCCGTTTTAGATGCAATCGACATTACATCTAAAAGTCTTGAATAGTAATCTGCAACTACAAGGTACCTCTTTGAAGCATACTCACAAATAACCATGGCAATTTTAAAAAATAGTAATGATGGAACTTCATGCGAAATCATTGGTTCTGTGTATTAAAGCAACGTTTTTTTTTTTTTTGGCATGCTAAGCATTTTAAAATTATATTTTCAATATCCATATTAGGCCAATATTATAAAATTGCGTGCTCTGTTTTTAGTTTTTTCTATACCTAAGTGTGACGAATACAGTTGATCTAAAATTTCTTTGCGAAGCCTTCGAGGCACAATAATTCTGTCATTAAAATATACCAATTCATTTTTTAAAAATATATTGTTTCGATTTTTCCAATAGAATTTTAAATAAGTTTGGAGTTGGTAGTATTTTTTGGCCTTCCATTTAATACCATATGTTTCAAATCAAGTATCAATATATAATGAAGTTTTAATGCTCTCAAGTCTATTATTGGAAACATTTACTGAGTGTACAAATTCGTTTAGGTCGTCAATTTCCGTAGATTTATCATCTTAATTAAAAAAAATGAGATAGAAAATCAGCAATATAGAAGTATTTATCAGGAACATAAATTAGTTTTACGTTATATTTTAATTCATTCGATGAAGTCTAGATGATGGGATTTTGCATAATTGTTTTTTCATTATTTCTATTAACGGCTTAAGATCTGTTCTAATCGTTGCCATATGGCCATAAACGTAATAATGAAATTTCCGGCAAGCAAACACAACAGCCAGAAATTCCTTTTCTATTTGAGCGTAGTTAACTTCTGCTTCGAAAAGACTTCTGGATGCAAATTAGATAGGTTTTTCATTCTGCATCCAACAACACCCGATACCAAATTTGGAAGCTCCTGTTTCGATTGTAATTTCTTTTGTTTCATCGAAGATAGTCAATATAGGTGAATTTGCAATTGTTGTTTTAATTTTGTTTATGCAAACATCATGAGGATTCTGCCACTCAAAAATTACATTGTTTTTAAGTAAATCACGTAGAGGCTTAGAAATTTCAGATAGGTTTGGTACATAATCACGAATATAATTAATTATACCCAATAGCTTTTGCAAATCTCTTTTGGTTTCAGGTGGATTTATTTTCATAATAGCGGTCATGAGATCCGGATCATACCGTATACCTTCATAAGAAATTATTTTGCCTAAATATTTAACTTCTGTAACTTTGTACTGAATTTTGTCAATGATAAATTTAATATTCAATTTACGTGCGCGTTCCATCACTTGCGTCAAAATTGTGTCATGTTTTTCCTGCGTATCGGCAGCAATTAATATATCGTCAATATATACCACCACGTTTGAAATGCCTTTAAAATTTCACTCATTATATTACTGAAACACTATCAGTTCCTATTTTAATTCCATATGGTAACCCCTTGAACCGATAATAATCAAATGAGGTATTAAACGCACAAAGTTCACTTGCCAAAATCCTTCTTTAAGGGTCAAAACTGTAAAATATCTTTTGTTTTGACTAAAACGATGGTATTATATAATTCTCTAATAGTATATCGGCATTCAAATCCTGAGGATCAATACATAATCGAATCATACCACCTCTTTCTATTTATATTTTTTGCATGAATATTGTGTAAAACAAAATCGTCATCTTCTCTCGAACTTTTTGAGTGTAACAAGCTACACTGAAGTGATTAAGTCATCCAAAATTGTTACATTTTTTTCCGAAAGCAGGGCATCTTTTTTATACTGATGCATACCTTTACAAAACTTGCATTCGTTGTTGCTTTTTGTTTGTCTATTTAGTACATGATCTGATAATTTTGAGTTAAACCTCTTAATAGAAATATTTTTTTTTTGCTCTGTTCCGTTATTCGTTTTGTATTGAACGGCATCAATTGACGCTTTGGAATTGATGCTAAGTTGTAATTGCATATCACTGGCGTGTTTGTCAGCTAACTCAGAAGCTCTAGCGATTTCAACTGCTTTATTTAACGTTAACTCCGAAGTTTCCAATAATTTTTTCTCTAGCTTAGAGCGACATGTACCAATGACAATATTGTGTCGGATCATACGATTTGGGTTAATGTATCCGCAACTTTTTACTAGCTTTCTCAAATCCAATAAATATGCATCAAAAAACTCACCTTCTTGCTGTTTTCTAAATTTAAACTTAAATGCTTCATATACCTTATTTTTCTTTGGCGTACAATAACTATTAAAAGCTTCCATCACTGCATCGTATTTTTTTCTCTGCTCACTTGCTAAACCAAAAATATGAAATATTTCAATGGCTTCCCCATCACATGCATTGAGGAAAATGCCAATTTTTTGAGATTCTTTACGATCCCCCAGCTCAATAGCTATGGAATATACCTCAAAATTTTGTTTGAACACTCTCCAATTATCGGAAATATTAAAGAAATTGGACTAAACATATTAGCACTTGTAGTAGCTATTCCGTACTCTACTTCTGTATTATTTGTTGTATCATCAGGTTCTTCACTTTTTACTTCAATTTCTACTTTTCTTGCAGTTGCTGTTGTATAAACCATTTAAAGTACACCATGCGTTATTCTTCAGTTGCTCAATTAAAGAATGCGTACTTTATTTACTTTTTTAAACATTTGCAATGTTGTATAAATTACATAGTATGTTGAAAAGGGGTGCCAGATGACAATTCACGTATATATAACACTTGCCGTTGTACGAAATATCTAAAATACTACAAAGGTTAAAACCAAAAGAGACTCACCCCTTGCAATGGTATCCCAGCTTCACCAAACGATATGGTGGGCATTGGCGTCAGCTCCTATCACGAGCGATATGTTCCTATCATTTGCCGCCTTGGCTATTGCGCGAACTTTGGCATTTTTTGGTGGTTCGCTGCTATCATGGGCCATAAATGGTGACACGAGTTGCCTCCCAGGCCACTACAACCGTGTCTTCATCAGTAAAATCAGAGAGAATGAAGACACTAAGTTTTCTGCTTGATACTATGCACGATCGTATTCTATCTGACCCTGCAGCATGTAACAGCATATAATTATTTAGCACGAAGTCCGCAAACTCTTTCACAGACGATCCAGTAATCTTTTACAAGTGCAAGCTCCCCGCTTCTTTCAGCCATCCAGGGCATCAACGCAGCCGAACCTGCGTTAGAGTGGTGAGGTTTAACTTACGTTATCTTCACTATTGTAATTTTTGGGGGTAATTGTGACGTTGACGTCATCTAGATCCGAGTCTAAGAGGGCGTCTTCTTCAACTAATTTATCCGCCCGTTTAAAAAATTCACCCAGAGAGAGATATTGCTTCCGGAGTCGGATCGTTATTGTCCTGAATCGATTTGTCTCTGTCTCTCCTCGATAGACTCGTAGAAAGATAGAATTGAAACCGTAGTACATCTTTCCACTTTTCCTTCGAATAGACGGCAGGGACTTCTTATCATAACGATGACGATCCTCCTGGATGCTCCGTCGGATTCGGATACTCTGGTCACCTTCCTATTACTTGTGGGAAACTCAGGGTTACCGAACCGAATGAGTTCCAGAAACTCCTCTGGTTTGGAAGGTTCATCCACGTCTAGTCTAGCTCCTCCCATGGGCGTTCCAAAAGAGCGAACGCTACTTCAGCAGCAAGGCCGAACGCTCGTTTGAGCAGACCATAGCTTGACATGATTACAATACCATCCAGCACCATCGCATTCTGGAGAGGGTCCGGGGTTCTCCTTTAGAACTTTTCAGAATACTTCCATCAGCTTTTGCGCACTAAATGCAATTTGCATAGGAGATAGCGCAGTCAACATCACTCCTATCTATGACAGATCGTATGAAATGATCTTTGGTCTCTTCACTGTAATGTGCATTTAGGACGTATGTATTGTGCCCTTTTTGGCACAGGGTTTACTGGAGTTGATTTAGAAGCGGGGGTTTTCACCGGTTCTTTGCTGATACGGGCCAGGACAGCTTTTGAGGTGCTTGGTTTGAAGCTCAGAGGCACCTAACTAATTTTGCTTCCAGAATTGGAAGCTAATTTTATGCATTTGGCAGACTTGCCACCTCCTGCTATTTGTTGTTCCGTTTCGTTCTTCATTAGTTTGCTTGTTTATTTGTTATTCAATATATATATATATATATATATATATATATATATATATATATATATATATATATATATATATATATATATACACAGTTCCCATGATTAAGCTCGTACAGAGTTGGATCATCCATTGCATTGCGTGCATAGACTAGGCTACTCAGCATTTACAACCGATCCGTGCCCAGGTGTCGGAGGGGAGTTGTTAGCGACGAGTCTTCTTTAACCACTCATTCTCATTCAGGTTCTCGGCACAGCTTCTAATCACCCTAACTTTACAAGTGGTGACAGTTTTGGTTCGCGGGCAGTGACTAGATGGACCAAAACTCATAAACTCAGTGTGATATGTAAAACCTAAATAATGACAAAGCTTCCCCTATCCGCCAGGGGATGCGCTCGATAGGAATTCTGTCAACTCCACATGAGAAGTGAACGGATTAGTAGACTGTAATTTTTCGATATTGGATCTATTTAAAATTGTACTTGCACAGGGGTTCTGGAATTTGCAGTTTATTTATAGAGAAGCATGTTGTGTCTCTTGCTACACTTAAAGCAGCTATGTTTGCTTGTATAATTTCTAACACTTTGTGTCTTGGAAAAACAGTTTGAGCACAAAACTTCTTTATTTCATTTAATCTCTCAATATAATTCGTGGATAAACATTTTGGGCATTTGCGTATTAGATGGATTTCTTTGGACACAATTGATATTTTTAACCCAAAATATTAGCTTGAAAGCTATGAAGATTCTTGCGTGAATTCGATTGGTTTTTAGATTTTTGACCGTTTTCTTTGAGTGTATTTGAATTACGAAATTCCGAAACAGATTCTAAAGTTCTGTAACGGTTAGTTAGGAACGTATCCAGCTCTGACCACTTTGGAATGGACGTTTTATCTTTCAGTTGCTGCTCCCATTCCTGTTCACGAAGTCGGCTGGTGCAAATAATCAAAAATCGAATCCCAGCTATTTACATCAATATCGTACAAGGTAAATATGGAAATACAAGAGCTGATATATCTTTGGGGCTGATTCAATGACTTGCCTGATTCTGACGTTATGGCCTGAAGGTTTTTAAAGAACTTTCAGTTGGCCATTTGCGAAAATTCTTCGATTTTCGAACCCTGAACCCTTCCAAGCCATTTCGAACCCTTGATGTTTGAATGGATACTTCATTACGATTTCTCTTGCCTCCCCTTTAGTATGCTGTATTTTTCCACGTTGGTGGCCTTATAATTAGAAACGACAGCTGGAAAGTTTGGAACTAGAGGGACTTATTTCTCGAGAAGAACAGAGAAAAGAGAACGTTTGGAAGTAGCAGAAATCGTTAGTTATCGAAGTGAATCAGACATTTCTGACAGCTTTGCCAAGCAATTGCAGTAAATATTGTAGGTGGTTTTATATTTCAATTTAAAACCCACAATATCAATTGGATCCTCATCATCCCCTACTTTCTTTTCCGCTTCCACAAATGAGATTTCCATAGGCTTTTCATAGATCTCAACTCATATCTATGTACTTTAAACGAATGGCAAGAAGTCAATGGGCACCTATTATAGTTGAGGAATGAAATTATCTAACGATACATTGCACATTGGGGCAGAATCGAAACTTTTTGGAAATAAATCTGTAACTTCTGATCGGCTGGTTGGATTTTCATGAAATTTAGTACAGCTGTAGCAGAGGAGTGTACAATGTCACGTTTGGAAGGGGGGCACAACAATCCCCCCAGGGGCGGAGCTAAGGGGGCTCAAAGTTAGGTACCTCTGACATAAAAAATTTTTAATCACTTGCAAAATCTTTGTTTCAAATATTTTTATATATTCTTGTAGGCCCTGATAAGACATATAAAAGACATGTTTACATCTCCTATTTATCTCTTATAGTTTTCGAGTTATTTGCGTTTGAATTTTTAAGCACCATAATTTGGCATGTTCTTGGTCCATTTTTCTTTCATATATATCCTAGTATTTCCGACCGATTTTATTATAGTTTTTTTTCTTAACTAGTTAAAGAACAAAATTATCTATTGAATAAAAAAAATTGATATCGATATCTTTATCGATATCTTTACCGAGTCCAAAAATAAACGATTTTGAATTTGAAAATTGCAAAAAGACGACTTTGTGTTTTTTTTGAGCCGAAAAAGTGTCTACACTCTTTTTATCCAAAATAAAATGTTCTTTAGAAACATATAATAATTTTGCACTTTTCTGAAAGGTAACTTCATAGAGATGACTTTAAGATAAAAACAAGCCCAATAACTCAATTGGTCATGGTACATACCCTCCCGAATTCGACCCATTTTATATGAAAGTTTTGATTTTAGACCATATTTTCTCAAATCCCAAAGCACGAATCGACAAGCGGAATATATTTTAAGAATCTTCAATATGTTGTTAAAAGTTTTAAATCAAAATCTACGGGACTTCGGAAAATGTGGATTCTAAAGCCAAAAATGTAAAATATCCCACTTTTTTGTTTGTTTTTTTATTTTAAATTCATTAATAGAAATATATGAATGCTTAGAAAAGCATAAAGATTTACTTAAATTTGGGAAATGTGGCAACCCTATTAAAAATAAGAAATGTTTATTAATTATTTTTATAAAAATATTTTGTGTATAGATATTATTAAAAGTATACAGAAATATTCATAGCTTTCTAAGTATTTATTCACGCAAAGCTAAAGACAAAAGTTGAAAATTTGTAAAAATATAGTCATATCTATATATATAAAAGAAAGTGATGTTAGTTACTATTGTTATAACTCAAGAACGACTAGACCGATTTTGATGATTCTCACCAATTCGGACCGGTCACCGGCCAGAAAAGGATAATACGAAAAAAAATTCGCGAAAAATCCGCGATAAAAAAAAAACTCTTTTTTGTCATAATTTCTTTGCCTTAATAATCATTAAAAATATTTTTTTTAATACAAATTATAACAATTACTGTTTCTGTTTCTATCGAAACGCTTACTTTTTTGTGCAATTTGTTTTCTGGTGGTGGTGTAGAATTCTATTTCCAAACGGTAAGTTCCAAGTAAAGCTCATCATTTAGTGAGGTTGTGATATTTAAAACCATTTGTTGTATTTTTGGCATTCGTTATTAAGTGTTATTCACAATGCCGCGACCCCGGAGATCTAATATTTCGCGTCGAACACGTAATGCAAGTACTTATCGTAATATCGTCAATCAATTGAATATATATGAACGAGAAATCGCAGGAGAACAACCCCGTATTAGTTTGGCCCGACTTCGTACATCACAAACGCAGGAAGAAAGGCAGGCGAGAAATGAAACGGCTCGGTTAGCAATGAGAAATCGTCGAGCAAATGTAGCAATTCAACAACTTTAAAATTTTTAATCAACGCATAAGAAGAATTGCTTCAAGTTCTGATTTGAATCAAGCAGCGTTCCATTACAACTGCAATTTCGACTACAGCTCTCATCATTCCGTTCAAAAAAAAGACATTGTCTATCCGCTAACCTTAAGATGAAGTAATAAATAAATATAAATTCAAATTTGCCTTAAATACATGCGTATATTTTTTGATTGAGCCCACATCTACATCATATTTAAATTCTTCTGTAAAAAACACTTTATAATAGGTATTCCTTAGATTTTTATTTAAAGGTCGTAAATTTCGTTAAAATATCAATTTAAATCGTTCAGTAATACAACACTAATGTTTGCTTAGGGCCAGCAACGCGGCTCGGCTCAGCTAGTATACAATAAATTGGAAATATAAAAGTTTAAAGGCGCATATTTCTGAAACGAGGCATGATGTTGACTTGAATCTTTTTGCAAAAGATCGGAAATTATATATGCTATAATATGAGCTTAATTTAGAATACATATTTTTAAAATTTCTTTCGCTATTTAGAAATAAACCAAACAAAAGGCCCAAATTGGGGTTTTGGAGAAAATACAAATTTTTTAATTGCAATAACATATTTGTTTATAAAGATATCTTAATGAAATTGGAAGGAAATGTGCATCTTATTAATATAAATAAATGCGCGTTAACCAAATTTCAATCAGGGGTAGGGTTTTCCTGAATTCCCGAAAAAAATAATGAAAATTCGAAAAATTTTTGGGTATAGAATCCACATTTTTCTTCAAATTTTTTTATTCAATAGATAATTTTGTTCTTTAACTAGTTAAGGTAAAACACTATAATAAAATCGGTCGGAAATACTAGAATATATATGAAAAAAAACTTTACCAAGAATATGCAAAATTATGGTGCTTAAAAATTCAAACGCAAATAAATCGAAAACCATAAGAGATAAATAGGACATGTAAGCATGTCTTTTATAGGTCTTATCAGGGCCTACAACAATATATAAAAATATTTCAAATCGAATGAGAAACAAAAATTTGGCAAGTGATTAAAAATTTTTTATGTCAGAGGTAGCTAACTTTGAGTCACCTTAGCTCCACCTCTGATGGGTTTGTTGTTCCCCCCTTCCAAACTTAACATTGTACACTCCTCTGCTACGCCTGTACCAAATTTTTATGAAAATCCAACCAGCCGATCAGAAGTTACAGATTTATTTTCAAAAAAAATCGATTTTGCCCCACTGTGTATTGTAAGTTATCATAAAGTTTGGTTTTTGTTAAACGCATAACCTAAAATATGCATTCTACACACGCGTTGCTTGTAAGCATCGTTGCCAGGAGGTGAGAAAAAATAAGGCTAAATTGTACTTTAGAAGAGATATTGTAATAAATTTATAAATAAAAGATAGAACATCTGTCAGAAAAATTACCGAAAGACAAGTCAAACAAAATTTCCATACAAATTTGGAAATTTTACATATTTCGTATGTAAAATGACTCAATGTTTTGGAATGATTTTTCGTAATTTTTTCTTCTTGATTTGTAATTTCCAAATTTTTAGGTGATTTTTCATGAGTTATTCTCGATTGTTTGTGCGAATTAATACACAAAAGTGCATAAAATGATGATGCGGTAAAAATGAAATTAGTAAAAGCAAATATAAAATTATTTTTCTCTTTGCTGGAATATTAAAATTTTAACCTTTTTAAAGCAATTTTAAGAATCAAATAAGGCTAGAAAAAAACTAGAAGCTAAAAAGAAAAATTTGAGTAAAAAATCAAAATAAAAAGGCCTTAAAGAGGCTAAGCTGGCAACGCTGCTTGTAGGAATCTTTAGCATATTAAGAACTGCAAGTTCTTGATAATGACATATAAATTAGTATTTTTAATATTATATATTAGTTAGTGCTCAGAGATACCAAAGTTAAAATTATAAATGGATAAAAAAAATGTTTCAATGGAGGAGAAAAATAAAACAAATAATGGATAAAAAATAAATCAATGCAGAAATTGATAAAAAGTAAAAGTGTAAATCGATAAAAAATAAATCAATAGAAGAGAAAAAAATCAGTCAAGAATAAAATAAATCATGAAAACTATTATATCTGTGGAGTATAAGGAGGGAAAAAGGTACAAAAGTGGATAAATTAATTAAAGAGAAAACTAAAATAAATGTGAGGAGAACACTGATGGGAAAAGGTATAAAATGGATAAATTAATCAAGAAGAAAACTGAAATAAAGGAAAATTTGGACGTATATACATGCATACGTGAAAGAGCTGAACTAAAGAGGAACCCGCGATTAGAAAATAACGAAAAGTACCCTACAAAACGACAGTACCGAACTGATACAACGTTCGCAATTTTTTTATCCTATCAGTTTTATCTATCTTTGTTTCCTTAAGAAATAAGCGAAGTAATTTTTAAATTTTACACATGCTCCGTTGCTAAAATATCCTCTTGCCAAAAAAAAAAAAAAAAAAAATGACGAATGGTAGGGGAAATATCGTAAATTTCTTCCCGTTGCACTTTTGTTAATTTTGATTACTCGTCTTTTATTTTTCATTCTTCTTTGGTTTAATTTTCTTCTTTCTTTTTTAAACCTTTATTTATAGATTTTCTTAGTTTTTAACTTTAATTTATTTATTTCTAATTTCATATTCTTTGTTTAACAATTTTAATACAAATATTTACTTTTTGTCGATTCCTTTTTTTATTTCAATTATATTAAACTTACAAATGCCACTACAATGTAGCGGAAAAGCAACGAAAAATCATGTCATACAATTGAAATGCACTCAATGACTAAGGCTTAATAAATTACAAATTACCAAACGTGGCTTATAATTAGAAATTCTGGATGAATATTTTTTGTATATATGTGTGCTGCCGATCAAAATAATGCGTAATCTCAGAGAACTACATAATTTCCTTATTTCCAATCCGGCTCGAATAGGATCAATCTTAAGTTCAATTATTAGAAGTTGGGATGCTGGAAAGAAACTGAGCCCGTAAACAAATAAGAATTAACTTTATTTTGTTTACTTAGAAAGTAGCTGAAACCCAATGAACAAATAAAGAAAAGAAAACAAGTTAGAGTGCTATATTCGGCTGTGCCGTATCTTTTATACCCTTCACCATCTTACGGACAAATAATAAAATTTACTCCTTAAAATTTGCTTTCACATTTATATTTACAAAAATAATTTTTCACCAAACTACAAAAATTTAAATTCAAAATTAAACTATCATACCAAGCGTTGCTTCCTTTTACTATGTTCTCATGTACAGGTTTTTTGAAAAACGAGTTGTTTTCTCAAAAAACACAAACAAACTGATTTGTTTTTTATATATTTCAAAGACAAAAAACATCTTGATTCGAGTTGTTTAATTATTTAACACACAAAAAATATAATAAATTTCCTTACGGGGAAGAAATTTTTAGTATTTATAGGACATAGAAATTTGTTGGAAAAACAATTTGTAAAAATTGTCCAACAGTTAAAAAAAAAAATGAAAAATTATGAATGAAATTTATATTTATTCATAAATTTTATTTGTTTAAAAATTTAATTTTTTGAATTAGAAAGAATTTGTATGTGAAATTTTTATTTAAATCAAAAATTTGTGAAAATATTTTGGCAAACGAAAAACAGAACAAAAGGAAAAACACAATAAAATGATATGTGAAAAGTGATGTTTAAACTCATTGTGTTTTTCAAAAAAAAAAAAAAAAAAAAAAAAAAACAAAAACTAACGTTATACAAAAAACAACAACATTGAGTCATTGCAACGCTTCTATTTCCAGTTAAAAAACGTGCAAATATAATAAGGACAAAAAATAATAATTGTTCTTGAAATTTAAAAAAAAAATCAGATACAAAGAGCGACCGGATAAAAGTGTAAAATACAGAAATGTAATCCTTAGATTATTATTATTTTTTTTTTTTTTTTTGATTTTTATTAAAAAAAATCAATTTTAATGATTATTTTTGATTTTTATTTATTTGCTCAATTTATAATGATTTATTTTGTGTTTTATTTTTTTGCTGACAAGATAAAACTTAACATGAGAAATGCATGAGTAAAGAAAGATTTTTCATCATAAAATTTTTTTACTAAAAATGAAATTTATTACTAAAAATTAAATTTTTGCTAAAAATCAATTTCTCTTACAAAAATATAAGTTTTTTCTAGAAACGAATTTTTTTTTATTAAAAATGAAATTTTTTAATAAAAATAAATTTTTTTTACTCAAAATAAAATTTTTACTAAAAATCCCATTTTTTATTAAAAATATATATATTTTTTTGACTACAAATCCAATTTTTTACTAAAGATCAATTTAAAAAAAAAAAATTCAAAAATTGTCTAAAAAGACAGAAAGTCTCATTGTTAAACTCACAATCAGCGTTGTCAACTCAGTGCTTTTAGAGCCGTATTTATTGCTTTTTAAAAATTTGGACAAGAAAAAATATTGAGTCATTTAAAAGCTTTTTAAAAGCTTTCATTGACATTAAATTTAAAAAGTTTATTAGTTCATAAATGATTTTTACTATCGAAATCTATTTGTATTATTAAGAAAATATTCAAACAAAAGCCTTGCGATAAAATTACATATATTTTATTACTATTTCATTTTTATTTAATTAGTTTTAATTGAATTCCTTAATTTGTGCTTTCTTATTTATACTCATTTTAGTAAGATTACCTAATATTTAGAGTTATTTTTTATTGTTTCAAAGTGAAAATCTATAGTTGCGAATATCGTGATCATCTATTTTAATTATCTAAATTTCTGAAAATAGTATTTCGTTTTTTTTTTAGATTTTAGTTTGTACTTTATTTCGGACGGGTCTTGTAATTACACCGTATGATAGTCATTTCCACACATGAAAAAAATCGATAAATAGACAACACGTAGTAAAACTGCGTGTTCAGTTTTTCAATCCAGGATTTCAAGTTTCCTCTTAAAAGTTTCAATGCGTTCGTAATACTCTCATAATTTGATTTTTAGTAAGAATTAGACTTTTAGTTTAAAATTTGATTTTTTAGTAAAAAATTAGATTTTTTAGTAAAAAAAAAAAATTCGATTTTTATTAAAAAATTTTATGTTTAGTAAAAAATTAATTTTAGTAAAAAATTTGATTTTTTTTTTTTTTTTTGATTTTCCTTCAGGAAAAAATTAGCTGAAGGAAGCATCATCTCACATGTCTTTTAGTGAATAAATCTAATTCATTCATTTTACTAAAAATTGCGTAATAGTTTCATTCCTCATGTTGTTTTATCTTGTAAGCAAAAAATAAAACTCACAAAATAAAAATAAAAATCAAAAATAATCATTATTTTTGAATCAAAAACAATAATTATTATTTGAGAAAAAAAATAAAGCTCAGTAGTAATCATTATTATTTGAGCAGAAAAATAAAAATAAAAAATAATTATTATATGTTGAGTTTTATTTTAAAACTCATAATCATTGCCATCCCTAAAATATACATAAAAAATTATTGTGTGTATGTATATACAATCAACAACTGCTGCTTGCTTATATAAAAAAAAAACAACAACACTAAAAGTCATTGCAATGCTTTTTATACAGTTGCACACAAAAAATTAGTAATTTTTTGAGTTTCGACAAACTTTTATGAAAAACAATAAAACTTAATGAAAAATCATTGCGAATATAAACCTATAATTATAAACCTATAAAATAATTTCTTTTAACATTATTATTATCTTTTAACAATATCTTTTAACAATAACATCTTATAACTTTATCCCCATGACGGTACATTGCACAGTGGGGCAGAATCGAAATTTTTTGGAATTAAATCTGTAACTTCTGATCGGCTGGTTGGATTTTCGTGAAATTTCGTACAGGCGTAGCGGAGGCGTGTACAATGTTAAGTTTGGAAGGGGGGCATAACAAACCCTTCAGGGGCGACGCTAAGGGGGCTGAAAATTAGGTACCTCTGACATAAAAAATTTTTAATCGCTTGCCAAAATTTTGTTTCTCGTCCGATTTCAAATATTTTTATATATTGTTGTAGGCCCTGATAAGACCTATAAAAAACATGTTCACATGTCCTATTTATCTCTTATAGTTTTCAAGTTATTTGCGTTTGAATTTTTAAGCACCATAATTTGGTATGTTCTTGGTCCAGTTTTTTTCATATATATCCTAGTATTTCCGACCGATTTTATTAGTTTTTTCCTATCTAGTTAAAGAACAAAATTATCTATTGAATAAAACAAATTGAAGTCGATATCTTTACCGAGTCCAAAAATAAACGATTTTGAATTTGAAAATTGCAAAAAAGACGACTTTTGTGTTTTTTTAGCCGAAAAAGTATCTACACTCTTTTTTATCTAAAATAAAATTTTCTTTAGCAACAAATAAGAATTTTACACTTTTCTGAAAGGCAACTTCACAGAGATGACTTTAAGATAAAAACCAAGGCCAATAACTTAATTGGTCATGGTACATACCCTCCCGAATTCGACCCATTTTATATGAAAGTTTTGACTTTAGACCATTTTTTCTCAAATCCCAAAGCACGAATCGGCAAGCGGAATATATTTTAAGAATCCTCAATATGTTGTTAAAAGTTTTAAATCAAAATCTACAAAATCCCGTTTTTGGGAATTTTGATAAGTTTTTCTGGGAATTCAGGAAAACCCTACCCTGACTGAAATTTGGTTAACGCGTTTTTATTTACATTAATAAGATCCACATTTCCTGCAAATTTCATTACGATATCTTTATAAAAAAATATGTTATTACAATTAAAAAATTTTTATTTTCTCCAAAAACCCCAAATTGGGCCTTTTGTTTGGTTTATTTCTAAATAGCGAAAGAAATTTTAAAAACATGTATTCTAAATTAAGCTTGTCCTTTAGCATATATAATTTCCGATCTTTTGCAAAAAGATTCAAGTCAACATCATGCCTCATTTCAGAAGTATGCGCCTTTAAACTTTTATATTTCCAATTTATTATATATATGACTATATTTTTACAAACTTGCAACTTTTGCCTTTAGTTTTGCGTGAATAACACTTTTAATAATATCTATACACAAAATATTTTTATAAAAATAATTAATAAAAATTTTTTATTTTTAATAGCGTTGCCACATTTCCCAAATTTAAGTAAATCTTTATCCTTTTCTAAGCATTCATATACTATTATTAATGAATTTAAAATAACAAAACAAACAAAAAATGTCTATTTTAACAATAAGTATTTTATTAGTTTACATTTATGGTGTTTACCTAAATTTGACAAATGTATTTATCTATTCGTGATGGTTAAAAATTTATGTATTTATGATCTAGTGGCAATGTACAGGTATCCTTTGCGGTGATACCTAACAGCAACATATAATATCAATGAATTCGGTATAGGTACTCTTCCAAATTGACTCTTTCAGATATTTTACCTAATGAAAATTCACAGAATACCTGTAAATATATATAATTGTGCGATATATCTAATAGATATATATAAATGCGTAGCTAATCCTTATCAACATCATAACGAAGTTGATTACCATGGTGATTACATTGAAACATTAACAATTGTGTTGTGTTCTGTGGAGTTTATCTAAAAATAATCTTAATCGCTTAGAGGCTATAGTGGATTTCATAAAAACTACATATCATGCATAAGTCGACGTCATTGGTAAATCTCAGATAGAGAGATTGTTAAAGTTGTATGACGTAAAAATGAAGTAATTGAATCAGCGTACTAACGGGTTAAAAATTAAACATTCCGATTGGATGGATACTGATATAGAAATATCGGCGTGCAAAATATCAACTGGAGCACCCTGCAAGACATATGATAATTTAAGTACAAGATCTAAGAAGAAAAGACTGGCCTATAAGGATTTAGTTGACTATATTAAAGGTGAAATAAATGATTTGCAACCTATTCATAATAACCATAAACCAATACACATTCGACATATCCTTTCAACTTAGTCTAACAATGATTGATGAAAAGGTTAGTATGCCATTACGGAAACATCTTCTTTTTGGAAATGCTCACTATGTGATGAGACGAAATCACAATTTTCGGATATTGGTAAAGCAAAGAGGAAGGATTTCTGTCTTTCGGAATATCTCCACTTCACGCCAGAATACGGTTCATGGAGCATTTTCTGCACATAGCATATGATTTAAAGTATAGAAGTGTGCCAGAAAATTTAACAAAACCTACCAGAAACAACGAGGATTTAAAAAAACCTTAGAATATCCTAGAAAAGTAGAATCCAGGATGAATTCAGAGAAGAGTCTGGATTAAACGTCGACAAACCTCTGCCGACTGGTGGTAGTACAAATGATGGAAACACAGCAAGAAGGTTTTTCGGAAATTTCGAAATTACATCAAAAATAACAGGTATTAATAAAGAGTTACTTGAAAGGAATAACATACTATTAATGGCAATTAATAGTAAACATAAAATTAACTCTGCTCGATTTGGAGAATATGCAACAGAAATATCTAAACTACTTGTTTCTCTATATACATGGAAAGAAATGACACCAACAGTACATAAAGTATTGTGCCATGGCGAAATTATAATTGAGCGAAATTTTCTTCCACTTGGAGAGCTTTAGAAGGGGCTCAAGAAGCAAGAAACAGAGATTTTAAGCACGTGATCAATTATTCAGCTCCAGGAAATGCTCCAGAACGTCACAAAACGAGGATATTTTTAATAGCCTATTGTTATAATCAGACCCTGTACTATCATCAATGAGAAAAAGTTGGATTTATTATGAGACTTTATCAACTTAAAATACTGAAGACTTGAAGGACTTTTATTATCTTTTAGATATGTATACAGATACAACTGCTTATTTTATAGAAAATAAGTAGTATAAGTTTAAAATATTAGAAAAATTGTCTACATAAATTTAATGCAAATAAATAATAAAAAATCGTATTAGAAATAGAATACTTATTAAGGAAGATGATAAATAGACATTTTTTGTTTGTTTTGTTATTTTAAATTCATTAATAGAAATATATGAATGCTTAGAAAAGGATAAAGATTTACTTAAATTTTTTGAAATGTGGCAACGCTATTAAAAATAAAAAATTTTTATTAATTATTTTTATAAAAATATTTTGTGTATCGATATTATTAAAAGTATACAGAAATATTCATAATTTTCTAAGTAATTATTCATGCAAAAATAAAGGCAAAAATTGCAAGTTTGTGAAAATATAGTCATATATACAATAAATTAGAAATATAAAAGTTTAAAGGGGCATATTTCTGAAATGAAGCATGATATTGACTTGCATCTCTTTGCAAAACATCGGAAATTATATATGCTAAAGGATAAGCTTAAGCTTGGAATACATATTTTTAAAATTTCTTTCGCTATTTGGAAATAAACCAAACAAAAAGCCCAATTTGTGATTTTTGGAGAAAATACAATTATTTTAATTGTAATAACATATTTGTTTATAAAGATATCTTAATGAAATTTGCAAGAAATGTGGATCTTATTAATGTAAATAAAAGTGCGTTAACCAAATTTCAATCAGGGGTAGGGTTTTCCAGAATTCCCAAAAAAACTAATCAAAATTCCCAAAAATGGGATTTTTTAAATTTTGGCTATAGAATCCACAGTTTTCCGAAGTCCCGTAGATTTTGATTTAAAACTTTTAACAACATATTGAGGATTATTAAAATATATTCCGCTTTTCGATTCGTGCTTTGGGATTTGAGAAAAAATGGTCTAAAGTCAAAACTTTCATAAAAAATGGGTCGAATTCGGGAGGGTGTGTACCATGACCAATTGAGTTAATGGGCTTGTTTTTTATCTTATTGGGCTTGTTTTTTTATCTCTGTGAAGTTGCCTTTCAGAAAAGTGTAAAATTATTATATGTTGCTAAAGAAAATTTTATTTCAGGTAAAAAAGATTGCAGATACTTTTTCGGCTAAAAAAACACAAAAAGTCGTCTTTTTTGCAATTTTTAAATTCAAAATCGTTTATTTTTGGACTCGGTAAAGATATCTACTTCAATTTTTTTTATTCAATAGATAATTTTTTTCTTTAACTAAATAGGAATAAACTAATAAAATCGGTCGGAAATACTAGGATATATATGAAAAAAACTGGACCAAGAACATACCAAATTATGGTGCTTAAAAATTCAAACGCAAATACCTTGAAAACTATAAGAGATAAATAGGACATGTAAGCATGTTTTTTATAGGTCTTATCAGGGTCTACAACAATATATAAAAATATTTGAAATCGGACGAGAAACAAAAATTTGGCAAGCGATTAAAAATTTTTTATGTCAGAGGTACCTAACTTTCAGCCCTCTTAGCTCCGCCCCTGAGGGGTTTGTTATGCCCCCCTTCAAAACTTAACATTGTACGCTCCTCCGCTATGCCTATACCAAATTTCATGAAAATCCAACAGATTTATTTCCAAAAAATTTCGATTCTGCCCCACTGTGCATTGTCTCAAGCGGAAATAGTAGTTTTCCAATGGAGACAAAAAATAGGGTCAGCAGTAAATTCGTCAAAAATTTTTTTTTAAATATTTTTTCGAAACTTTACTTTCTTTAATGATATTAACAGTTAAAAACTGAAAAAGGATAAAGACCTTTAATTTCGAGAACTATTCATATCAAAAATAATCTATAGATTAAAAATTTAAAAAATATGGGCAAAATCGAAGATCTAAACAAACACTAAAAACAGAAATTGATCGATATAATTAGATAATTTTATTTTCAGTTAATAGACAGCACTCGGAAGCAATTTGAAAAAGTTCAGGATAAAAATGTACTTTGGGAGGAAAAAAATCCCAAAAATTTTATCAACATGGAGACCTTTAATGTCATTAAGTCTATTCAAAATTCATTAAGAACATAAATTTCTTCTAATAATTCTTATATTATTAGACTATTTGTCTAAACATAATTTATTCAAAGTATCCTCCCGGAAAACCCTGTTCTTATAACACAGACCAGGAAAGTCTCATTTAGTATCCTTATGTACCCAAACGTATAAAAATTACGTAAAATCAACTGAAAAGGACATTTGTAGGGTTCCAAAATATATATTTATATTTTGTATCCTATGTTTAATTAAGCATAACAGTGTAGGTTAGTACCATAACAAATTATCAGGTCGATATCTCAACATCAGGGAACTCTAGAATGGTCTTTCAAAGAAATTATGTTTCCTCCAATGGTTTTCTTATATTCGCAGAAGAAATTTATTTATTTATTTCCTAGTAGATTTTAAACCGACTCAATGGAATTAAAAGTTTCCGACTTGACAAATTTTTTTAGTGATTTTCTGTTCCCGAAGAACTATTTTTTACTAAACCTTTCAAAATTTCTTTCAAGTGTTTCTTTTTAATTGAAAATAAAATTATTTAACTATAATGATCGATTTCAGTACTTAGCGTTTGTTTGCACCTTTGATTTACCCATATTTTTAAAGCCCTTAATCTATAGATCCTTTTTTGATGCGAATTGTTCTAGGAATTAAAAATACTAATCTTTTTCCAGCTTTTAATTGTTAATATCGTTATCGATATTTAAAAGAAAAAAAGTTTCGAAAAAATTTTTTAAAAAATTCATAAAATATTGACGAATATAAATATATTACATATATATAACTCGGTTGTTTATGGACCGATATGGTTAATTCAAAAAACCGAAATTTTAGAAAATTATTTACAACAGACTTGCTTCTTAAAGTCCAAAAATGCGTTTTGACCTATATCTGAGATTCTAATGAACCAATTTTGGGCATTTCTTCCGCAAAAATATTCCAAAAAAAGAATGTCCAATTTTCTGTGTAAAAACGAACTCGCAAGCTTGTATATGGGACGAAGGCGATATCGCGCCCATTAATGGACCCATTTTGTAGATTTACTAGTGAGGCTTTCTTAAAACCGATTTCAACAGACAGACGGATATCGTTATATTTCGTCTCACGAAATATAACGATATATAATTTATTTTAGAAGTTCAATAAATTTTAAAATAGCAAAATTTTTTATACATAATCTTAAAGAAGACACAATTTCCTTTAAAATGATATAATACGACTATTTTGTATTTGTAACGTTTGTAGGAAATCAATTTAAAGTAAGCAAAACGCAGAAAAATTGTAAAATTTTTCATGTTTCCTTTTATTTTTGGTAATGCACATTATTACGTGGAAAAATATATACATTTTTCATCCAACTCTGCAGTTATTCCTACAAATTGCCAAAGCTTTTATTATTATGTCTCTCAAAATTTGCAATTAGGCTGTGATTCTAAGCAGGGATAACAAATTTTGTACAATTGTACTTATTCAGTACAATTTTATTGTCAAGTGTACAGCAATACTCCTGTGATTAATTAGTACAATTATAAGATTTTGATCTCTTAATAAAATTATTGGTTGCTTCAACAAACATTTTAGAATAGTAATTAAAATTTGCTTAAATGTAGCTAAATTTATGCATTAAAGTTAGAAACTTTCAGACATTCTCAGAGGTGAATATTATGACTTTTGAAGAAAGTTTTTAATATACATTTATTAAGTTCAATTCGGACATTTTTTGGAAAATACAAAGACTTATGTTTCGCTTTCCATTACGCAATATAAAAAATTGTAATTTGTATATGAGCTCTGCCTTATAAGTAAAAAATTTTCAAGTGCTTCGATGCACGTGACATTTAGCAGAGAAAGCACACGCTTCGAAATAAGCCTTAGATGCACAAAAGTAAACGAATAATTTTGCCGTTGTAAGGAAGAAGATAATATGTATCCACTTATATACTATAACTAAAACATTTGCTTCTTTTTCAGCATTGAAAAGAGTGCTTTTTGTATCAAAAATATGCTTTCAAGCGGAAACTCGACATATAAAATTCATGCCGTTCGTAAGGGAATGTTGAAGCGCTATTTTACTTTTTTTCTACTTTACTTGCTTCGTTCGAAGCTTCATTTCTTACAACTTTCTCTTAAACCGAACTCATACAAATATTGAAAATTATTATTTGCTTTGGGTTAGGCATTTTTTAAGAACTCGATACAAGTATTCGTTATGTTGTTAAATCTTCATTTAACACTTATCAATTTGAAACTCGCGGTATAGTCAAATTTAAAAAAATTTAAGAACTTAAGGCAAGTTGATATATTGCATTTATATCAAAACATATTTATAGTTTAAAGTATGTACCATTTTAGTACAATTACGGCCCAAAAAGTACATTTTTTTATTAAATTTAGTGCAATAATGAAAATCGCATTAATCATCCCTGATTCTATGGGAAACCATTGATAGGAAATATAAGTATAATAGGTAAAAGCCGTAATATGATTAAGATTTATTTTCACAACGCTGGGTAGAAATAGCTAGTGTTATATATAATATTTTAAAGGAAATTTTGTTATCTTTAAAATTATGTATAAAGAATTTTTTTTATTTGAAAATTTATAGAACTTTTCCTAAAATAAAAAATTAAAAAATGCAAGTTATGTTTACAGGGACATATTTGATAAATTTGAGCAAAAATATTTTCGAAATGCTTATAAACAGGGCATGTTTAAATATGCACTAAAAGAAATTAAAACATTCGTTTGAAAAATAGGATAATATGCACAGAAATATGCATAAAAAATTGACAAATTCATGTGTTTTCTTGTCTAAATAAGTACAAATATGATTTTTTCCTTACTTTAGAATTTTGGTAGTTCTCTATTTTTTATAAAAAATTTAAAATATATTCAAAATATACGTCAATAGACCATAACAGTTATATTTGATACGTCTGACTTTTTTTTACAATTTATTATTATAAAAATTTACAAAATAATTTATACTAATTTGTTAACCAAACTCAAAAAATTACAAAAATAGCGGTTTTGTTAAAAAAACTATTTTTTTATTCATTATATGCAAATTTATGCTAAGATTAGAAAAAATTAATTTTTGGTAAAATAGTTGTGAAATATAGAAAAAATTATTTTTTAAGCGAAAAGCTTGAAAATCTTGCCCTGCTTATAAATATCGAAATAATTTTTGCACATGTTATAAATTAGTTAATAATAGTTAGTAAAGATCAGAATAATATATAATATAATATAATAAATATTTTGAAATATTGACAATATGGGTTTTTGTCAGAAAATTGCCTCGTGTGACGAAATTTACCGAAAGGTATCTAATCTAATTCGCAGAAGTGCCTAAATCAACAATCAAAATTTTTACAGGCTCAAAAACTTTTCTTGCAAAAACAAAATAGTATATCATTTTAAAGAAAATTGTGTCTTCTTTAAAATTATGTATAAAAATTTTCACTGTTTTAAAATTTGTAGAACTTTTCTAAACATAAAATAAAAAAATGCAAATTATGTTTTCATAAATTTGAACCCAAATATATTTGAAATGCTTATAATTATTAAAATAATTTTTGCACATGTTATAAATTACTTAATGAAGAATTGGTAAATGTGAAAGTCAGAAAAATACGTAAGTCAATACTCCCTGTTTTTCACAGGTTTTCTCTCCGTTTTTAAGCAAACATAGAAATAAAAATGTTGCATTCTGCTGAAAACAGCGACAACAAGATGCTCATACTGCTGTTAATAGAATGTTTACTAAAAACTAATGAATTATTGTTTAACTCGCCAAGAAGCAGATAGTGCCATTAATAAAACACATTTATTAAAAAAACTAATAATATTATTGCTTAACTGGAGCCCGAGCAGTGACCTGCGGAAAAGATCCTTTTGCGAAAAATCAAAACTTAACTCAAGCCTTGACGTGTCCCCTTAGTAGTCCTTAAAAGGGACAAACAGGTTTAAAGTAGGTCAAAACCAGTCAAGCTCAAAATTAAAAACCGTGTGAAAGTTAAATTAAAAGGAGAACATATGAAAAGCTTTACTGCAAGTAGTCGTAGCAGCAAAAAATAACTAAAATTGTAGTTTAAAAAATGTTTAAAACTTACAATCGTTCATTTGACTAAAATAATCCTGCCTTCACTTTTTGTAGCAGTATTTTTAATTGTAGTCAAAAACTACACTTTTGAAAGTAGTGTAGTTTTTATAATTTTGTTACTGCTGCTACCTTTACATATAAGTAATGAAAGTTTTGCCTATATTCATAAAAGAAAACTGCTACCTTCTTTGCTCAGTTGTAAAGCTAGTAAATAGAGTAGCAATAGAAAGCAGAGCGAAGCAGAGGTGGCAGTGCAAAATATAAAACTCAAAGTAATGATAAATATAGTTTTTCATTCATTTACTATTTTTTACATATTAACATTTTTTATTTTAAATTTGATTAATATTTATCAATATCATATAAGTTTAAAATTTTAAATTGAATTCCATAAAATTAATTTTGAAATATATTTTAAAATTAACAAATTTTATTTTAAAATCTTATTTAATATTATTTTTTGCTTTATATGTATGTATATCTCATTATTTATAAAGAGTTTTTCACATGGTTATTAAATATATTTTCAGATTTTCTATATGCTTCAATATGCCATTACATGTTGTAGAAAAACTATAACATTGTTCTTCAATATTCTGATTTTTCTAGCAGCATAATTTTTAAATAAGTAGTAATTTTTGTTCTTTTAAAATTTAAGTGTGAAGTTTTATGTATTAGAAATTCTAAATTAAAATGTACTAATGATTATAAATCAACCAACAATATGACAACGATGTTCACTCACAAAAAGTAAAGTTTAATGTATTGGCAACACTGTTATTACAACCTTAATTTTAAATATAGAAAGTGAAAATGTGTGTTGTGAAAGTAATTGAACTTTACTGTCAACAAAAAAACTACAGTGTACAAATCAGAAATAAAATAACCTGTTTCTTACACAATTTCTTTATAAAAATATTATTTTTACTTTGGTAAAAGTAAGTAAAATACATTGAAATTAATTAAATTGTAATTGTAATTTTTTAATGTATTGATTTTTTAGAAGAAATTATGAATAACTTCCGAGAAAAGAGCAAAATATGTATATAGTTAATTCTACTTTTGAAGTGGTGAAAATGCCCATATTTAAGAGGAACTTGGTTGTATTTTTGCTGTGTTATTTTCATAATATTCATGAAACCTCTTTTAGCATTTTGTTTATTTTATACAAATTTCACAAATAGTACTTGAACATTGAACTTCAAATATGTCTGAAAAAGTAAAAATGTTCTGCTAAAAAAAATTACACATAAAGTTTAATACCTTCTTTGGCAGAACACAAAATCAAAGAAAGGATGTTTATATTTTTTAATTTATAAAATTTCTTGTATACAATACAAGTCTGTATGGTAACAGACTTTTCGAACTTCCCTCGTAGTTATATGAAATGCAACACTAGTAGATGGGTAATGGTGGACCACGACATCAAAGGATGCCGTCGCCGCTTTTCCAATTGGAATGTGTGTGTATCGATGACCTAGTAAGTATACTAGTAATGGGCATTTCCAATTGGAATGTGTGTGTTGTGAGAGTGAGAGAGAATAGTTATTTGGTGTGAGAGAGTATTGTCAGGTGGATTTGTGTGTGTTAAGGTTTTGAGGATTGATTTTGTGTGTGATGAAAGAAAACCAGTTTTAGTGTATAGATAGAAAATAGACACCTGTTGTGTTTTTAAAGATCAAGGTGGTTGAAATGTGTATTTTCCTCGTTCGTGATTGGTGGTTGGTTTTATGTTGGCTATGGCGGAGATTTTGTAACCTAAAATATTTGTATTTGGTGTGAGAGAGTATTGTCAGGTGGATTTGTGTGTGTTAAGATTTTGAGGGTTGATTTTGTGTATGATGGAAGAAAACCAGTTTTAGTGTATAGATAGAAAATAGATACCTGTTGTGTTTTTAAAGATCAAGGTGTTTGAAATGCTATGATAGAAATATTTTAATATTTTTGTTGGTGTCTTGGTATTAATTATTCTACGATTGTTTACTAGCTATAGATTTCTCTTTTCTGAATGGGATTTTATAACGTAAAATATTTTGTTGGAGGAATATTTGTTGAATCGTATTCCAATTGAATTTTCCACTTGTATGTGAAGGTATAATAAGCAGCAGTGAATTTCATTGACTTTGATATTTTTAGGAAATATTTATGAAATCGTTTGTGAAATGTGTATGCGGTAGATTAGTATCTATGAGTTTCATTGGTTTTAGTTGGTATTTTTCAAAAATTTATGTAAGTAATTGGGATTTTTGAAATATGTTTGTAAGAGAAATGAATAGCATTTGCAGAAAGAGTTTTGTAACTTAAAAAAAGGACAATGATTTTTAGTTTTATTTATTTATTTTATTGATAGAAAATTTGTAATATGTTTCTATTAGATGTATTACATTAAATTTTTTTAATTAAAATTTAATACAATCACACAAAATTTTTAATCTACAATCGCAAATGTTGCATATCGTAGGGCAGTTGATAAAATGTTTTCGATGAACAGAGGTAATTAACTCCATATTTTCATATTCGTCTAGCATTCCCTTAAAATAGCTTATCATGTTCATCAAATATGCTCCCTTGAAAATCATATAAAAATTTCTGTATTATATTTCTATATGTCATTTTCTTTAAAAAGATGTTTTTCCTCTTTATTCTTTCTTGTCTTCTCATTTTCAACTGCTTTCATTCGACTTGTATGCTACTGTTTAAACAATATCCGTTTAGATCCTAAAACATGAATGATCATGATTTTTGATTTTATAAAATGAGCAAGTTTATGAGTGGAATAATTAATTCAAAGACCAAAAAACCATTCTTCTTTGTATTATTATTCTTTGTATTATTTGAAACATGTACATACATACATAAGTATTGATCATATAAAATATGTTGACATGACATTTCAAGACAGCAAACCAAAAACCTCAAGGTGAAAACAGGTAAATACTATTTTTTACAAGATTTATGAAAATTAAAAAAGGGTTTCATAATTAAAAATTTTATCTTGTATACCATAAAAAGCAAACCACGAGACATTTATGACTTCCTTTGTTTAAAAAGTTAGTTTATTTTCTAACACTTTCCTTAATGTCATACTGTTAACAGTGAAGAAATGTATTTTAGTATTTTAGTCATTTGTAGTATTATTTAAGCGCTCTATGTAAACATTTTCTAACCTACCTAAGAATATTACTATTTTCCCCCAATTAGTGTATTATACCATTCCGTAGTGTCAATATATGTCCAAAAATTAAAAGAAAAATGTAAACCCGAAGTTTTATTTCATTGCGCATTCAAATATTAAACCAAAGTGAAAAAAAGTCTTAGTGAATTATACGAAAAATAATTGAAATTTTAATTAAAAAAAAAAATAATAATAATAAAAAACAAGAAATAATAATGGCTCCAGTATCCTGTTCAATTTGTGGAATCAAATCCAGCAACGCCAATATGCTCAAGGCTCATCGCTCTCTTCATTGTGACATATGCAAAAAGTTGTTCATGTCCCATTTAAAACTGAAGGAACACATGAATGTAGAACACGGAACCTCAATAGAAAATTCCATTACCGATCAGCACGAAGCATGTCCAATTTGCGAAAAAAGTATTAAAAAAACAATTTTGAAGGCCCACATAAACCTACATTGTCCCATTTGTGCCAAAGTTTTCATGAGTACAAGAAAACTTATTGAGCATAAAGATACCCACAACAACCCCACTCCTTCTACATCATCAACAAATAGACATTGCAAAGAATGTAATGAAATGATTCCAATTTCCTCTTACAGCTCTCACATAAGATCAAATCAACATAAAGAAAATTGTGAGGCAATGACCATTAACGAAAAGTTAACTGTGAGAAATAGTGTATTGAAGTATATTCGTTCTTAAACAGCAAGGAGGAACTTCTGATGCCAGAGGAATTTTTCAATTCTGCAAAAGATGTTGTTATTGATCAAATGAGGGAATGTATTGCAAAACATACTCTCTTTAAAATTAATATGGAGTTATTATGTGACTACATGAAGACAATTAATGATGACATAATAATAGCACCAATGGCTCATATCTCAAAAATGACTTTGGTAACTATGGCCGATGACATCACAGAAATATTTACAAAGCATGCAGAGGAAATTGTCACAAAAATGGGGGAATTCCAGGAGAGAGATAGTGGATGGACACTAATAAAAATAAATTCTCTGGAAATCAACATAAACAAAGTGAGTGTAATAAGAGGATCCCAATTCATCCCACTGCCAAAGAAAATAAGTAAAAAGGGATCATGCATTAATGTAGAAAATAGAGACGTTTACTGCTTCAAATGGACTTTGGTTGCAGCTTTATATGAGGGATTGAATATGAGGCAAAGGAAAAATTGCAATGCGTACAACATTAATATTGAGAGCTCCATAATATCTATTGGTGAGCACATACTAAATTTTGAGGGATTAGAATTCCCACTATCTTTAAAAAATATTAAAAAATTTGAGAAAAAAAATTCGGTGAGCCTCAATGTTTTCGGCTTCGATGGCACGTCCATTGTTGGACCATATTATATAACAATAGAAGAAAAATCTACACATGTGAACATGCTCTTGCTGCACTCTGATGATAAATATCATTATGTTCTCATAACTGATCTCTCAAAGTAAGTTTTTTTTTATTATTATTATTTTTTTATGCTTCTAATTTAATAATTATTATTATTTTTTTTTTTTCCTTTTAGACTAATTCGATCCAATATAACATCGCATAGCAACAAAATTTTAATTTGTAATATATGCTTATATTACACACACAATGAGCATTCTCTCAATGAGCACAAAAAGAAAGATTGTGGGGAAAAAGTTGTGGAAATTCCCAAGCCTGAGAATGCTGAAATAAAATTCACAAACCACCAAAAACAAATCGATGTCCCATTCGTCATTTATGCTGATTTCGAGTCCATTTTGGAGAAAAGAAATGATATAGTGAGTAGAAATATAGTAAATATACAAAAGCACATTCCATGTGCTTTTAGTTATAATATTAAGTGTAGTTTTAAGAACGAAAATAATAAGATGAGGTATTATTTAGGAGAAAATGCCTCTAGAAATTTTGTTGAACAAATAGTTAAAGATTCAACTGACATGTATATTAATCATTTGTCAAAAGTAAAGCTGATGATAATGACACCAGAAGAAATTGACATTTTCAATAAGTCAATAATGTGTCATATTTGTCAAAAACTTTTAAATAATGATAAAGTAAGAGACCACTGTCATCTCACTGGTAACTTCCGCGGAGCTGCTCATAATGAGTGTAATTTAAAGTGTAAGACCACAAAATTTATACCAATAATTTTTCATAACCTTTCTGCATATGATATGCACCTGTTTTGTAAAGATCTTTCCACAATAAAAAATGCGAGTATAAAAGTTATTCCACAAAATAAAGAAAGATACATTTCCCTATCTGTATTTGTTAAAATAGATAGTCATAGAAGCTTTGAGATAAGATTTTTAGCTTCCAGTTTAGACACTTTAGCTAAAAATCTGGATACAAAAGATTTTAAGAGTGTTCGAGAACAATTCAATAACGAGGATAAATTTAATCTCATTAGAAGAAAGGGGGTATTTCCATATTCATATATGGATTCTTTTGCTAAATTCAATGAAACCCAATTGCCTAGCAGAGAACACTTCTTTAATATTTTAAATAATGAAGAATGTAGTGAGGTTGAATATGAGCATTCGCAAAGAGTATGGAGAGAATTCAATTGTAAGACTCTTCTTGACTACACCGAGCTTTATCTGAAATCAGATGTACTTCTTCTAACAGATATTTTTGAAAATTTTAGAAAGATTTGTAAGAGCATTTATAATTTAGATCCTTGCAATTATTATACTGCACCAGGTTTATCTTGGGATGCAATGCTCAAAACAACAAAAATCTCACTAGAATTATTTACAGATAGGGAAATGTATCTTTTTATACAAAATGGAATAAAAGGTGGTTTAGTTCAATGTTCGAAAAGGTATTCCAAATCAAACCATAAATATATGGACAATTTTGATGAGCAGAAACCATCAGAATATTTAATGTATTTAGACGCGAATAATTTGTATGGCTGGGCAATGTCCGAATACCTTACTTATGGAGATTTTCAATGGGTACATTTTGAGAACTTTGATAAGTTTGATGTTTCAAATATATCAGATTCATCAGAATATGGATTCATTTTAGAAGTAGATTTAGAATATCCTGACTCACTCCACGATTTACACCATGACCTTCCATTTTGTCCACAAAATAAAACTCCAAATAATTCCAAGTGTAAAAAATTAATTGCAGATTTATATAATAAGTATAATTATGTGATACACTATAGAGTTTTAAAGCAATGCATTGCAAATGGTCTAGTTTTAAAAAAGATTCATAGAATTTTACAATTTAGACAATCTGCATGGTTAAAAACATATATATATTTGAATACTATCCATAGAACAAATGCTAAAAATAATTTTGAGAAAGATTTTTTCAAATTATTAAACAATGCTGTTAACGGGAAGACAATGGAGTGTGTAGACAAAAGAGAAGATATTCGTATTGCTACAGAGTGGGAAAATACAAATAAAATTCATTTAGGCCTTCGATCATTAATATCCAAACCAAATTTTCTAAGTTTATCAAAATTTAATGATACGATGTACGCTGTTGAGTTGAAGAAAATGAATCCCTATTATAATAAGCCCATTTACATTGGGTTTACAGTGTTAGAGCTATCAAAATGGAAGATGTATGATTTCCATTACAGCTACATGAAACCCAAATTTAGGGAAAACCGCTCTCTCAACTATATGGACACAGATTCATTTATTTATTCTATTATAACTGACGATTTTTATGCTGACATTCGCGGTGACATTGATTCAAATTTTGATACTTCAGAGTATTATCCTAATAATGAATTTAATTTACCACAGGTGAATAAAAAAGTATTGGGAATGATGAAGGATGAAAATAAGGGGGGCATCATGACAGAATTTGTAGGTTTGCGCTCTAAAATGTACTCACTTTCGACTATTAATGCGGCAGAGATTAAAAAATCAAAAGGTGTTAAAAAATCTGTTATAAAAAGACTTACATTAAACGATTATAAAGATTGTTTATTTGAACAAAAAACTGTTACAGATGAAATGGTATTGTTTAGATCAAAAGCTCATCAGTTGTACACACAAAAATTACATAAGGTAGTACTCATCCATACAGATGATAAAAGAAATATTATGGTAGATCGAGTACAAACTCGTGCTTGGGGTCATTACAGAGATAGAATTAATTCTGATATGGAAATTGAATAGCTAAAAAAAAAATGATATTGGTAGTTGTATGTGAGATGACAGTGGTCGAGAATATAAATGAAAGAAAAACAATTTGTAAATATTGATATACAATTTTCTTTATTTTATTTCATAAATTTTTTAAATTTAAGAAATTTGTAATATATCTAATTAAACATAAGATAAAATACCTAGTATATATATTTTAATTTATTTTTAAGTATTAGAAAAAAAAAACAATGTGATATATGTAATAAGAAAATTATTAATAAAATAAAAAAAAATATTTTATTATTTCAAGAAGGATTTTATTTTTATTATTTCAAACAGGATTTTATTTTTCAAGTAAAATAGCATTTCTTAATGCACAAACTCCATGTTGATAACTACAACAAATGGTTTCGGGGTATTTCATCTCCAATTGTCGAAAATTAATACATCCGTAATCTTCAATGTTAAATACTTCTTGCTCTACTTTTAGTATACATCAGAATATTTTGCATTCGATCTTAAAAATTTACGAACACTTTTAAATGATATGAATCCATCATTTCAATTAAGATGATGGAAATGCTTCATTAACCAGTAAGCTTGCTTTTGTTTCTGTGGTGAGAGAGACTTAAAAGGGAATGGCGGTTTTATAATGAAATTAATGTACTCCGTTGCAATTTCTTTTGCAATAAAATTGTTAGAATTGAATTTAAATCCTTGCAAGTCAATGAAAATTGTGTTTTTCATTATTTATATTTTATATGAATTTTGGAATTTCTCCTCGAAGTGGTGTATATTCAATTATTCTATCATGAATAAGAATACAATAAGCTGATGTGTTTGCTAGAATATTTGTAGCAGTTTCAAATTCAATTTTTATATCAATTGGTCCGCTATTGACACTTTCGTTTTGATGACTTACATCAACTACTATTATGGGAACATTATTTTTAAACTCTTGTGCATTGAGAAGAGGTTGAGGATCTTTCATATAATAGTTTTGTTGAAATCTTACATACATATCATATAGAATAGCATAACGTTCATTTTTGAATTTAATATTAAGGTCGTCATATGGATAAGATTCTGAGTTTAAATGCACTTTCAAATTAGTTAGATCACAATGAACAAATTTCTTTTCATTTTGAAAAGCAATCAAAACGAAGCGAGGGCGCTCTCGATTTGCAGCTAGTTTAACATTCCATACATCATTACTTCCTGTATTTAGTTGTGGATTAATATGACAATCCCAACTTCGAAATGCTATTGGTATAGAAGCACCACTGTTTATTGTTTTTATCATATTCAATTTACTAAAATCAGATAGTTGGACATGAGGAATTCTAAAAGATATATTGGAAATTGTCATTTTCGCTTTTTCAGTAGAAACAGTTGAATAAACAAGATTTTCATCATTCTTATTATGCAACAGTATCAGCTCATGTTTTCCATTTAATATGATTTTATTATAGTCCTCAGCAAATCCCAAAAATATTTTAAGTGGCACATAAAAGTTAAAATAACCATTCACGAGATTTATGTCATCAATTTTGTGCCAACCGGCATTTTGCATTACACTACTATCAGTTGGTGATAAAGAAATAAAATTTTTTATAGTACTTGAGATTCCTAAGTGTCTTGTATGATCAATTTCAATGCCATTTATTTCATAACGAATTTCATCAAATAGGTATGCAACAAAATTATTTTTTAATTTGAAGTTGGATGTAGAAGGAACTAATTTTGTGTTATTGGCATCTTTCACGAATCCTTCAACATAAATGAAACTTTCAGCGGGTTATACATACAAATCCTGGTTTTGTATTGAAATTCGAATTTCATCGTTGTTGTTGTATGATTGTAGATATGGAGTGTATGTGTGGTAATCTTTTTTCATTATATTATCATCTGATACAGGTTTTTCCAGAACATCTATTATTGAACTCATGATCTCTTCAATTTAAAATTTAATGATTTTAGAAATTCTTTATTTGCTGGTGTTAATTTTAAATGTTGAAACGTTTTACTCTTGTTTACTTTAGTTTTCTCCGATGTGTTGGAATTATGTGATATTTTATTTTTAGATATATTATTGCTATAAATTATCATTATTTGGACGGTTTCAAATGTATTCGAATTGTAATTTCCTCTCCTCGGAAATTGATTAAATCTCCGTGCTGTTCAACTACTCTTAGAGTGAGAGAACTTATCTCTCGACAGTTGATTGGCAAATAAATGAGATTCCTGGGAATCTCATCAATTTTATACCCTGGAGGGACATTAATTGCAAAATCGTGCAAAGTGTGTGACTGAGAATTATTCATGTAAGTGTTGACTGCAATATTACCTTTAACACGCAAGATATTTACTTTAAAAATATTTACTGGAAGGTCGGAGTAGTGATCTTCATTAGGAGATAGGGTCTTTTTATTAAATCCTAATAATTTTCCAATTGTATTCTCCCTATTAAAGTGTATATGATCTTTTGAGCTATATATTTTTACTTGCATTGTATTATTATTTGCTTCTATAATAATAATTATTTTTTGAACTATACCGTTTATACTGTTCTTTTATATAATCAACTATATCATTTAATTCATAAGATCCAATTGGAATTTCAATTATATAATCCCCAATATGAAATATATTATTATATACATCTACATTAGGTATGCTATTGTATCTGTTAGAGCACATTCATATTCTCCATTTAGTTCGATAGGGGGAAAATAATTTGCTGACAACTCTGATGAGTTAGAGCTTAATGTTAGTGTTATTGACATTTTGGTAGTTGGATTATAAATAAAATAATTTTGGCTTGTGTTGTGTATTAAAAATGTTTTTTATTTATTATTTTTTTAGTATATAGACAAAATTATTCTATTATCGTAAAATCTATAATATTTTACCTTTGTTAATCCAAGAATTATGATGATTGGGAAATCCTAGCTTTTTACAAATGCTTTCTCTCCTATGGTTTTTAAGATTTTTTCAACCAGGTATGTATTAGGAAATTTAGTTTTGGAAAGTTCTTCATCATAGAATCCACCTTTAATTGGATTGCCGAGATAGTCCTCCAATGTGTATGTTGTAGGATAAGTATTTTTTACGGTTTTGATTTTAAAAATCTCTGTTGTCCAATTAGGAGTATATCCTTTCTCAATTATGTGTTTATATTTACTTATACGTACATAATCTCCAACATTAAATTTAGATACTTTATATATTTTCAAATGACTATAAACTGTATTTAATAATTTTTTCTCATTTGAGGAGTTAACATTAATTGGAGCCATTTTTATTGTGTGATGAACATTTCTATTATATAAATCAATAAGATTTTTGTAAATATTCAGCCAGCGATATGAACTATTTAAGCTAAATTCTTTCCACATCTTCCCTTTTAAAGTTCGATTGAAACGTTCTATTATAGATGTCTTCATTCTACTATATGTTGAGTAATGATTGATACTATATTTCTGCATGAGGGTTTCAAAATATTTCTTAAAAAATTCATTGCCATCGTCAGTTTGTAAATTTTTGGGAACTCTACCCAATTTTAAAATACTATCCATTGCTTTTGCAACTTCAAGTGCAGTTTTATTTTTAAGTGCTACAGCCCAAGCAAACTTAGAAAATGTGTCAATGATATTTAATAAATATCTGTAGTTTTTATTAGATTTTGAATAATTTCCAATCTCAACCAAATCTGCTTGCCAAAGGTCATCGACATCTTTCATTACAACTCTTCTACGATTGAAATTTTTTCTGGCTTGCTTATGTAGTTCATTTACTAAGTGTCTTTTTGTAGTCATTATTAATTTTTATGATCACTTCCGCTGGATGTTAACAGTTGAAGGACCTTTATCTATTGTTACTACATTGAAATGTTCAAATTTATAAATTTTTTCACGTATCATTCTTATTTCTTCTTCAAATATTATTTTCATATTTATTAATATTTCACGAATTTCTTTAATATTCTCTTCTAAAAGATCTATTATCTCCTTCTTTGATTTCTCAATGTAAGATTGCAAAAACATTTTATTGACAACATCATTCGCTTCCAAAGCATTTGAAACATTTCTGATTCTCTTGTTCTGGACGTCAATGTGGTTATCTCCATCCATAAAGAAGCCCAACAATTTAGGTGCATTTTTTATTGAAATTATACCACTTGTATCGTTAAGATAGTGACCAAATTTATCAACAGACATCGTTTTGATTGATATTATTCTATAATATTAGCTTCATGTAATTCTTCAATGATTGATACAATCTCGTTATTATGGTCGGTATGACCATCAGCTTGTGATGCGATCAGTAGTCTAAGTCGATCTACCAACTCATTTGGATCATCCCAATATATATAGTTGGGTTTATTAAAGTTTAAATTCGTCACTCCACTACCCATATAATTATTTTTTTCAGTATTTGAAGATGATATTGCTAATATTGCGGAATTTGTTTGAGATTTTTTCTTGAACAGTTTTCCAATAATATTTCTATATTTATATGCTCTGGTTCCCTTTACTTGACCATCAGATTTATAATCTCTTTTGTACGCATTTGTGTTAATGAGAATGTTTTTATAAATTTGTAATTCTGATTTATCATAGTTCTTTGGTATTTTATGGAACATCAGTGAAAATAGACTTGGTTTTAGGGCCCATATTTGATTTCCAATAAGAATATTATCTTCATAGAATTTAATGTTTCTATTTCCAAACCTCCATTCATTATTGGAATCTTTATGTGGACCATAAAAGGTATCTAATTCATTTTTAATTTCCAAAAGTGATAAGTTAGGATAACTTTCATTACCATTAAAATTCTCTAGAGTATCTGACTGAGAGTAAAAATCATCATCTTCATCATCGTGAAATGATTTGTTTTTGTTAAACAATGTTTCTTCTACAAACTTCTTAGGAGTGCTGGCTTCTAAATTCTTCGATGGGTTGTTCGTAAAAGTATTAATTTCGTTTTCTAATTTAGGTTCATATTTTCCAATTTGTTTGTTATTTTTTGTTCTATTAATAAAATCTTTCAAAGGTTCTGTTATAGGTTTAAATGTCTCCTTCAGTTGCTCACGTGTATCTGATTCACCAATTTTTATACTACGTATTTTTTTCTTTAAAACATTTCTTGCCTTCACCAAATCTTTTAAAATTATCGCATTCATTTTAAGTAGATTTGGTTTTCTAACAACAACAACAGGATCTATTATCAGGTCTGATATCAGCTATCTTGTAGGATATCAGCTATCAGGTCTGATATCAGTTATCAGGTCTGGTTTCAGCTATCAGATCGGTTATTAGTTATCAGGTCTGGTATCAGGTAATTTTTGTAATGGATAAAGTGTATACTGATCTAATACGTTTAATATCTGATAGTATACTGATAATGAAATATAATATGATAATAATTTATATTGTTATGAAATAATCAAATAGCTTTCTGTACCGTCCTTTGTTTAAGTCATCATCTTTACTTATAACCAAAAATCCATACTTCTCTTTCCAACATTCTCGACAAATTTCATGAAAATTTTCATAACTCATATCACTGCCAACATGATCTCCATATATATGTGTCAAATTCATTTCATCTTGCTTAAATACAATAATCATATTAGCATTGTCTCTTACTAAATGTTTTGGGATTCTTGTATAAGTTTGACTTAAATAGAAAGAATCAACATTACTATGTCTACCCATACAAAAATATGCGCGTATATTGTTTTCTTTTTCACATGCAACATCATTGAAAATCATAATTGAATTGTTTTTGGTTTCTTCAGGAGATATAACAGATTCATTATCAGAAAAAGTATAATAGCCCATTCCTTTAATCGATGATAACAGACTCTTCAAGTATTCATATTTTGGTTGATGTAAGGATTTTGAGTATAAATAGACGTTTTCAAATTTTAGTCCATTAGGATTTTCTAACAATCCAATCATAACGTTAGTCTTTCCACAATTTGATGGACCTTCAATAAGCGCTCGAACATAATTCGGTAATAAAGAACTGTGCCTCATTTTCGTATTCGTATTCATTGAAGAATCAATATTGCGAATTAAAATATTTTTATGTTGTTTTATTAAACGCATTTTTATAACTGAAAATAATAATTTAATATTGCTTTTTATTATATAGTAAAATAAGATGGTAATACAATATAATAAAAAAGTTATTCATCAAAGAGATGTCAATGGAAGAGGTTTGCTAAATAAAATAATTAACTCCCTGCCAATTGAACTACATCTTCCTGGTTATCAATTTTGCGGTCCTGGAACAAAATTAGAAAAACGTTTAGAACGAGGAGATAAAGGAATAAACCCTTTGGACGCTGCATGTAAAGATCACGATATTGCTTATTCTAAAAGTAAAGATTTATATAATAGACATCAAGCCGATAAAATTCTTGAAAATAAAGCTTGGCAACGAGTAATTTCAAAAGATAGTGACCTTTCAGAAAAATCCTTTGCATACCTGGTTACTAACGCCATGAAAACCAAAAGAAAACTCGGTATGGGGTTGCAGAAGAAAAAGAAGAAAAATATAAATTCTAAATCTAATGGAAGAAAACTTTTCAACACAACAATAAAAATGGCAACAAAAGTTTTAAATAAAGAAAAACCTCAAGATATTAACTCGGCAATTAAGATCGCTCGTAAGATCGTCAACAATTCGTTTAAAGGAAAAAAGTCTCAAATTGTAGTACTACGAGTAATAAATGTTCCAAAAATTGGTGGAGTTTTACCTTTGATACCAATTTTAACAGCTTTAAGTGCTATTGGAACCTTATCCAGTGGAGGAGCTGCCATTGCAAAGGCAGTAAATGCAGCAAAAAGTGCTAAACAGCAACTCGATGAGGCAAATAGACATAACAAAACAATGAAAGCTATAGCAATGGGAAAAGGTCTTTTTCTTAAACCGTATAAAAGAGGATATGGATTAATTTTTGAAGAAAAGTCAAAAAATATGTAGAAATGCTACCTAACAGACCGCTCACTGATGTTGACTTGATAAAATTTTCACAAAATATTCCAAATTTTAGAGGAGTTTTTATGTTAGATTCATTACCAAAACGTTCAAGAAAAAAGGAAAGTGGAATAGTAAATTTGGATTCTTCTATGGGAAGTGGAACTCATTGGGTAGCATATTATAAAAACAATAAACAAGTTGAATACTTCGACAGTTTTGGAAATTTACAACCACCAATAGAATTAATTAAGTATCTTGGAAAAAATATTAAATATAATTATACTCAACATCAAAATTATAATTCATTTAATTGTGGACATTTATGTATTAAATTTTTACACAAAATAGCTGAAAATAAAAATAAATAAAAGAACTTTTTTTTTTCTTTTTCTAAATCAAGATCAAATTCATATTTTTTATTTATTACTCTATTGTTTACATTATTACTATTACTATAAATGTTTATCCTAAATATTTTCACTTAATGTCCAGACGGGATATTGACCGTTGGGTATAAAATCTCCCATTTCATTGAAGGTGTTTAAAATCAGATTCTTTTCCCCTTCTCTGCACAGTCGATATATACCAGTTGATAATTCGCTTATATCTTCATCGCTCAAATTATTATATCTGTTGGGTAGAAATATTATGTTTTCCTGCAGCTCAATGAGGATTGTCGACCCGAATTTCGTGTTCACCCTCTTCGCCTTGAATATTGGATACTTTGTCCCTTTTTTCAAATCTTTCACATGGATTGCTGACTTCTGATTCAAAGCGTTAAATTTATTGATTAGAAGTGTAGCGCTATCCATTTTTTACTTCTCTCGTTAAATGTTTTTAATAAATTGAAATTAATAATATTTTATTATGATTATTAGACCCCTAACAAAATTACTATTAAAAGTATTTTGTATTAAGTAAAATTATTCTAAAAAGTTGACATTATATAAAGAAATGAAAGAAAAAATATATGCTATATTTCCATTCTCCTTACTCCAAGTTAAATATCAAATAGAGTTGAATATTAATTAGGCTCTATTGCTTGAGAATGAAGTGATAAAGGATAGATAGATATACCCTTCACCCTATCTTCAATCGCATTATCAAACCGATGTGATCAAGATGCCGTTTATAAACAAAGAAAAAAAAAACAAAAAAGACAGGTAAAATATTTAATGCAGGATATTTAAAATTGAGTGAAAGAGAAAGTAATGTTAATTATAATAAATAAATTATGGAAAACATTTATTACAAACTTCGGATATATCCAAATAATAAGCAAACATTTCAAAATAAATATCACTCTAATAATTTATCCAGACGGGAAAGTAACCAAACAAAAAAAACAAAAAAAATTAAAAATAAAAGAAGAAAAAATGGCTAGCATCAAGGAAGCTCTTTTAAATTTTTTATCCATCCAAGATGTTATTTTGGTGGATCATTTGGTGATGATTAATATGTTTATGGCGATGCTAAATGATAATGAAGAAATGGGGATAGGATATGGTGACAGAGAAGAGGAATTAAATAGAGGTCATTTTGTATGCTGTCCTTGGTTCTATGATGATTGCGAAGAAGGACCGGATACTTGCTATTGCACTATTTTTCATTTAAGAAAATATAATATAATTCAATTAATGGACAATTATTATGTAGTCTTTAGTGAAAATAAAATAGAAAATATGTGTTTTTATTTTTAAAGTAATGATAGAGTATAAAATTTCTCGTCTAATTTGAATTGGTGCGGGTGTGATATTTACAAAACCATGTAGAAAAACAATCAACATGTGTAGGAGAAGGTGGTATTTCAATAGTATACTCTGGGTTGTAATTATTGTTTCTAATCTTGTTATTGTATGATAATGGTATGTTATCAAGAGACATTGTTCTCACATCATTTTCCCGTATTTCGTTACCTCCACTAGGACCGCAAACATCATAAATTGGTGGAGGTAGGATTCGATCTAATATCTCCCAATCTATTGGTACGTTGTTGGTAGAACATCGTCTCAATAAAGAACAATTCGGTGACCATCGTAGATGTTCCATCACAGGATGATCATTACGATTCCAACACCAAATTTCAACTTCACAGAAGTAACATTTCGTTCTATCACATTCACCAGTATAAAACATCCCCGTCATAGCCAATTTCTTCTCATCTAACCAATGTAATGACCAGCATGTAAACGTCTTTAGACGTTCATCTTCTCTATGAAAAATATCATTCATTGGATAAAAACACAACAGGTGTCTATTTTCTATCTATACACTAAAACTGGTTTTCTTCCATCACACACAAAATCAATCCTCAAAACCTTAACACACACAAATCCACCTGACAATACTCTCTCACACCAAATAACTATTCTCTCTCACTCTCACAACACACACATTCCAATTGGAAATGCCCATTACAAATATACTTACTAGGTCATCGATATACACACATTCCAATTGGAAAAGCGGCGGCGGCATCCTTTGATGTGGTGGTCCACCATTACCCATCTAACACTATTCCCATCAAGTACCACCTGTTAATAGACTATTGTCAAATTTTGAGCAAGTGTCGTGTGTCCATTAATGAATTTCGAGTGTCCATTAAACATTCAAACCAAGGAAAAGCTCGATAAATACTATGGGGACTCTGCACCATCGATTTCAATGGTTAAAAAGTGGTCGCACAAGTACAAATGACGCTGAACGTTCTGGACGGCCAATTGAGATCAGTACACCCGAAAATGTCGAAAAAATCTACGATATGGTGTTGGCCGACCGAAGAGTAAAAGTGCTTGAGATTGTTGATGCCATAGGCATTTCATTGGCAGTGTGGTTTCGATTTTAAATGCTCAGCTCTGTTTAAGAAAGTTGTCTGCAAGATGGGTGCCGCGTTTGCTCTCAATTGACCATAAATGTAAACGTGTGACAACTTCAAAGGATTGTTTGGAGTTGTTTAACCGCAATCCGAATGAGATTTTGCGGCGTTTTGTAACTATGGATGAAACATGGATTCATTACTGTGCTCCGGAGACCAAGCAGCAGTCTAAACAATGGATTTCTCCGGGTGAACCTGCTCCGAAGAAGGACAAGGTAATGGCAACAGTTTTTTGGGATTCACGCGGGATAATCGATCAAAAGGGAAAAACAATAAACGACGAATATTACGCAAACTTATTAGACCGATTTAATGAGGATTTAAAAAGGAACCGACCCCACATGGCGAAGAAAAAGTTCTTTCACACGTGTGCAGTCTCAGTGGCAAAACTCTATGAATTGGGCTACGAATTGGTACCTCATCCACCATATTCTCCGGATTTAGCCCCTAGTGACTACTTCCTATTTCCAAACCTAAAGAAATGACTCGGTGGAAAGAGATTCAGCTCCAACGATGAAATTATTGACCAAACAAATGCCTATTTTAAGGACCTCGAAAAATCCTATTTTTTGGAAGGGGATATAAAAACTGGAGAAACGTTGAACTAAGTGTATTGAGTTAAAAGATTATGTTGAAAAATAAATTTTTGTTTTGCAAAAAAAAAAACTGTGTTTCATTCAAAAAGTCACGGACTTATTGATCCGCCCTCAGTTTTCGTCGGAGAAAAAAAGTTTATATTTTCTAGACCCTTGTAGGAAATGATGTCGATAGAACAATGTCCGTCCTTCCGTCCGTCGGTTGAAATGACGTTTATGAAACTTACCGATAACTGCCATATATAATACATATATCAAACGGTCGGAAATCCTTTCGAGAATTTTTGCTATTGAAATTCAGCCGTTTTTTTAGTTTTTTTTTCGATTTAAAAATTGCTTAAATAACGTTTGTGAAGCCTCCCGATAACATAGATATATGAAATATAAGATCAGAAATTTTTTCCAGAATTTTTCTATTCTACTCTAGAAACTGGTTCAAAAATAGCGAAGATATTTAAAAAACGGGTTTTTAAAACGGGTTTCGATTTTCAGAAGCCTTTATATAAGATAGAGACTTCGTTTTTACAAAACAAAATCGAAAAACTTTTTTTTGTGAATTTTTCCGCTGAAGAAATAAATTCAGTTCTTCCATTAGTTACAGAGATATCGGTCAAAACGCACTTTTGACCGATATCCAAGACCTAAATAAGCTACGAACTTGGTTCTTATACAGATCGGTCACAAATATTTTTCTTGAATTTCGGATTTTGAATCAACTAAATCGGTTCATAAACAACCGAGTTATTTGGCAATTTTTTTAAATTTATTTAATATCTGCCTCCCTTATAGTTGTTGTTTTCATGGGTACTGAAAAACTACAATAAATTAACGCATATTTTTTTAACTTTTTAAAGCACCTATGTAAGAAAAAACATTCGTTCTTTCACAGAAAAATAGGAAATTTTTTAAGAATTTTTGTGTTGAAAAAATGAACCAAATAGATCCAGTATTAATCGTAATAATTCCTTAGATATGCCATAATGAATATTTGAGGGGGTGTTGTATCCCCCGATTTTAAGCTAATTGGTTCATCCGTTTGAGAGATTTATAAAAGTGGGCGTAAAATATGGGCGCGGCATCCAATCAATATTCAACAAAACCTATAACATTCTATGCTGCAGGCTCTATCTATGCGTCAAATTTCATGTAAATTCATGAATAACTTCTAAAATTGAAAAAATAGATTTTATTAAAAGTACGTATAAAATGTGTGTGTGTGACTTCCAATCGAGATCTAACAAAGCTTATAACCACCTTGGGCACTTGTGTGTGTCAAATTTCTTGAAAATTAGTTCAGTCAGCCCTTTAGACGTGATACTCAAACAAATAAACAAACTTACACCTCATTTATATAATATATAGGCATATAAGGATTTATAAAATCTTCATTCTATTTCAACATTATAGCTCATTTACAAATGCACGAAATCTAGTTTAAACGAGATTTCAAACAATATCTAGTTCATTTTATTACATTTTAATTAGATTTTCCTTTATTTGTATGGAAAATCTAATTAAAATTTAAAATCTAGTTGGTAATCAGATTTTATCAAAACAATGTCCTAAATAAAAATGACGTTTGTGTTTAAACAAATATTTTTAAAATAAAAAATAACAATGAAAAACTGAATTTCAAATGGAAATTGTACATAAATTAATTTAAAATTTACAAAATTAAAAATTCCGTTAAACATGGAGCATCATATAAAATATTTTATGGATTTTGTTAAATTTGTTGTTTATTCAAAAAATCTACAAGAGCTTCAAAAGTACTTACACTGCCTGCCACTTGAATAAGGAATCACATTTTTTTAACTTTAATTAAGTATATATATATCCTAAACTAAAGTTCAGAAAAAAATAATTTTTTGCGCAACCAAATTTCAAAGTGTTGGCTTTAGTTTCCTGAAGAAATAAAAAATATACATATTTTGTTATACTAAAATTATGCATTTATTTAAAGACACGTATTTCTGTGGTACTATTTCGTGTGTCACTTGTATAAGGAATTCTTTTAATATTAATCATGAAGGCTATGATTTGAATTTCTTTCAATTAAACGGCTAGAGAATTTTTATGGTTTTTTGATAGTTTTTAAATAGCTTTTGTTCAAAATGGGACGTGGTAAGGGTCTTAATAACTCTGAAAAAGAAAAGATTCTGCTTTTGAAATCTCAGGGTCAGTATCCGGTCCAAATAGCCAAAAACATTAATAGAGGAAAGACAGTTGTGTACAATTATTTAAATAACGTGGAAAGATATGGAAAAAACATGAAAGGGCGGAAGAAAATGACAACAACTCCAAAAGAAAGACGAAAAATTCTTAGAATTGCATTAGATTCTGCCATGTCGGTATCAAAAATTCGTGAAAAAAGTGGAGTCAGTGCCAGTCTAAGAACAGTGCACCATATTTTAAAGTCGTGCCCATACATAGTCCGACGAAAACTGCAAAAAAACCACCACTTAATGAAAAACGCAAATCACAACGCCTACAGTTTACCAAAAATACAATGACATCGTCCGACAAATGGTTTACAGTTGAATATTATAGTATAGATAAATATATTTATAATTACATCCAATATGTAACACATTCCAACACGGGAGAAGGGTATATAAGATTCAGCACAGCTGAATATAGCACTCTAACTTGTTTTCTGTTTACTTTGGAAATTTTTGCCATCGTAAGAGTTTTTCTGTTATAGTAAATACTAATTACACTTGACTATAACAGCGTGACTACAATATATGTTATTGTGTGCTAGTGTCTAGACGGCAAATATTACATTGTCTGGACAGGATATATTTTTTTATAACATTTCAAATAGTAATTAGTTATAATAACTTAAAAATATAATATTGATCCTACTTTTATTTATTAATCCATTCCGACCCACAACTCGAATTCAATAACCAATGTTAAGAAAAGCAATAACAATAGACTATGTGACGATGAAACCAAATACATCGCAAGATTATGTTGATAGATATCTACGAATAAGATGGGTCAATCCACTCTAAAATCCGAAGTATTCTTCCTGAAACCGTGCTTAGATCTAGAAAAGGCAGTGAAATATTTCGAAAGACCTGAAACAGATGGTTATATCGATCAATCACTTAATGTAAAGACAGGTGAATCCGACCCAAACACAAAGGACAGTGGAGATATCACAACTGAGAAAATTTTTATCGTTATCAGCAGAAAGGAAAACAGGGTTTATGAGGATAAGATGTTCCAATCCGCCTTGGAATCCGTAGTACCTTTCCCAGAATTGGAAGTACAATTAGAAAGAGGTGTTACCGATCAATCAATTTACGTGAAAGCAGGCCAATCCGCCCCAAACACAAAGGAGATTGAGATATCACCATAAATATCGAAACGAAGCAATGATCAACTATTTTGTAGTTAAAACGAAGGATAAAGATCTAAAAATGAAAGTGGTTTTATCTTAATGGACTTTATAACAGAAAATAAGTTGATAATAGCCAACGAAAGTCAAAAGCCTACATTTGAGACAAGAATCCGTAAGGAAGTTCTTGATGTAACGATAGTAACAACACCTCTCATTGGAAATTCGAATGAATTAACCTTCTCAAACCATAAATAGATTGAATTTGAAGTAAATGTAATGGGTCCGGAACCTACACTGTACTTCAGAAACCCTAGAAAAATAAACTGGGAAATTTTCATCATGCAGCACGAAAAAGAACATCAAACACAGAGAATAGTGGCATAAGGACATACAAAAACTGCGGATAGGTACTAAAAAGTACTAAAATATAACACGGAAGATAAATGGGAACAATATAAAAATAAACTTAAAGAATTTAAAAACAGATAAGGCAGTGCTTCGTTGACAAGCTAAAGGAAATAGAAACAATCAAAGATACTTCTAGACTTAGGAAAATGATGTAGAAAAAAATATTAAAGGTCGGGTGGCACTTGGACAGAGTCAGCAAAAGAGATTTTGGAGGCACTATTCGGAACACATTTTCCAGGTTGTCATTTGAACACGGAGACTACTTCTCGTGAATCAATGTGTCATAACACTACAACTTCTGATATGGATAAAGATCTAATTATGGTATAAAGAATTAATTGGGTCATAAATACGGTATTTATCCAATTACGCTGCAAAAATATAGCAAAATTATTGGGAAGCTATTAAGAGGACTATATAATATATATAATGCCTGCTTACACCTTTCATACGTTCCGACAAGTTGGCGCAAGGTGACAAAAAATTGCAGTTCTATCACTTTGTCCTCTTTTTTGCTAAGAACTCTTGACGGGGTCTTAGATGACCATATACTAGAGTGATTACGTACCATGCCATCAACATGTGTAATTAAGAGGGAAATCAGTTGAAACTGTACTACATAATTTAACGTCGAGAACAGAACAGAGTATATACCAAGTTGCGTATATTATTATTATTAAAATTAAATATATTAGGCGTTGATGTAGTAGCATACGCAGCTGATGCAGTCCTACTAATAAAGGGTAAACTTCCAAGTACTCTTGCGGAGGTATTGGAAGGTGCTCTAAAGTTATTAAATAAATGGGCTATAAAATGTGGTCTGGGTATCAATTGTCAGAAAACAGTACTGGTACTTTTCACAGGAATAATACCTTCTATTAACCCACCAAAACTGGGAAGTAGAACTTCGGAACTTTCAAATGGATCAAAGTTCTTAGGCGCTCTATTCCATAATTGGATATCTAACCTAGAGGAAAGACTAAAGAATGCTTACGTTGCTATGTACTCGTGACAGAAGCTTATCGGTAAATCATTGGGTCTTAAACCAAGTTTGATTAATTGGATAAATAAGGCAATAGTTTGACCACTACTAACGCACGGATCACTGGTTTGATGGCAAATTATGAACACCAAATAACATATTTCCTTTATTGAACGTGTAAATAGGGTAGTGGCTTTGAGCATGGCAGGAGCAAAAAGATCCACCGCCACTGAGGCATTCTCGAAATTGAACCGCTTCTTTTATATGTAAAAGAACACGCAATAAAAACTCAGATAAGGTTGAGCCAAAATGGACAACCAGAAATTCGAAATTGAGAACATTCGTCTCTAATTAGAAAATGTAACTACGAAAATTTAATAACGGATTACAAAGCAACTGAAATTTGGTGGGAGTTCTTTGTGCAAATTTGGGTACCAAACATAGCTCAAGACTTAAAATTTTTGCAGTGTCTGAAGCAGCAAGACTAATATCTATGATGCCGATATATAGAAGCGATATCACAAGATACATAGATAGTTATACTACCATAAAGGCACTTTGTAATAGGAAAATTAAATCAAAGATAGTCAGCCGCTATCATAGAGATCCACGAGTTCTCAACGATCAACACTTTTTAAGGAAGAGGCTACATTTCTCTGCGAGAATGTTACAGATTTAAATTATGCTATAGATTTAAATGTTTTGATTCTTATTTTTTCAGAACTTGGAAAACTTAAGAGGGACAATATGTTAAAGATGCTGAAATTTATAAAGGTAACAAAGATTCATGAAAAATTAGTAATGGAGACACAGCAACATGACAATTTAGGCCCCGAACGGATTGAAGAGGACGACCCACTACATGGAGCTAAAGGGACTTATTATTGTATACATGTTTTTATTTCGTTCTATTTCTCCCTTGAGGATTCACTATGGATCAGCATCATTGAAAATCCCCCTATTGCCTAACCTAACCTATGACTACAAACTACACTGCGTTACATTCCTAGTGTTTTTTCACTGTACCACCGTGTAATTAATAATTTTTAACATACGATTGCATTTAATAAAGACTCAAATTATGTCTATTATATGTAGAAAGTCTACATCTCTTATTCAAGAAACTCAATATCAATTTTTAATTATTCCCCAAAAAATTATAAAAAGGAATACACTTTCTCACCTAGTTTTTTTTCAATACAACATATGTAATATACTTGTTCTCTTTTATTTTGCAGATTTTCAATCTTCTGAACTGACAATTTCTATAACACGGCGTGAACATTCTGGAAACTATACGTGTGTAGCAAGCAATACTCAGCCCGCAAGTGTCTTGGTTCACATTTTTAAAGGTATTGTACAATAAGCATCTTAAAAACATTTTATACGAGGCACAGTGGTTCCAAAAAGCTTTTTTTTAATAATTGTGTTACTTGTGACCCTTTAGAGATATTTAAAATTTAATATAGATAAAGCTGAGGTTTTTCGAGTTAATTTCGAGGAGCACATATCCCTAGCAGGTCAAAGGATAGTGGGTGAACCTCCAAAGTTTGTTATTTGGGTCGAAACAAATGTTGTGTCTAATTTTTTTCACGGTTTTTTATTGCACAAGAATAAATAGTTGGACTAGAAATAATTTTTTCTTTCGCGTGTTGACTCTATTGGCATGTCTAATTTTTTCCCCTTAATAAGGTATATTTCACAGTAACTAGATAATGGTTTGCCCAATTTACACATTGCCTTCAACGCATGTGAAAATTATTACTGTGTAATCTGGAAATACTTACTATACATACATATGTATATCATCAATTCAAATTCTTTTAATATTCAGTTCACACATAGCCTATGGAGCCATTTTTAAATGCTTAAACTTACTATTTGCGCACTTGTGTAAAAAATATATGTGATAATTGCTACCAGTTTCAGCATTAATAAAAATTTAACCATACTTTTTGCATCACTATTTCTTAGTTATAAATAAAAGACAGCTTATTCATCAAATACATAATTGAACAGAGCAAGTTTGCGAGTCTAAATGGTCTTGCAAATTTATAAGTGTTGCACAAAAGATTTTCCATGCAATTTTTGACAGTTCATTTGCGAGTGTGTAAAAATGCACAGATTGCAGTTTGCGAGGGTTTTGCGCATTTTTATTATGTTACTAAAAATTGCAACATAAATTGTATTGGGACAAGATAGTTCAATATATTTATATATCGTTTAGAAAATATTCCAACAGATGTTTTCGTACAAAAATAAATATAGTTTTTTCATATACATACATAATTGTGTTTTTTTTTTTATTTTTTGTGAGTCTATTTTATAATTAATTCTTGTCCCTAAATTACGTAATCTGTTATTTGTGGTATAATACCTTCTTGTCCCAGAAGAATTACTAATGTATTGTGCATATGTCATTTACATTATTAGTTGTAATTAACTTTACAGTTTAAATCAATTTAAATCCTTATTTTAATACGATAATGGTATCAAATTTTTACTCCTTGATCATGAAGTAGATTTAAGAGCATGTAAATTCTAGAAATTATGGCCGATTTCGATGATTTTTAAATTTTAAGAATTCTTTTCTTTTTAATTTTGATTTTTGGGAAGAAATAAAGAATATATTTATACATTATTAAAAAATATGATTCTAAAAATTTTACTATTTTTATAAAATGTGCTCTCCTGTCTACATTTTTGAGCGGGCGGAAACCAGTTTAGTTTCGGCCCAGAATACCAACGCAGCGACACTAATTTTTCTCTTCTAAAAAAAATTGACCCAGAATAACAGCAAACCGCGCAGCTCGCTAATTCAATAGTATATAGTAAATTATTCCCCAAATAAAAATAAATAATTACAGTAAATGCAAAGTTAAATATTTGATAAGAAGAGTAATTAGATTTGGTTCTAAGATCAAACTCTTTAAATTCTATATGATTTCTAAAGTTTACTTGAAAAATATTTTACGTTATACCAAAAAAAAAAAATTATAGTTTGCTATTAAAAAGCAAAATAATCTTTTATTTTAAATTTTTTTACTTATACTAATTACGATATTGTTGTTTTTCATTTTTTGTTTATATAAATAGTGATTATTGAATTAAACAGCTTTAAATATTCAGTAGTTCTATAACATTAAAATTTTCTGTTTAATAATATTTTTTATAAGCTGTTTTTATTTTTTAGTGTATGCAACGCTTTTCACTTTTTTGTTTATAAAAAAGCTAGTCTAGAGAATAAGAAATGTCGCTCTGAAAATAAAATAAATTCTATTCCAAAGAGATCTCTCAAATGTCGCTGTCTCTGTTATTCTGGGCCGACACTAACTTTAAAATATTAATAGTAAATGTAGATCGCTCAAGTTAATGTTAATTTTTTTGATGTTTAAACAAGATTGTTGAAGTATATGTTAAAAAAAAAACAATGTTTAAATATACATGAATGCCACTATGAAAACATTAAAATTTAAGAAGAAAATTTTAACATGATGTTTTAACATCATCTCATCACTAATGGAAACTACTCGTTACGACTGACATTTATATTTAAAAAAATAATCTAAATTTTTTTCAAACTACAAACACATAATAAAACTATTGCCTGCTAAGACAAAAAACAACACTGATATCTGATAGAATTTTGACATTTTGTGCCGTGATTTTACAAAACTACAAGCAATTGTTGTTTTAGTTGATGTTTGGTCACTTTATAATTACATTATGGCTCAGACCAATTCAGATTATATAGTGTCTATATTAGACAATTTTTTATCCAAACGTCAAAATTAACGCGAATTTATGCAAAGTGGAAACATTTGCGCTAACATAACAATTCCTTAATGTTTTTTTATATATGCAATTTGACAGCTGTAACAACCAAAAATAGTAATCAGCTGTTTAACTGAGGTTAGATTAGGTTCAGTGGGTAGCTGCCCAATCGATAGGAGACGGCTCACTTGGGTGCAATTTGGTCCCGTTGTGATACCCTGAGGGATATTGTGATCAGTGTTGATGTTTTGGTTATTTTTAATCAAAATTGGTTATTTTATTTTCCAATGTGGAGTTGATGACTTTTTTCCATTTTGGTTATTTTTTTGTTCATTTTTTAGTTTTAAAAATAAAAAAAAACAATAAAGTTCATCATACATTTAAAAACTAAAAGTTCCTATAATTTCTCACTCCAATTTTAACAGACAATGAAGAAAACAATTTGATTCTAATATTTAATCAAAAACTGAAATGGATTGTAAGAAAGTTCTAACGATGTAACAAACAACCTAAATACTTGTAATTACAAAATGAATTACTATTAAAAAAGAAATGTATTTTTGTCGAAGACCGACTATATGATATCCTACACTATTGTGTATGTGCCTTAAAGTAATACATACTTGAGAGAGAGAATTATAATTTTAAAGCGATCCTTTTGAAACTGAATGCCATGTTTTATGTAGGTTGGCACGAAATTTTTTATAGAATGTTTTAGGATTAAAAATGTTTTATTTGTGTAGAGTTCTGTAGGAATACGCTTATATGTACTTTAAATATTTGAGTTTCAAAATATTACTCCAAGAGAACATTTATTTGGGGACTAGGGGAAACAATGAACCAACTTTGACCAGTTAAGGAGATCAACCAAAATTATTTTAAAAAATAACTGCAATAAAAGTGTTCTATGTATTTTCAATAGGTACACAATTTTCAAATAAAATGTAATATATGTGACTACTTTGGTACATGAAAAATGGATATACAATTTTTTCGTCAAACTTCCTAATTAAATATCTTTTACTTTAAATCTTTAGATTTCTCTACAAAAAATAACCCTTATTTTCCCCAGACAAATAACATATAATTGTAAAAGTCAACCTTATTTTCTTTACTGTTTGACCCAGTTGTTTTGTAATTCTAAATTTATTACAATCTGGTTTGCTTTCGACATCATACAAAATTGGATCCGGGTCCACATTTTGATAAACATTGTTGTAAACAGTTAAATTTTAAATACTTTTTTCTCCTAAAGACTAACTAAAGTTTATGATTAATATGCAAAGTATCTCTGCTTGGAGAATTCTGCATTGATCTGAGAATTTAAAGAAGATATTTTTCCTATAAAAGGGAATAGTCAGGATAGTTGGAGTCCAGTATAATCCTAAGATACTTCGCACTATCTGACACTTGTAGTTCAACAATGTTTAGGCGTGCAAGTGGGAAAGGTGGAATCTTATATCTTCTAGAGAAAAGGACAAGTTCCGTTTTTCCTGGAGTTACGCTAAGGTCACTAATTGTACTCCATGTACTAAGTAGACCTAGATCAGTTTGCAGGCGGTGTGAGATGGTATCCAGATATTTCCTAGATTCAACCACCGCAACATCGTCCACGTAGACAGTCTGAAACTTCAGTGAATCAAGTTCCCTGAGTAATGAGTTTACGGCGTTATTCCAAAGAAGTGGAGATAAAACTCCCCTTTGAGGAGTACCCCTATACGCTGCCCTGTATACGGTAGACGCTCCCATGTTGGATATTACAACCCTATTAGTTGAAAGTCTCCATATGAGACTTGTGATCGACTGGTGTACGTCCAGTCTTTCCAAAAACATTTTGATTGCCTTCGGAGTCACATTATTAAAGGCTCTTTCTATATCAAGGAAGGCCACTAATGCATATTCCTTATGCTGAGAAACTTTTCTAGCAAACGAATGTAATGCAGTCTCAGTAGATTTGCCCTTCATAGAGGCGTATTGACACGCTGATAACAGGTTAGGGTGATCGTTCTACGAAGGTGTAGGTAGATCAACTTTTCCAATGTGTTCAAGGGGAAGGTCGTCAGACTGATAGGTTTGAAGTCTTTCGGTCTTGTATATGAGGTCTTACGAACTTTTGGGATACATCTAGTCCATGACTCAGGGATATAAGAACATGACAGCATGCTGAGTATATCTGCATTGTACTGCAGGTCCGCACGTATGATGCCATCACGACCCAGGGACTTGAATGGGACAAAGCTCTTTAGAACCCATCTCAGTTCATTATCCGTTATGGGAATGGGAACATTATAGATAATTTCTGAAGATATCGCAGAGCTCTCCGTTAAAGGGAGGCTGCCAGAAAAATGTTAGTCTATTAAAACATCTAAGGTCTCTTGACTGCTTATAGTTTCTGGATGAAACTTGGAACAGCAGGTGATGCCAGAATTTTGCGGAGACGCTACAGAAAGCCTCCGGGATTTTTCGCATTTCTTATCTGGTTTTTAAACTTGTTAACTGAGAACTTATAAATAGACCAGTTTCCTAGTCTCTTAGATTCATTGAATAAACGTTTCGACTATCGCGGTGTTCCATTAGTGTGGTTTACTCCTTCATTTGCAGACCTTAGGTCTACCTGCAAGAGAAGGATATCTCCACGACCATTGGTGTTTATCATCGATCTGAACCGAACTGTCTCTGTCATCCCCTTAGACCTGGAGGAAGATTGACTCAAAGCCATAGTAAATCTTCCCACTTTTCTCTCGAAGAGGTGGTAATGACACCTTGTTCATTACGATCACAATCTTTCTGGATGTCCCTTACCTTCTCTTGCTGATTATTTTTGGACGCCCGCAGATTAGCCTGGCCAGGTGCCTTCACTAGACTAAGTTGAACAACAGTCGCTCTCGATTCACTACACCCCGAAGTTGACAACGTGAGAATAGGGTCTCTGGAGATTGTAAGACCCCCGACTGGATACAAATAAAAGAAATAAACGATTTGCATTTTATACTTGCTGCCAAGTTTCTCAACTTCCGTCCTACTGGGGTTAAACAGATCACCAAGCCGCCCACTTTGGGAACAGGTACTGGTAGATTTTGCAAACACAGAATGTGTGGACATGAGTATTCATTAGACTCGAAGTACTAGTTCCATCGAGATGTCCATTCCTGGCGAGAATGGAAAAACATCGAGAGAGAACGTCTGATAGTCGCCCCTATGGGGAAAATAGACGCTATGAGACAGGGGGCCGGGGGATAGTACTTTGTTTATACTTGCCATGAGCTCCTTTGATATGGGTATCCCTGCCAGTACGGCCTCAGGGACTTTATACTTTCGCCCTCGCATCGCGCCAAGATGACTACCCTTCGCGAGGGTTAACTGAGGTTAAGTTGTATAGATTCGTACTGAGTTTGACGTTTGTCATGATACAAATTTGTCTAGTATAGACACTACCTTAATTAGGTAATGACATTAAAACAGCTGATAACTTTTTTTCTTATATGGCGGCTTGCGCTCTAGAATCCTTAGCGTCAAATTAATGTTTATGTTTAAATATTTTTTTAATTTTTTATTTACTTTTGAGTAATTTTGCCTTTTTATTTTTTTATATGAAATGTCAAATGTGTTTTTGTTTTTTGTAAACAAAAATGTGAAATATCAAAAATAAAGTTGACATAAGAGATGCCAATGCAAAAACAAAATAAATGACCTCCATTGTTTGAATTCGCCGTGGCTCATACGTTGTTTGCTATTAACTTCGTGCCATATACATGTAAATAGCCGATCATCTTCGTATTCTGAACAATAAGATCGCGTAGCACTGATTTATGTATACATATTCGTGTGTAATCACTGCTTGCATATACAAAAAAATAACAACACTGATACCCAGCTGACCACAAACTTCGCTAAAGATATCGCCTTCGAACATTTCGCAAACATTTCTCTGACAAAATATTCGAGAACGACTATCGTTGGCGATCCGAATATTTTTCTTTCTCGAAAGTTCCTTTATCGTATTCTTTCATTCTCGAAAGTTGTTTTATCGTATTAATAGTAAACATTTAGCGATATCAATAGCGAAACGTAGAGGTATTCGTTTTTGATATCAAAAAATTTTAAAAATTAATCGATATCGAATTAGTTTAATTTAAAATTAAAAGCTGATATTTAAAGTTGTGTTTTATTTAAAATATACAATATATAAAATATTTAAAACATATACATAATAATAAATTATAGTTGAGAAATAAAAATTAATTTGACGAACAGTAAAATTAACAAAGACGTTTACATAAGACTGGTAATATTTAAAGGATTTTGTTTAAATATCAAATTTAGCCATATGTAAATATTTTTCTCAAATATTATTAATTTTTCTGTAGCTCAAATGCACATCTTTTAGGGCAAAATTTCCTGAATTAAACAAGAAAATAAATTAGGTGTTTAGATGAATATGATATTTTGAAAATATCTATAGACTTACCAATTTTTCTAAATTTTATCGTTATATTATTTGTTTATTAAAATTTACTGAAAATTAACTAACATCAACATATTACATTACCAAAAGCGTGAACTACTTATAATTCGGGTAAGACAGTAGTCTTTGTCTTACTCGCTACGTCATGTATACGGTAAAATTGTGTGCGTTGTTAACAGTTTTAACATGAAAGTAGAAATTTAAATAATTTCCTAAAAAATATGGGTTTAGTTTCGGGTTGAAACGACAACCTTCTGAGTGCTACGCAGTCGCTACGAGCGTTGCCAGTAAGTCTTATAAATGTGAAAAAATATACACAAATTGGGAAATGTTTAATACAAAATAAAAATTTAGTCCAAAAATAACAAAAAAACAATTCAAAATATTGAATAATTTTTCATATGAAATATAATCCAAATATTGGATTTGTAAATAAAATATACGAATACAAAATGTTACGTTGATTCTAACATTTGTATGAGTTCAAACACTTTAGAGTGATTCCTTAAAGTAGGCCTTATATGAGAGCTATGGTAAATTATGAGCACAAAATTATTTGTGTCGAATATTAGCTTTATACTAACATTTGTGTGGGATTTATGCACGTTAGAGTGATTTTCGTTAGAGGGGTTTATATTGGTGCTATGGTCAATTATTGACCAATTTTCATGAAATTTGGTATAAAGATTGACACTTATACAAAAATTCTTTGCACTGAATTTCATTACAATATTTATTCGTTTTATAATCGTTTAACCCCTATACCGGGAGGATATTTGTAAGCGGGCTATGTGAAATAATGAACCGATCATAACCAATTTCAACAGATTTCGTTTTTAGGCAAAAATAATTATTCGTACCAAATTTCGTCAATATATCTTTAAAATTGCGACCTGTACTTTGCTCATAATATTTACATGGACAGCCAGCCAGCTGATCAGACGGACGGACATCGTTAAATCAACTCAGAAAGCGATTCTAAGTTGGACGGTATACTTTAAGGTATGAATAATTTTTTCTATGCGTTACAGACATCAGCACAAAAACATAATACCCCAATCACCAGTGGTGATATAGGGTATAAAAAGCTCGCGTACTTGGGCTTTGGCATTCGCTGTTCTAGAATGACTCTAGATTCTCTTCGTTTAAGTTCTCTTGCATGCAAAAACATGAAAATACATTGCTTTTTATTTAAATGATAAATCTTCGCGAAATTTAAAAAATTGACAATTTCTCGAAACATTTCATTTCGATATCTTATTGAGAAAAGTTAAATATTCGAGATTGATGTTTTTAAAACTATTGAAAATTATTTGAATGCTTACCAATATTGCCATTTTAGCATTTTTTTGCTGGATTTAGCAGATTGGTTTAGCAGATTGCAAATTTATTTTGAAAAATTCCGCTAAATGCTTTTTAGCATACTGAAAGCAGATTTTTGGCATAATTTTCAACACAGAAGACAAATGCTTACACTAAATTCCGTGCATCGATTTACTTTGAAACTGTGACTTAAAATTTTCCCTTAACAAAAACCTTGTGATAGAAAACTTCATTAGATAACTTACTGAAAATCTCTATCAGAGAAAGAAATTTCGTCTGATGCAAAATTATCAAATATATCACACTACACATTGGGAATTGTGGGATTTCTGTTGACAAATCTAAAAAAGTGAATAACACTTGAAATTAAGCATCAAAAAATCTACTCAGGTGTAAACTTTTATTCCAAAACATCCACTAACAAAAATTTTATTGCATAAATAAAAATTATTAATTTGCACAAAATCTCAAATCAAGGCTTTTGCTTAAGTGAAAATACACGTATTGATGGTAGAAGTGTAATTTCACTTAAAAGTAAAACACTTCGTGTATGAATATTACTTAAAACCATTTGTTATATCTAAACCGATTTGATTTTTATATGAAGGGATTCTGCTTAACATGATCTGCAAAACACATATTCGCAAGCATTTCTCATTTCTTTTAGTTTATGAGATATTGGGTTTCAAAGGTTAAAATTGTTATTTTTTGACGTACTTTTGTGAAGTTTTTTTCGCTGTAGCGGTTCCAAATTTCACCCGATTTTTTTTTTAATATTTTTTTATTTTATTGGCAACAAATAATAAAATCGTGAACAGAAAGAATTTTGAAAAAATCTTTATAGAATCAAAAGTTATATGCATTTGAACTTTGAAAAAATAAATATTTCACGTTTTTTTGCAAAAAAAGTGGTCATATTCTTTTTCTGCTATTTTCTTAAGTAATTTTTGAAAGTTTTTTGAGAATTACGGGATTTTTTTTATATTCGGCTGTGCCGAATCTTATATACCCTTCATCCGTGTTGAGATGTGTTATATGAAAATTAAATACCTTATATTGGATGTAATTACAAATACATTTACCCATACTATGCCTATGTAAACACAAGAAACTTTACAAAATTTGCATTTTCATATAAAGTTAGAATAGAATCAAGATTTTATAAATCCTTGTTTGTGTATCAATCACGGCTGAACTGATTTGCAAGAAATTTGACACACAGATAGTACCAGTGCCAGAGGTGGTTATAGATCTCGATTGGAAGTCACATCTACATTTTACTCCCACTTTTCAATTCTACACGTTATTAATGAAGTTATTTACATGAAATTTAACGCACATATTTTGGATCTTGATCGCATGCCCCGCCCATATTTTATGCCTACTTTTTTAAACTTTCCATAATGAATACACAATGTTCAGGTTATTGTCCTTTATCATAAAGCTGGTAATTCTACAAATAAAATAACACATTTGTCGTCAAAATTGATGCACAAATCTTGATTTTATTCAAAATTAAGTGAAAACAAGTAAGAAAGATATAGTCGGCCAAGGCCGACCATATGATACCCCACACCACTGTGTAAGTCCATCAAAATTCGTGGAGGAATCTTATATTAGACATGTGGACAATTGTGAACCGATATTTTTACTAGGTGTAAAATAAAATATACGAATACAGAATATTACGTTAACATTTATATGAACTTATTATATTTATTATATGAGTTATGTGAATTTATGCACTTTAGGGAGATTCTCGAAAATGGGCTTATATAGGAGCTATGGTAAATTATGGAGCGATCCTCATAAAATTCGTCACTGTGATTTCTACTTATATAAAACTTATTTGTGTCGAATATAAACTTGATAGTAACATGTGTATGTGATTTTCGGAAGAGAGTTTTATATGGGAACTATGGTCAATTATGGACCGATCTTCATGAAATTTTGCACAAAGATTGATACTTATACGCAATTTCCGTATACCGAACTTCATTAAAATATTGCTATATTTAATGGACCGATCATAACCAATTTCAATAGACTTCGTCATGGTGTTATGAAAGTCCTACTTGACAAATTTCATTCAATTTTTTTTTTTTTTTTATTGAAAATTAACATATAATTAAAATTATAAGTTAATTAAATAATTAGCAATAGCAACTTAGGCATTCAACATATTATTATTTACAAATATGTATATAAGGTATTGAAATTCAATTAAATGTTAACTTTAAACCATTTGAATAAGATACATTATTTTTAATCAATTTTATATAAAATAAATATTAAATAGAATTATAAAGGTTTATGGATTTTAAATATTTAATTATTACAGAGTTATTCTCGTCTGTTGGATCAGCAAGTAGGTCAATAGGGTTTTTATCTTTGAAACATCTGGATTTATGGTTCTGATAATATGGGAATTCAAGTAGCAGATGGTTTGGATTGGTGGGGTATGATATCGGGCAATTGCTGGGAAGAGTAATTGGGATATTTGTGATGTAGCCGTGTGTAATTTTTGTATGACCAAATCTTAATCTAATGATTTTAATTTTATTCGTATTTAGATTTTTATAGATATTTGATAAAATTTCAGAGCTGTTGCTGAAAAGATGTGTCTTATTTATAAAATATATAGATATGTATTTCGATATATCTTTTGTGTTAAAGTTATCGGTTGTAATTAGCGGGCCCTTAAAGCATATTTAGCTACAGTATCCACAAACTCATTGCCAGTTATATTGCAGTGGCTAGGAATCCAAATTCATTTAATGTGCGAGTATCTTCTAGTGATGATGTTACAAATTTTTTAAACATATGGATTATTGTTTTAAGTATTTAAAATCGATTTAATGCAGGAAAGAGAATCGCTGCAGATAGCGAATTCCCTTTTTTAAAGGCAATTAATTAAATGGCTTTTATTAACACAGTTAGTTATGCCATCAGTATAGAACTGTGTTCTGGAAGAATGTTTAAATAAATAACATTTTTCTCAGTTGTAACACTGAAACCGATACTGCTTTCGTTTTTTGAGCCGTCTGTGTATATTAAAGTATAATTATTATTTATCTTGAATGTCTTTAAAGACTATTGAAGTAGATTGGGTTATGTTTATTTTTTGCAAATTGGTGTTGTTATATCAATACTATTTCGCTTTAGTGACCAGGGAGGGTAGTTTTTTCCGACGGATATCTGATGGGTGATTGACATGTTGATATCCTCACAGAAATGTTTTATTTTGGTAATAGTTAACGGAATTCTGAAACTTTTTCTTTTTTTTGATCTTTTAGTCCTTAGAAGTGAAGTATAAAGCGGAGTTTTTTTTATCGTAGAAACATTTGTATATTTTTGTGATAAGAATATCTCTTTGTACTTCTAGTGCTAAGATGTTAGCTTCAGCATAAAGGTTATATATACTAGTTGTAGGAAATGCACCTAAAGCACATCTAAAGGAATAGTTAATAAGTCTTGTTAATTTATCTCGTAGAGATTTTGAAGTGAAAACACATATTGGTAAACCATAATTTACTTTGGAAAGGACAAGGGCTTTCACAACTCTTAATAGTATGGCTATATTGCAGTTGAATTTGGAACTGGTTAGGCATTTAATAATAGTTTTAGAGTAGGATTTTTATTTTTATTGGATTTTAAAATTAGGTTAATATCGTCAGCATACGATGTAAATTTGACAAAGTTTATTATAGGCGATTATAAATAAGATGACTGAAAGAGGAAAACCTTATGGGATGCCATTAAAAAGGGGTAGACTAGTGACTTCATGATCTATGTACAACATACTATCTGTTGTTGATTTACCTTTTGTAAAGCCAAACTGTCTTTTATCTAATAAGTTTTGCCTTATTACGAACCGCCATATTCGGTTGGCAACAATTTATTCTAGCACTTTTGAAAGACAGGGATTTAGCGATATAGGGCGATAAGAGTCTAAATTTGTATTGTTACCTCCTTTTTTATAAATTGGTATAGTTAAGCTAATTTTAATCTGCTGTGGAATGTCGGAATTCCATATGTTATTGAATGAATGTAGCAATCGTTGTTTCACTACGAGTGGAAGTTTCTTTATCATTGGATAAGAAATTCTATCTATGCCGGGGGTTTTACCTTTTAGTTTTTTAAGACTGTATTTAATTATCATAAACTTATATTGGATTCTATTTTAGAAGATTCAGGTGTTGGATGATTTACTCGCAGATTTGTTAAGATGTTTAATATATTTGTTTTAAATTCAGTGGAGAAGTTTATATCAGATGATTTTTGTGACCAAAATTTTCCAAATTCAGTTGCTATTTCATAATTATTGGTTAAAAGCTTATCAGGAGATGTTAGGGGAACAACTCCATGTATAGTAGGTGTCAATTTATAACCTATGAAAGATCTTATATTTGCCCATATATTTTCCACTCGAGAATTAGGATTTATAGTACAGGTGAAGATAAATAAAGCCATCTTTTGTAATATTTTTATTTCTCGCTTAAGTATAACGTTGTTTCTTTTAAAATTGATTAGATTGTCAGCTGTCATGTTCCGTTTGAATGCGTTCAATGCACTATTTTTATTTTATTTTTTGAAAAATTCTAGATTCCACCATGGATCCCTTTTCCGCGGCGATGGTTGAGTTTGGGGTATAGAAATGTTATCTGCTTGATAAATGATTTTACTGACATTAGTTGTTTCTTTATTAATATTACTGATTATTGGGCGTTGGGATTTAAAAAGTAATTCTTTAATTTTGTAAATGGGACGAAATGTTGGTTTGGTGTGATCTCGTTGGCGGAATAAGGAAATGATAATAGGAAAGTGGTCTCTTCCGTGAAAAGTGTTTTATATTTTACATTCAGTGTGTGAAGTACGAGGATGAACAAAATGATAAATCTTCATATGAAAATGTGGAGTGTGTGATAAAGAGAGTTGGAGATAAGTCATTTAATAATGTGAGGTGATTTTCAACTATATAATTACCAAGTATTTTGCCTTTTCTATTGTAGAATGGTGAGCCCCAGGATCGGTGCCAACTGTTGAAGTCATCGGTTATTAATACTGGATGGCTTATATTATTAAAAACATTATTGAAGTTTTCGCGAGAGAATATGATGATACTATTTTAAATTTCATTTTAGAGTGTATTTCCATATAGATGGTATCAAAATAATCCCTTACGTCTATTTATCTATGCTGTTGGATGAGTTAAGAGTGAAAAAGTTATAATTTATTGAAGTGGGTATGTATGATTTGTCGTGAATGTGTGTTTCTTGTAGTGTAATTATTTTCGGAGAATATTGTTTTATTAGCAGTAAAATTCCATTATAGTTATTAGTATAGCCGTTTATATTCCCTTGAAGAACGTTTATTGTCATAATAAATTTAAAGATGATGATTAATTATTGGTATTTGTAAGTAATGATATATTTTTTAAGTTTCGTGTAACGAACTTGTGGTCTAAGATTTCAAAACATTTTTGGGCCTGTTTTGTACGTTTGTTAGTGCTATTATTAGCATTTCGCAATTATCTTCTTTTAGTTCATAGTTTACTTTTTTCAATATTTTGTTTACTTTGTAAACGTTTTGTTTTTTAAGTTGGATTAAGATTTCGTCCTCTGTTATCCCACGAAGGTTATTTGAATAAATAACACCTTTAACATAATTTAGTGATTGATGTTCGGATAATTCTATTTTAATAGACGGCGAATTTAATTGTATTAAGTTTTTAGTTTTTATTAAAATTGTACCATTAAGTAATTTTTTGCAGGTTTCCACTTCACCCCCGCAAGTACTATCGATTACTTTTTTTATTAAGAAAGATGAGACTTCCGACAGATTTTTTTTACTGTTCACTCTTTTCATTAAAAGATATTTTGGACCGGGTGTTAATATTGTTAGAGATTTGTTTTTGTCCATAATAATGGGAGGTTTATTATTTTTACCGGGATCCGGTGGGTCGCCCATTATAATTAATTAAAAATGCAATACAAATTTGTGATTAATAGATTATTTATTTTGAAAAAATAAAACAAAAGTAAATGCACAAGCGATAAGAGAGAAAACACGACTTTTGTAAACAACTTTACAATAAGAACTGACATTGAATTATCATCAAAATTGCGACCTGTACTTTGTGCACAAGGGTTACATGGGCAGCCAGGCAGACCGACGGAATGACGGACGGTCATCGTTAGATCGACTCAAAGAGTGATTGTGAGTCGATTGATATACTTTAAGGTGGATATTGGATGATTTTTTCTGTGCGTTACAAATATCAGCACAAACGCATAATACCCTAACCACCTATGGTGGTGTGGTGTTTGTATGTGAGGTGTTTAACTAGATTCCCCATAGTCCCTTGTTTTGTTTATGCAGCTTTCAGGGAGACCAGCTAAATTGTAGGCGCTCAAAAGAGGTGCCAAAAGATTATGTTATTTTACTAATACATATTTACATATAGAAAGAAATTAAAATTATATATATAAATTATATTTCAAGAAGGCATTTAATTTATATGTGTCGTACAGATGTGTTCAAGATTTACGTGGGTACCTGCCTGACGGCCCAACCCCACGGTGGTCTTAACACCGGGTGAGTACAATGCGCCCACCACCTGATTTTTTCGCGATCTGTAGTTATGCCCCCATCTCCTATAACATAACCTAAATAATGGACCTTAGTTACACAAAATTTACTTTTGGCCACATTTAATGTTAAATTTGTGATGCTATTCTTACCAAAACCTCTATGTGGGACTCAAAATCCTCTGAGACAATGACCAGGTCATCTAAATAGCCAAAAACTGAATTCTTTAAATCTGCAGGGATAAGTTCGTCAATTAATCTACACATAGTTTGTGGCGCATTATATAGCCCAAAGGGCATCACCACAAACTGGTACAATAGTCTCCCGGGGACAGTAAAGGCCGGGAGACCATTATCGAGACCAATTTACCAGTAGGCATCTTTAAGGTCGAGTTTTGTAATTATGTTGGCTTTGGGCAATCTGGCAAAGATACCACCGATATTAGGTAAGGGATGCGTGTCTTTTCTAGTAACTAGGTTCAATTTTCGGGCGTCAAGACATAAACGAATTTTGTTTGGTTTGACGACCAACCTCATAGGCGAGCTCCAAGGCGACGATGATGGCTCAATCACACCTAAAGCTAGCATCCCATCAATCTCCTGAAACATGTGCTTCTCCACTGCTGGAGACACAGGGTAAAACCTTTGTTTTACAGGAGTGGCATTACCTACATCAATTTTATGCTCAATTCGTTTTGTCCTGCCCAAACCTTGTTTTTCGAAACTGGGAAATAAACTAATTATTGAGTCTAGTGTTTTTCGTTGATCCTGAGTCAATGGAAAGAAATTTTCGTCAGTGAAACGAGAAGATTTTGAAAAATCAGCTAACACATCAGACATACTATTCGAATAATGTAAAATAGACGGAATATATTGTGAACTATTTAAAGCGACAATATTAGCAGAGCCAATACATTCTGGGCAAAGATTAAACGACTTCCAAAAGTCTAACCCTAAAATAAGACGTTGGGAAATAGACGGAATTATAAATAATTTTATTGTTTTTGTGGTAGTTTTGAAAGTAATGTCAGCATCTAGCCAACCCAGAATAGATTGTAGTCTGCCATCAGCAGTTTTGACGAAGGACTTACATTTGTTAAAGTTCGAAAATTTGGAAAAGTCATGCCGTGCTAAATCTGCCCCAATGCAACTTATATTGGCTTCTGTGTCTAGAAGACCAAATTCACAAAATTCTAGAAAATGAACTTTGGCATAGTATCGCATATCTTTGGAATCAGAAACAATTGTAGAAATTAAAAACTTCCTACAAATTTTCTTTCCCAAAGTTGATGAAATTGACATTACGTTAAGAATTTGGTTTCTCTTTTCCATATATACTTGCCATAGTTTATGATATGGTAAGCGGGGGAAAATTATTCCATTTCGATCTTCAGCAGATTTTAAGTAATCTTCATTAATAATGGTTTTGTCAACATTGCGTTGGAGGATTTTTATTTTTTCATACTCATTTTTATTTAATAATAGGAAATATGGATATGGATTTTTTATAAAACCTTGAAAGTGTTAAAATTTTTAAAGGAATTAAACACCAAATTTTTGGGAAATATAACAATTATAAAAATAATTTCAAAATTTCTTCATTTATTTTAATCCTATTAAAAGAAATTTTTAAAATAATTCGCATAAAGTTTTAATATTAAGATTCCAAATCTTTTTGAACAAAACTGAAATTTTTCAAACAAAATAAATATGGTCTCCAATTAGTTTCAGTAAGAGAAAAGTAAGACAAGTAATTACGAAAAATAAAGCTAAGTACTTAAATAATCAACTAATCAAGTTCAATATCCTGACCAAGACATTTTCATAATCAAAAATAACTTAGCCTGACATCAAACATCATAAAAGAAAAATGTTTTCTATCACTATCGACAAGATAAAAAAAGGACTATTTATATTAATCGGTTAACTTATTCGAACTTTAAATCCTCAAATAGTTAAATTTCCATAAAAGCTTAACTCATGATAATAGGAACATTGCAAATTTATGTGTGAAATGAAATCTAAAACACTCAAAAGAAATTTAGAGCAGAAAGAACGAGCTATCCTTTCGTGCCACACGTTGGGCAACATTTTTGTAATGTAATGTAATTCAATTGGTATTATTTTTAATTATTTTGTAAATATGCACAAAAATTATTGTACCCTGTTTAAACCACCAATAAAAATTACCAAAGTCAAGAAAACTAAAAGAACCACACTCTATTCTGTACATAATAAGTTTAACGTTCATAATACTTGTGGTTTTCGAAAGCTAAAGAAATTAAGACTTTGGGAGCCATTGGAACGCTAGCAAGCAGCCGGGTGCGGGGTTCGTGCCTTATTTCCTACGCCTTCATGTTTATTACATGCTCTAAATCTAGTCATAAATGAAAATAACGTTAATTAAAAGGAATATAATTGAAATTAAATAAATACTTTGCCTAGTTATACGCTATCCCGATGTTATGGATGCAAATGCCTCATTACCCTCACTAACCTATGTTCTAGTGGCATATTTTTGATTTACTAGAACCCCAAAATATATCTTATCTTATAATCTCACACTGTTACTAATAAGAAGACCAAACTTTTAATTTACACGATCATAATATACATGTTTATTTTACGAGAATTCAAAACAATTCATAGTTTGTAAAATTTTGAAGAATATAAAATTTAAATAAAGTAGATTCTACTAAAATTATTAGGAAAAGGAAATTATATTCATAATAAACAAATTTTAACAAACAAACTTCGGAAAATAAATTTTAACAATTTTATATAATATTTTATAATAATAATTTTATATAATGATAATATGCTTTAACAAACAAATTAAATACATTTCTTTTAACAAAATTTTGGGACAAAAAAAAATTATAAATTTTTTATGTTAAAACAAACGCTAATTCACACCAAATATTTGATTAATAATGTGTGATTTTTTGATATACTTTATAAGTTTAAAACGAATTTTAAAAAATATATATATTATATAAATTTGTCCATATTTAATAAATTTGGACCCATAGTGCGTTTTTTTTAATAATAAGATCAAAAAACAAAAGCAAAAAAAATTAGCATAGTTAATAAATAAAATTAAATAAAATCACTCACCAACCGAAAAATCTGTAGAAGGCCTTCTCCATGACTTCGATGCGTGCTACAATGTGCTGTAAAAACTTTTTAATGTTTAAAAGATTTCTTACATTATTAATTTTGTTTGGTTTTTGTTAATATTTTGGGATGCACTATTTAATTTTAATCTTTACTCAATAATAATTAATTATTTAACGTTTTTCGAAAATTCATTGTTTTATTATTATTTTTATTTTTACGTTTACTTTAACAAATTAGCATTTAGGTATATCAGAACTTTAGAATAGTTAATTTAGATAAATTAAGTTTAGCAAATTTTTAGGGAAATTTAGGTAAATGACATTTTTTTAATTTTTTTTTCTTTTTATATATATATATATTTTCTTTTATCAATTTTCATCAAATTAGTCTTTTAAACATATTGAGGGATGAAGCGAACACTACACGGTGTAGGGTGTAAATAAAAGGTTCTTTCTTTTGCAATTTCTTTTGTTTTTTAAATTTTTGTATTTGCCTATGTTCGGTAAATTAGCGAAATAACATTGAAAATGAAAGTGTTAATTAATTCTAGTTTTTTATATAATCAAATTTTAGTTATTAGGTTTTTTTTTTTAAATTTAAATTTTAAATATATTTAAGATAATTTTTATTTATTCATTTGTTTATTTTTTTCACTGTCTTGTAGGGTCTTCTGTGTTTTAGAAACACTGTTTTGTTATTTTTAGTTACATTTGGGAATAACTGTTTTTGAATTTTGAGCTTTATTTTATTTTTGTTTTTGGAACATTGTTTTTGTTATAAATTTGGAATCACTTGTTTTATTGTATTGTTGTAACTGAGTTTTGTGCTGAGTAAAGATGTTCAGAGCTGAAGTTTCATAGGAGAGGAAAAGGTGACTAAAACGGAATCGCAAATTTCCAGGACAGAAAGTATAATTTTCATTGAAGAAGTATATCTTTTCCTATAAGGTTTAAATTATTTAAAGAAATATAAAAAAAAAAACTAAAGTGGTTTAAATTTACCTATATGCGAGTGAAATACTAAATTACCAATTTATTAAATAGATAACTTTATGTTCTTGAAACTTTTAGTTGGAAATTTTATTCCGATAATTGCGATATTGATGTAGTCACTCGGATGATTTACAGGAAAAGGATCTTCTGTAAGTTTCTTATGTCAAAAGAAACTTTATTTATGCAAAATTTAGAACAAATTTGACAATAAATGTCAACTAATTAAAGATAAAATTATGTTGCCACATAAATTAACCATAATTTATCCAACTCTCAAATCATTTTAAGTAGTATATTTATGTACCTTCGGGATCAACTTTTTCATACAAAATTCGGTTCATGCATAGCTGGGGTTGTGGTTTTTTGAAATGTGAAATGTGTATGTGTAGTGGTATGATTGTATGTTGTTTATGTTTTCCATCCCTGGTTGATAATGTGTTTGTTGGTGTGTGGTATTGAGGTATTGGAATGTGTGTGTTGTGAGAGTGAGAGAGAATAATTATTTGGTGTGAGAGAGTATTGTCAGGTGAATTTGTGTGTGTTAAGGTTTTGAGGATTGATTTTGTGTGTGATGGAAGAAAACCAGTTTTAGTGTATAGATAGAAAATAGATAACTGTTGTGTTTTTAAAGATCAAGGTGGTTGAAATGTGTATTTTCCTCGTTCGTGATTGATGGTTGGTTTTATGTTGGCTATGGCGGAGATATATATTTATATTTTTGTTGGTGTTTTGTTGTGTTAATTTTTCTATGATTGTTTGCTATCTATAGATCTTTCTGGATGGGATTTTGTAACCTAAAATATTTGTATTTGTTGTGAGAGAGAGGGGAAGTGTGGGTTGTGAGACATGAGAGAGAGGGAATAGTTATTTGGTGTGAGACAGTGTTGCCAGATAGATTTGTGTGTGTTAGGTTTTGAGTTTTGATTTTGTGGATGATGGAAGAAACCCAGTTTTAGTGTAGAGAGAAAATGCTTGCCTGTTATGTTTTTAAAGATCAGTATGATTGAAATGTATGTTGTTTATGTTTTGCATCCCTGGTTAGTAAGGTGTTTGTAGTTTTGAGAAAGAATGTGAATACATTTTTGTGATAAGAAATGTAAACATTAGTATTAGTAGTTTAAAAAATTATTATTATTGTAGAGAGGGATATGTTAACAATTGACAATAAAAAATGTTATTTACTACCAAAGAGATTTTATTTCTGTGATTCTAATTGTTGTAAATAATTTATAAAAAAGTATTTTTAAATAAAAAACAATTGTTTTATTTATAAATTATTATTTATTTCTTATAGTTTTTATATTTTGTTAAAGGTACAGTTTATACAGTTTTTTAAATTATTGAAATTTATAATTTTCCTAGCTTCATCTTCTGCTACTCTCCTTAAGATTTCATAATCATAACAATCACAAATTTTCGGTCCAGCTCTAGTATTCTTATCAGCCCAAACACAATCTTCTAAATAGTTATCATTTTTGTTTAATGTTCTTGGTAATTTTCTTATTTGTTCTAGATGTTCTACTGTATACTCATTAGTAATTATGAATTTCATTGGTTTTAGTTGTTATTTTTTATATTTTCTATTCTATTTTATTCATTTTCTATTCTAATCTATTCTATTCTAATCTATTCTACTCTAATCTATTCTATTCTGTTCTATCCATCTATCTATCTATCTACCTACCTACCTACCTATCTACCTACCTACCTACCTATCTACCTACCTACCTATCTATCTACCTACCTATCTATCTATCTATCTATCTATCTATCTATCTATCTATCTATCCATCTATCTACCTACCTACCTATCTATCCATCTATCTATCTATATATCTATCTATTTATCTATCTATCTATCTATCTATCTACCTATCTATCTATCTATATATCTATCTATCTATCTGTCTATCTATCCATCTATTTATCTACCTACCTACCTACCTATCTATCTACCTATCTATCTATCTATCTATCTATCTATCTACCTATCTATACATCTATGTATCTACCTACCTACCTACCTATCTATCTACCTACCTATCTATCCATCTATCTATCTATATATCTATCTATTTGTCTGTCTATCTATCTATATCTCTATCCATCCATCTATCTATCTATTTATCTGTCTATAAATCTATTCTATTCTATTCTATTCTATTCTATTCTATTCTATTCTATTCTATTCTATTCTATTCTATGTCATCCACTTATAAATTGTTTAAACTACTATATCTATTCTATAAATTTATAATATTTACAAAAACCAATAACATGAATTTAAAATAGTGTCTTAGGTATTGGAACTAAATCGCTATTTTCATATTAAACTTTTTCTTTGCATACATATGATAATTTTTCATGTATACCTCCTTCTTTAAATATCTTAATTTTAATTTAGTATATATTGATAGATACATACTATATTAAATTTAGATGCAGTTCTAATAACTGTTTGAAATAAGTACACTCTTATCTTTTTAATAAAAAATGTATAAAGATTTGCTAATCGATCAAACTTCTATCAATTCTGTTCAAACTAAAGGTATAGGTAATACCTGATTAAAAAGTTGTGAAAAAGTCGCTAATAGAAAATGTAATGATCTACTCCAATTATCATTTAAGCTACAGTATACCATAAGTGTAATATTCCCCAGAGAATATGAACGTGTAAAGACATTTGATTGGTTGGATAAGAACCAATTGACTATGACGAGAATGTTTTATACCAGCAAAAGAGATAGAACGAGATGTTATTTTTGTGTGTTGAGAACATGTTGATCTGCCTATATCTGAGCATCTGCGCTGATCATCAAATTGTCCTCTATTAAGAAGACGTGATATCAACAATATATCAATACATTTTGAGTATTTGAAAAAAGTCTTACTACCAACTAGCTATGATACATAAGGTCTAAGTAAAGGTATTGAAAAGAATTACAATGATTTTCCTGAGGGTATAATCCTATCTGAAAAACAAATTTTGTTACCATCACCAGCAAATATAATATTAGTACTAAAAATCAAAATCTCAATTCATGTCATCCGGAATATGTGGAATATGAAATTGAAACACCACACCTAATTATATTTACTGCTGTGTCCAGAAAGTCTAAAAGAACTTTATACCAATTAATAGATTTTGAAAAATACATGTTTATAATTATTTTTTTCAATTCATATTGTTCTTACTTGTTTGTATATTCTTTATTTTTACATAAATATCTTTAATATTTTCTGTTAATTTTTTTCTTTTATACAAAATCTTTCGATTTTATAGTATGACTTATATTCTATCCCATATATATGATTATTTAATAAAAGTCCATTATTTCTTTACTATCAATATTTCTTATAAATGATGAAATTAAAATATTAAACATTTTAAATTTACACTAAATACCATGTTTTATTTTATTTTTTATTTTTATAATAGATACATATATTTTTGTCTTTTGCAAACATACATTTATATTATTTTTCATCATTCCCTTAGACATCTAAAAGTACAGGGGATGAAATATTATCCATAGACTTACTCTTACAATATTTATTCTTAATGAAAATAGAACATAAAACTAGAATACAAATCGAAATAACAAAAAGTGATATGTCTCCTGACACAGTTTTAACCTTTAAATTCTTTAAATTCTTTATCAGTATGTGGTTTCTCAATATGTTTGATATTGTTTAAAATGTTTATAGTAACTGGTTTTACAACTCTAATATTTATTTTATTATAATCTATCAGCCATGACAATGTTTGAATAGATGATTTTTGTTTTGATGTAAAATATGCCGAAGAATATAAGGTGATTCCTTCATGTTCTGCAACACATCCTGATTGTAAAGTTAACAAACCTTTTGAAGGCAGCATTATCGAACTGCGATTATGATTATCACAGTCCACCGTTAGTGTAAATGTATCAGAAACAGCAAATAACCACTGATTTTCTGTTGATAATTTAATCCAAACACTTTTCTTTTCAACTTCTTTAAAATTACATTCAGCATGCCTCGACTGTTTTAGTGCTGAAATTTCACATGTTCGTTCAACAGCTGATTTCCATGAATAATTATTTCTACAATTAAATTGGTCATCATTGTTTTTAGTACATGCATTAAGTTGTAATTGAGACATCAAAAAATACAAATTATTTGCAAAGTTATTTGCACTATGTAATCATCATCTACCAAAGATATCACTGTACTATTGTCTACTTTAACTGGTAGTTGAATTATTTTGTAAACTTCAGAACTATGATTGGTAACTAATGGTATTTCAGCTTGTATTACAAATCGATTTTCTATCATAAATCCATTTACTTTAATAGAGTTAAAAATTTTCTTTAATTTAGTATCGGTGAGTTGTCCAGGAAAAATCAAATCATTTGATAAGAATTATTCAATATGTAATAATTCGTCTTGTAATTGGTTAAATGTAAGAAGATCTGGATTAACATTTCCATGATTTATGTCAATTAATAGATTTGTAAAGGATGATTGAACTTTATTACAGTTATCCACTATTAAATGTAGTTGTCCTATCATAACTTGAAACAACCATTCTGCATTTGTTCTATTTTTATCTTCATCGATATTAATCAGCTTCAGTAGTTCATAAATTTTATTAAAGCTTGCATTTAATTCGTTACTAGTGTTTTTTAATATGTTCTTTGTAGAATCTAAAACTGATATTTGTTGAATCATAAGCTCATTCAAATCTTGCTGGTTGTTAAAATAGTTTTTATTTTTGTTTGCAGAGTTTGTTGATCTTTGTTAGTCACGTCTACTGAGAACGTTTTCGATTTTAGAAATAAATTGTCTTGCTGCAATGAATAATATCTTGTATCTTGTAACCTTCAGATCACTTAAATCACTAAAAGCAAAAGCTAAAAAGTGAACCATCCCTAACACCATAGTAAATAAAAGATTTTTCTTTTTTAATTTTATGTAGATAATTATTAACTTTAATATGAAAAAAAAAAAAATATGTATTATTAAAAGATTCCATTTATACCTTTAAAATTACAGGAGATGAAATATTAGCCATAGACGTACTATTACAATATTTATTCTTAATGTAAATAGAACATAAAACTAGAATACAAATCGAAATAACAAAAAGTGATATGTCTCCTGACACAGTTTTAATCTTTAAATTCTTTAACTCAGTTTTGATTATATCAACATCAATATATAGTTTATCAATATATTTGCTATTGTTTAATATGTATACAGTAACTGGTTTTATAACTCTAATATTAATTTTATTGTAATCTATCAATTTCAAGTGGTGGTTGTAAATCTCCAAAACTGTCAAAATATTCCTTATAGTTGTGATTTTTATAATATGCTACCCAATGTGTTCCAGATTCATGTTCATCATCTAAATTAACAATACCACATTCTTGAGTAAGTGGTTTTTAGGTAAACCATCACGCATGAAAACACCTCTAAAATATCTGAGTTGTCTTCCATATTTCTGTAGATCTATATCAGTTAGGGGACGATTGGGTAGATTTTTTAAAAGTTTTTTGAATCTAGTCTATAATACAATCCATATCCAGTTTTATAAGGTTTAAGATATAAACCTTTTCCCATAGCTATTGCTTCCACATTTTTATTATGACGTGTAGCTTCTGCTAGTTGTTCTTTTCCATTCTTTATACTGTTCACAGCTTTAACTATAGCTGATCCACCTGTAGCTAAACCTCCCAAAGCTGATAATGCTGTTAAAACAGGAATTAGTGGTAGAAATCCACCAATTTTAGATACTAGAATTACTCTTGGTATTTTTATATTAGCTCTCCTTTTGCTTTTAAAATTATTATGAATGACTTTTTGAGCAATTTTAACAGCGTCATGTATATTATCTGGTTTTTCTTTTTTCAAAAGTTTTAAGGTATTTCTAACAGTGTTGGTAAATAATTTTCTATTACAAACTTTTCTCATTCTTTTTTTTTTCATTGTTTTTCTCGATTTACGATGTTTTTTAATATTTTTAATATTCTTCATACCTAATCCAAATTTCACTTTTGTCTTCATTGCATTCGTAACAAACCAAGCATTAGCTCGTTCTTTAAAATCACTATCTTTAGATTTTACTCGTTGTCAAGCTTTTCCAGCTAATATTTGATCAGCTTGATGTCGGCTATTTAAATCTTTTGATTGTGAGTATGCAATATCGTGTTCTTTACATGCAGCGTCTAATAAATTTATTCCTTTATCTCCTCTTGCTAAGCGTTCTTTAAGTTTTGTACCAGATCCACAGAATTGATAACCAGGTAATAATACAGTATTTGATGGTATTTCTTGAACTCTAATATTAGTATTATAATTTGAAAATGCAGCATTTAGTCTTACAGTTGTCACGAGATGTGTCAAAAAGCAAAGTAAGTTATAATTTATTAAATTCATAATATTTAGGTGTTGTTTATTTATTAAGCTTGATGTCTTATGTTTATATCTTTACTTTTGGAATATGCTATATCGTGATCTTCGCATGCAGCATTCAAAGGTTAATTCCTTTATCTACTCGTTCCAAAATGTTTTTATAATTTTTATCCAGGACCGCAAAATTTGTAACCAGGAAGATGTATTTTGTGTGAGTAGACATAAAAATGTTAATTCTTTCTATTTACGTCAAACTTATACAAGAATCCCAAAACATTTAGTTATATATAATGCTAATAAGATTATTATATTTAAGCAAGTGAGACATATATATGGAGATCATGTGTTATGAATTATGAAAAGTTTCATAAAATCTGTCGAGAATGATGGAAGACAAGTATAGATTTCTGGTTGTAAGTAAAGATGATGATTTAAATAAATATTTAATTATCAGTATATTATTAGATATTAAACGTATTAGATCAGTATACACTACATCGATCTGATATCAGACCTGATATCAGCCCTGATATCTGATATCAGCCCTGATATCTGATATCAGATATCAGACCAGATTTTATGAAACTTTTCATAATTCATAACACATGATCTCCATATATATGTCTCACTTGCTTAAATATAATAATCTTATTAGCATTATATATAACTAAATGTTTTGGGATTCTTGTATAAGTTTGACGTAAATAGAAAGAATTAACATTTTTATGTCTACTCACACAAAATACATCTTCCTGGTTACAAATTTTGCGGTCCTAGATAAAAATTATAAAAACATTTTGGAACGAGTAGATAAAGGAATTAACCTTTGAATGCTGCATGCGAAGATCACGATATAGCATATTCCAAAAGTAAAGATATAAACATAAGACATCAAGCTTAATAAATAAACAACACCTAAATATTATGAATTTAATAAATTATAACTTACTTTGCTTTTTGACACATCTCGTGACAACTGTAAGACTAAATGCTGCATTTTCAAATTATAATACTAATATTAGAGTTCAAGAAATACCATCAAATACTGTATTATTACCTGGTTATCAATTCTGTGGATCTGGTACAAAACTTAAAGAACGCTTAGCAAGAGGAGATAAAGGAATAAATTTATTAGACGCTGCATGTAAAGAACACGATATTGCATACTCACAATCAAAAGATTTAAATAGCCGACATCAAGCTGATCAAATATTAGCTGGAAATGCTTGACAACGAGTAAAATCTAAAGATAGTGATTTTAAAGAACGAGCTAATGCTTGGTTTGTTACGAATGCAATGAAGACAAAAGTGAAATTTGGATTAGGTATGAAGAATATTAAAAATATTAAAAAACATCGTAAATCGAGAAAAACAATGAAAAAAAAAGAATGAGAAAAGTTTGTAATAGAAAATTATTTACCAACACTGTTAGAAATACCTTAAAACTTTTGAAAAAAGAAAAACCAGATAATATACATGACGCTGTTAAAATTGCTCAAAAAGTCATTCATAATAATTTTAAAAGCAAAAGGAGAGCTAATATAAAAATACCAAGAGTAATTCTAGTATCTAAAATTGGTGGATTTCTACCACTAATTCCTGTTTTAACAGCATTATCAGCTTTGGGAGGTTTAGCTACAGGTGGATCAGCTATAGTTAAAGCTGTGAACAGTATAAAGAATGGAAAAGAACAACTAGCAGAAGCTACACGTCATAATAAAAATGTGGAAGCAATAGCTATGGGAAAAGGTTTATATCTTAAACCTTATAAAACTGGATATGGATTGTATTATAGACTAGATTCAAAAAACTTTTAAAAAATCTACCCAATCGTCCCCTAACTGATATAGATCTACAGAAATATGGAAGACAACTCAGATATTTTAGAGGTGTTTTCATGCGTGATGGTTTACCTAAAAACCACTTACTCAAGAATGTGGTATTGTTAATTTAGATGATGAACATGAATCTGGAACACATTGGGTAGCATATTATAAAAATCACAACTATAAGGAATATTTTGACAGTTTTGGAGATTTACAACCACCACTTGAAATTGATAGATTACAATAAAATTAATATTAGAGTTATAAAACCAGTTACTGTATACATATTAAACAATAGCAAATATATTGATAAACTATATATTGATGTTGATATAATCAAAACTGAGTTAAAGAATTTAAAGATTAAAACTGTGTCAGGAGACATATCACTTTTTGTTATTTCGATTTGTATTCTAGTTTTATGTTCTATTTACATTAAGAATAAATATTGTAATAGTACGTCTATGGCTAATATTTCATCTCCTGTAATTTTAAAGGTATAAATGGAATCTTTTAATAATACATATTTTTTTTTTTTTTTCATATTAAAGTTAATAATTATCTACATAAAATTAAAAAAGAAAAGTCTTTTATTTACTATGGTGTTAGGGATGGTTCACTTTTTAGCTTTTGCTTTTAGTGATTTAAGTGATCTGAAGGTTACAAGATATTTGATATTGGTGTATTTTTGTTGAGTTTTGAGAACATGATTTTTTAAGAATCTTTATAGAAAATTCAATCGTTCAAAAGAAGATATGGAAATGCAGTTTCATGCCGCTGCTTTCATTTAAATGAGGAAAAGAAATATATTATGAAGATTATGGATAAATATTACATGCGAAGTCCACGCATTAGTAACCCAAATCCGAGATATAAAAGCTATGAAAATGAAATTAGAATTAATTCCTACAACACAGTTGGTTAATAATAAAATCTATATGTTTTGTTGTTAGTAAGGATGATCTAGTTAATAAAGGTCGATATAGAAAGGGATTCGATAATTTTATTCAATTGTAAATAAGTGATGAAAGATATAAAGCAGATCAGAACCAGTTCGTAATCAGTTATAAAGCAGATCAGAACCAGTTCGTTATCTGTTATAAAGCAGATTAGAACCAGTTCGTTATCAGTTATAAAGGAGATAAAGGAATTAACCTTTTGGACGCTGCATGCAAAGATCACGATATAGCATATTCCAAGAGTAAAGATATAAACATAAGACATCAAGCTTAATAAATAAACAATAACTAAATATTATGAATTTTATAAATTATAACTTACTTCGCTTTTTTGACACATCTTGCGACAACTGTAAGACTAAATGCTGCATTGTCCGAATATAATAATAATATTAAAGTTCAAGAAATACCATCAAATATTGCATTATATTTTGATAATATAGGATCAATAAACATGATTAATTCAAGATGAAATCTATTTATTTACTATGACTTCTATGAATTTCACGATGAACTTAAGAAAATAAAAATCATGACAGAAGTTATATAAAATGAATTATTAATTAATAAATACGGTAAAGAGATATGTGAATTGCTGAAACGAAGGTTCGATAAAATATATTATTCATTGCAGCAAGACAATTTATTTCTAAAATCGAAAACGTTCTCAGTAGACGTGACTAACAAAGATCAACAAACTCTGCAAACAAAAATAAAAACTATTTTAACAACCAGCAAGATTTGAATGAGCTTATGATTCAACAAATATCAGTTTTAGATTCTACAAAGAACATATTAAAAAACACTAGTAACGAATTAAATGCAAGGTTAGGTTAGGTTAGGTTAGGTTGAAAAGGGCGGCGCATTCACGCCTACACCCAGAGGCCAAACGGCCCATTGTGATCCCTTTATGAAGAAGAAGAAAAAAAAAATAGAAAAGTGGAACCTATACCCAATCAATCAGTTATGATTGTTCCTAAGCCATTTTATCCCCATTACAAACCCTATGAGGTTGACAAGTCCTTTGCCATTAACCTCACCTAGTTCATGTAGTGTATGGCTTCCAAACCACTTCAACCTATTACGCTGAAGCCCTACGCAGTGACAGAGTATGTGCTCCACTGTCTCTAGCTCCTCAACATCGTCGCACGTTCTACAAAAGTCCGATGCGCCAATGTCCCACTTACTCATCATATTCCCTATTGAGAAATGACCCGTTACCATACCTACTATGACTCTAAGACTACCACGACTCATACCTAGAAGATGCTTGGAATCCGCCAGTTTCAAGCTAGGCCATAATGCCCTAGAAACTCTGCAGTCCGATCTGTCATTCCAGGCTCGATTCGTGTTGTCCAGAGTCCACTCCCCTATGGCCCTAAAGAAGGACCCAATTGGAATCTTAACAGATGACTCTATGAAAGACCTATTTAGCTCCGAGCCACTGCGAGCTAGCTCATCGGCTATTTCGTTGCCAAGAATGTCACAATGACCAGGAACCCAACATAGTCTCATCATATAGGAATCCATTAACCTTCTCAATTCCCTTCTGCACTCAAGTACCAATCTGGACCTAACAAAATGACTAGTCAGAGCCAATAACGCCGCCTGACTATCAACATAGATAGTAATCTCAGACCCTCGTTCAACATTCCCTTCAATCAAGCCGAGAGCCTTATAGATGCCAAGAATCTCTGCTTGAAAGACACTACAACTGTCAGACAATTTGTAGGATCGTCTGATATCAGTTCCCATAAAGTATACACCTGCACCAGTGCCACTTTCCATTTTCGAACCGTCCGTGAAGACCGCGCACCCCCTATAGAGCTTTTCTACTCCATCCCAAAGATCCCTGCTAGGTAACACCAAAGCGGGAGTAGCCCCGAAGTCAATCGTGGTCCCGACATAATCCGTAGGCTCAGCCAAGGATAGTGTCCGACCGTTGAATCTGACTTCATCTAGTATGCTGACATGCCCCGCTCTAGAGGAACCTAATAAACCCAGTTCCTTCAATCTAAATAGGCCACGGACAGCCATACCCCTCACGAATTCCTCAATTGGAAGAAGGTGGAGGATTATGTCCAGCGCCGCCTGAGGTGTACTTTTCCTGGCACCTGAGATGCCAATTGAAGCACACCTCTGAACTTTAGAGAGAAGTTTCCTGTACGTTTCCCTACTCAATACCTTCCACCAGACTGTACAGCCATAAGTAAGAATAGGTCTAACAACCGAAGTGTAAATCCAGTATACAACTTGCGGCTTAAGACCCCAATTCTTGCCTATAGAGTTCCTGCAGGTGTAATAGGCATTGAGTCCCTTCTTGACCCTCTCCTGAGTGTTTCTCCTCCAAGACAATTTACTGTCCAAGTACACACCCAGGTATTTGGCCTCACTTGACAATACAAGCTCAATCCCGTTCAATACTGGCAAGCTAAAATGCTCAACCTTGTATTTCCTAGTAAACAAAACTAGCTCCGTTTTTCCGGGGTTTACCCCTAATCCCTTACTGTTGGCCCAAAGGGACAGATCACGTAAACCTGTCTGCATGACCTCACTGATCGTAGATAAAAACTTACCAGAGACCAGTAAAACAACGTCATCGGCGTAGGCCACAATCTTCCGTCCCATAGCATCAAACTGTCTTAAAATGACGTTCACGGCCAAGAGCCACAGTAATGGAGAAAGGACCCCCCCTTGCGGTGTGCCCCTAGTCACGAGTTTCCTCATATAAGTGCCTCCCATGTTTGAGTTGATAACTCTGCTGCTAAGCATCAGAATTATCCACTCAACAAGGAGCTTACTTACATTCAGCGAAACAAGTGATTCCTCGATAGCCTCTATCGTGATATTATTAAAGGCCCCCTCTATATCGAGAAAAGCCGCCATGGTATATTCCCTCTGCAGCAGACCTCGCTCAATGTAACTCACAACGTCATGCAGAGCACTCTCAACGGACTTACCCTTGAGATAAGCATGTTGAGACTCGCTAATGGCCTGAGTTCCTATACTAGTCCTAAGATAAAGATCGATCAGTCTTTCTATTGTCTTCAATAGAAAAGACGATAGGCTGATCGGTCTGTAATCCCTGGGCTTCGAGTGAGTCGTCTTACCCGCTTTGGGTATGAAAATGACCCTTACCTCTCTCCACCCCCTGGGAATGTACTTCATTCTAAGACATTCCCTAAAAACCTCCGTCAATAGAGAGATGGCTCTTTCATCGACATTCTGTAGCATGGCCGGAAATATTCCATCCGGGCCAGGAGATTTGTATGGCTCGAATGAATTTACCGCCCATAATACTTTGTCTCTAGTGATCATCTCCCTTATCACATCGGTATCCCCAGCATCTGATTCGGGTTGTAGGTTATCACTGACGCTACCTGTCCCTCCAACAGATTCTATATCCCTACAGCCTGGAAAATGAGTCTCCATAAGTAAACTGAGGGTCTCTGAGCTAGACTCTGTCCACGAGTTATCCTCACGTTGTATGTATCCAGGTGCCACTGGGTCCTTGGATAATACTCGCCTAAACCTAGACAACTCGTTAACAGAGTCCACCGATTCACAGAAATTTACCCATGAAGTCCGTTTCGCTCGTCTAATGTCCTTCTTATACTTAGAGAAACTATCCCTATAGCCATTCCAATCCTCATCACTCCTCGTTAGTTTGGCTCTATTAAACAGCTTCCTGACTGTATACCGCTGGTCCCTAAGTTCCCTAGTCCACCATTTCGGCTGTTTCCTTTTCCCAGGATAAATCACTGGACAATTGAGCGCAAAACTATTCCTAATAACATTCGTGAAATTATTCACCGCCAACTCGATACCCTCAACTGAATCTCTCCAGTCCTCAGTATCCCTAAGGTCCCTACAGACTGACCTCCTGAAGGACTTCCAATCTGTCCTTCTCGAGTTCCTATAGGGCTGTTCCCTCGCCTTCTCAAAGTCGAGACCAAAAGATATCATGCTATGGTCAGAAAAAGAGTAATCCAGAACTACTCTCCAATCCCTAACATAATTTCCCCCACGGTTAGCCAGCGTTACGTCTATAACTGTTTCCCTATCTTTCGCTCTGAACGTAGGAGTAGTACCCCTATTACAGATATGCAGATCATAACAAGTTATAAAATCGTATACCAACTCACCTCTTTTGTTGATGTCCCTGCTTCCCCATTGATAGTGGTGAGCATTCGCATCACATCCCAAGACCATGTACGCGCCTTTCCTCCTAGCGTGCTCCGCCAACTGCTGCAGAGCGATACCTGGTGGATCGGCTGCCTCATACGGCATGTACACAGCCGCCATTATAAGCCCGCTACATCCTGCGGCTTCCTGTTGGACGACTGTAAGGTCCCCACTGCTAAAGGAATGAAGAAAATTAATATTTAGATTATTCCTAGCCAGTATACATGTCCGTACCTTTTCCGTTGTGGATGGTATGAACCGGTTGTACCCCGTGACCCTCAGACCACATACCCTGGTGTTCTTAATCCAGGGTTCCTGTATGAGGGCCACGTCCACGTTGGAGTCAATGAGGAGTCTTGTCAGTTCGGTTGAGGCTGCCTCACAGTGATGCAAGTTAATTTGCACCACTGACAGCCTCTTTGGGTTTATCAGATTTGTTGAACCTAAACCTGATCACCCCAAATCCGAAATTGACAACTCCCCCCAGTGACTCCAGCTTCTTCAGAGACTCCTGATCCACTGCGAATCTGAAGTCTCTGCCTTGGTTCTCCTTACAAGTCATGGTGTTAACCAACTTCCATTGACCTGTAAGAAGACCCTTATTCTGATTTTCCAATACTGTCAGAATGGTTCCAACCTCTAAAATGGGTGGAGGGAACCAGGCTGTCACTATTGGACGCAGGGGCAGCTCAGATGCGAGTATCACCTCAAGCTTCGCTCCTGGATAGAGAGTGTCGCACCTAGCAACTGCGTTCCTGAGAAATTCAAAAGATTTCTCGTTCCCGCAGTTAATAGTTTTGACACCCTTCATCCAGTCTGCGCCTTTGAAGGATACCTCATCCGGCCTTCCTTTAACAAGAGCGATTTCCTCAATGAGCTTGTGTTCAATTTGTCGCCATTGCTCAACGCTGATCCTCCCATCTGGATCAACCCTGTCAATGACAGCAGCTTGAATATAATTCTGCAACACTGATTCCTTCGCTCTTTTCGATGTTGAGGGTTGTTCACCTCCTGAGACAGCTCTCTTAATGTCCTCCTTATGGAGGCCCTTACTAGAGCTGTTTGGCGTGTGAACAACCTTCTTGGCCATCGAAGGTTGCTGGTCATCCCCAGACCTGGCCCTCTTAACAACCCCCCTATGAGGGCCTTTAAGAGAGCCGGATGGGTTTTGACCAGCGTTCTTCGATGTAGAGGGCTTCCCAATCGAAGCTCGTACAGCCCCACTACTGGAGCTGGCAGGCTTCGAAAGTAAAGTCCTCTTACTAGTTGATGGCTGATCATCTCCAGACCTAGCATCTCTGACAACTTTTTGTTGGTTGCCAGGTTTGCTGGATGGTGTATGACCAACCATTTCAATGGTAGTTGTTGGCTTACCAGACGTTGCCTGCTGTTTCACTAGGAGTGCAGGTTTGCCCGGGTTGCCACTACCAGAATAGTTCACTCCGGTAGGGATTGATGAAGAGGTTGGCTTTTCTCCTGTGCTCTCACGAGACACTTCTGGAGTGTTGCCAGCATCCACATACAATCCTTCAGGATAAGACATTCCCAAAGAGGCACAGACAGGACCGTAGATTCGTTCGAATCTTTTGACGTTCCTCCTGTGCTTCCTGATAAGGTACTTATCCTTACCTGTAAGTGGCAAAGGGCCTCTCTTGGCTATCTTGTGCAGATAACCAAGAGAGGCTCTTGCGCCACTACGAGCATGCTCCTCTTTAGTTCGGTTTATATCGCCGGTTGTCGCATCAAGCATAACCGCGTCTTGCCGAACTAAACCACTGCCAGACGAATGACCCTCTGAGTTCGTCGAGCCATCCCCCCGCTCAGACCCCGCCTCAACACTCGAGTTCTTCTCCAGACTCTGAGCGCGAACTGAGATTACAGTGATCTCATGTTCATCTTCAGAGCCGAGAGTAAGATTCTCAAGTTTCTCAGTGGCGCTGGTCCCAGTGAAGGAATCCCTCGAGATACCCAGAATCTCATCCATCTCTGATAGCTGGCCCAACAGTTGACTTTCCTGAAGAAGAATGTCACGTTGGACCCCTATCATCTCATTATCGTCGTCCGTACTCCCGTCCATTTCAGTCTTGTCGCCCTGCGACTGTCCGTCATCTTGTGTCCGATTTTTAGGATACTTTGAATTTTCTATTTTGTCCCACGAGTATGCCAGTAAAGGAGAAGGACCATCTCGCGCAGTGACGGCGTGCGCGGACTAGGCTAGAATTACAACCAACCCGTGCCATGGGCGTTGGAGGGGAGCTGTTAGTTGTTAGTTTGTTTAGGCACCAACTAACCATTCAGGTCCTCAGCACTGCTGCCTACCACCTTGACCTTAAAGTGCACTACATTTATTTGGTCCGCGAGAAGCTGTAAAAGCCCTAAGATCGGAGATAATACACATGATATATACCCCCATGCGATGAGCCAGAATGCACCATTCAGTAGAGTGGGTATATCATGTGCCTTACAACCAATCCCCCCGATCCGCCACCTGGGGACGCGTCCGATAGGAGTAAATGTAGCAAAGACTCCAACGGAGAATTAAATGCAAGCTTTAATAAAATTTATGAACTACTGAAGCTGATTAATATCGATGAAGATAAAAATAGAACAAATGCAGAATGGTTGTTTCAAGTTATGATAGGACAACTACATTTAATAGTGGATAACTGTAATAAAGTTCAATCATCCTTTACAAATCTATTAATTGACATAAATCATGGAAATGTTAATCCAGATCTTCTTACATTTAACCAATTACAAGACGAATTATTACATATTGAATAATTCTTATCAAATGATTTGATTTTTCCTGGACAACTCACCGATACTAAATTAAAGAAAATTTTTAACTCTATTAAAGTAAATGGATTTATGATAGAAAATCGATTTGTAATACAAGCTGAAATACCATTAGTTACCAATCATAGTTCTGAAGTTTACAAAATAATTCAACTACCAGTTAAAGTAGACAATAGTACAGTGATATTTTTGGTAGATGATGATTACATAGTGCAAATAACTTTGCAAATAATTTGTATTTTTTGATGTCTCAATTACAACTTAATGCATGTACTAAAAACAATGATGACCAATTTAATTGTAGAAATAATTTTTCATGGAAATCAGCTGTTGAACGAACATGTGAAATTTCAGCACTAAAACAGTCGAGGCATGCTGAATGTAATTTTAAAGAAGTTGAAAAGAAAAGTGTTTGGATTAAATTATCAACAGAAAATCAGTGGTTATTTGCTGTTTCTGATACATTTACACTAACGGTGGACTGTGATAATCATAATCGCAGTTCGATAATGCTGCCTTCAAAAGGTTTGTTAACTTTACAATCAGGATGTGTTGCAGAACATGAAGGAATCACCTTATATTCTTCGGCATATTTTACATCAAAACAAAAATCATCTATTCAAACATTGTCATGGCTGATAGATTATAATAAAATAAATATTAGAGTTGTAAAACCAGTTACTATAAACATTTTAAACAATATCAAACATATTGAGAAACCACATACTGATAAAGAATTTAAAGAATTTAAAGGTTAAAACTGTGTCAGGAGACATATCACTTTTTGTTATTTCGATTTGTATTCTAGTTTTATGTTCTATTTTCATTAAGAATAAATATTGTAAGAGTAAGTCTATGGATAATATTTCATCCCCTGTACTTTTAGATGTCTAAGGGAATGATGAAAAATAATATAAATGTATGTTTGCAAAAGACAAAAATATATGTATCTATTATAAAAATAAAAAATAAAATAAAACATGGTATTTAGTGTAAATTTAAAATGTTTAATATTTTAATTTCATCATTTATAAGAAATATTGATAGTAAAGAAATAATGGACTTTTATTAAATAATCATATATATGGGATAGAATATAAGTCATACTATAAAATCGAAAGATTTTGTATAAAAGAAAAAAATTAACAGAAAATATTAAAGATATTTATGTAAAAATAAAGAATATACAAACAAGTAAGAACAATATGAATTGAAAAAAATAATTATAAACATGTATTTTTCAAAATCTATTAATTGGTATAAAGTTCTTTTAGACTTTCTGGACACAGCAGTAAATATAATTAGGTGTGGTGTTTCAATTTCATATTCCACATATTCCGGATGACATGAATTGAGATTTTGATTTTTAGTACTAATATTATATTTGCTGGTGATGGTAACAAAATTTGTTTTTCAGATAGGATTATACCCTCAGGAAAATCATTGTAATTCTTTTCAATACCTTTACTTAGACCTTATGTATCATAGCTAGTTGGTAGTAAGACTTTTTTCAAATACTCAAAATGTATTGATATATTGTTGATATCACGTCTTCTTAATAGAGGACAATTTGATGATCAGCGCAGATGCTCAGATATAGGCAGATCAACATGTTCTCAACACACAAAAATAACATCTCGTTCTATCTCTTTTGCTGGTATAAAACATTCTCGTCATAGTCAATTGGTTCTTATCCAACCAATCAAATGTCTTTACACGTTCATATTCTCTGGGGAATATTACACTTATGGTATACTGTAGCTTAAATGATAATTGGAGTAGATCATTACATTTTCTATTAGCGACTTTTTCACAACTTTTTAATCAGGTATTACCTATACCTTTAGTTTGAACAGAATTGATAGAAGTTTGATCGATTAGCAAATCTTTATACATTTTTTATTAAAAAGATAAGAGTGTACTTATTTCAAACAGTTATTAGAACTGCATCTAAATTTAATATAGTATGTATCTATCAATATATACTAAATTAAAATTAAGATATTTAAAGAAGGAGGTATACATGAAAAATTATCATATGTATGCAAAGAAAAAGTTTAATATGAAAATAGCGATTTAGTTCCAATACCTAAGACACTATTTTAAATTCATGTTATTGGTTTTTGTAAATATTATAAATTTATAGAATAGATATAGTAGTTTAAACAATTTATAAGTGGATGACATAGAATAGAATAGAATAGAATAGATTAGATTAGAATAGAATATAATATAATGGAATAGAATACAATACAATAGAATAGAATAGAATAGAATAGAATAGAATAGAATAGAATAGAATAGATTTATAGACAGATAAATAGATAGATAGATGGATGGATAGAGATATAGATAGATAGACAGACAAATAGATAGATATATAGATAGATAGATGGATAGATAAGTAGGTAGCCGAAAAACAAATACCAGAGGACGTATTTTACTCGAAGCGATTTCTAGGCATAACCTAGTGCTAGCAAATAGTGGAAATACACCAACATTCTCTACTGGAGGAAGAAGCTCTGTCGTGGATCTAACATTCATGAGTAGTTCCTTGGCAAGGGATATGAATTGGAGAGTCAGCGAACAATACACTCACAGTGACCATCAAGCTATTATATTTTCAGTCCATAGCTTGCGTAGTAGACATCCTTCTCGTGAAGGGGATGCACCGGAATATATTGGTTGGGCCTCTAAAAGACTTAACGAAGAAGTATTTACCCAGGAATTTGGAAACAACTTTGAGCTGAATGGTACAGCACTGGAGAAAGTGAAACAAATGGAATCAAGAATCAAAAGCGCATGTGACGTCGCTATGCCAAAACGAAGAATGACGAGGAACTGTCCCCCAAATTACTGGTGGAACTCGGAAATCAATAACCTCCGCGCGCTGTGCATAAGAGCTAGAAGACGAACCAAACGTCTTATGGGACGACCAGAGTTCGAAGAAGCGTGTCGCGAATTTCGAACCGCAAGGCGAGAGTTTCAACATGCTATTTCAAGAAGCAAGAAAAATAGCTTCAGAAATATATGCTTAGAGGCAGATAATGATCCTTGGGGAAAGGCATACAGGGTGGTAACCTCGCGCCTTAAGGGCAGAAAGTCCCCACAGCCAAGTTGTCCCATTTTACTAGGGAAGATAATCAGAACTCTGTTCCCGGAACATAGACGCAATATAAGTACGGCGACAAGAATGAACCCAATAGAATCCATACCGTTGGTGACAGAAGAGGAGCTGCTTCAGATAGCAAAGAAAATCGGAGACAACAAAGCTCCAGGACCTGATGGAATTCCAAACAATGCGCTTAAGTTGGCAGTTAGAACAGCAACGAAACCGTTCGTGGATGTATTTAATGAATGTCTAAAGGAAGGAGTGTTTCCAAACTGTTGGAAAAAACAAAATTTGGTGCTAATTCCTAAGCCTAATAAACCACAAGGCGATCCCTCTGCCTATAGACCAATATGTCTGGGGTTGGAACTTGCCGAACATAAAACGGAGATTGTATTAGTTACAAGCAGGCGTAAAAAAGAGACCATGAGAATAACGGTTGGAGAACACCAGGTGACATCAAAATCCCATCTCAAATATTTGGGAGTTCTCATAGATGCTAGACTTAACTTTAGGACACATATAGAATATACTACTAACAAGGCAGTAAATATTAGGACCGCTCTTGAAAGAATGATGCCGAATGTAGGAGGACCAAGGCAATCCAAAAGGAAGATAATATCGACGGTGGTCAGCTCAGTTATACTTTACGCTGCTCCCATATGGTCAGTAGCTCTGAAAGTAAAGACCGCAGCGAAGAAGCTAAAATCTGTATACAGGTTATCGGTCCTACGAGTATGCTGCTCTTTTCGAACAACATCCGACGAAGCGGCCCACGTCATAGCGGGAATGATTCCTATAGATATCTTGGCTGACGAAGCCAAACGCTTGGATGAAAACAGAAGAGACCCAAATCAACTGGACACTCGTGTACGTAAAATTGAAAGAGAAGCTTCTATAAGGCAATGGCAGAGCAGATGGGAAGACAGCCGCAAAGGAAGGTGGACCTTTAAACTAATCCCGAAAATAGATGTATGGCTAAACAGACGACATGGAGAAGTTAATTACCACTTAACGCAGTTTCTCTCAGGCCACGGAGGATACCGAAGTTACCTGTACAGATTCGGGTTGGATAACTCCCCATATTGCCCTAACTGTCCAAACCAAGAGGAAGACCCAGAACACGTCGTGTTCTACTGCGCACGCTTTCGCCACGATCGACAGAAAACTGAAGAAGTCCTTGGATGCCAACTTAATCCGCAAAATATTGTTGACATCATCCTAAATAGGGGGGAAAATTGGGATGCAATATCCTCAATGATTAAAAGTATTCATGATAAACTTGGAACGGAAGAGAATCTGAGGAAATCCCAGACACCAGAAGTAGCCTAGATAAGGCTCTCCTGCCCTGCGATGCAATATCTTTGTAGAAAGTTCCGCAGGGTTGCTGAATGACGAAGGAGGTGGTTTTAGTCGGTAGGAATCCGACATAACCCGTTGGGCCTCAAGTGGCATCGGGTATCATATGAAAGATTTCCACCTGCCTAATAGAAAAAAAAAAAAAAAAGATAGGTAGGTAGATAGATAGGTAGGTAGGTAGATACATAGATGTATAGATAGGTAGATAGATAGATAGATAGATAGATAGATAGATAGATAGATAGATAGATAGATAGGTAGGTAGATAGATAGGTAGGTAGGTAGGTAGATAGATAGATGGATAGATAGGTAGGTAGATAGATAGATGGATAGATAGATAGATAGGTAGATAGATAGGTAGGTAGGTAGATAAATAGATGGATAGATAGACAGATAGATAGATAGATATATAGATAGATAGATAGATAGATAGATAGATAGATAAATAGATAGATATATAGATAGATAGATGGATAGATAGGTAGGTAGGTAGATAGATGGATAGATAGATAGATAGATAGATAGATAGATAGGTAGGTAGATAGATAGGTAGGTAGGTAGATAGGTAGGTAGGTAGATAGATAGATGGATAGAACAGAATAGAATAGATTAGAGTAGAATAGATTAGAATAGAATAGATTAGAATAGAAAATGAATAAAATAGAATAGAAAATATAAAAAATAACAACTAAAACCAATGAAATTCATAATTACTAATGAGTATACAGTAGAACATCTAGAACAAATAAGAAAATTACCAAGAACATTAAACAAAAATGATAACTATTTAGAAGATTGTGTTTGGGCTGATAAGAATACTAGAGCTGGACCGAAAATTTGTGATTGTTATGATTATGAAATCTTAAGGAGAGTAGCAGAAGATGAAGCTAGGAAAATTATAAATTTCAATAATTTAAAAAACTGTATAAACTGTACCTTTAACAAAATATAAAAACTATAAGAAATAAATAATAATTTATAAATAAAACAATTGTTTTTTATTTAAAAATACTTTTTTATAAATTATTTACAACAATTAGAATCACAGAAATAAAATCTCTTTTGGTAGTAAATAACATTTTTTATTGTCAATTGTTAACACATCCCTCTCTACAATAATAATAATTTTTTAAACTACTAATACTAATGTTTACATTTCTTATCACAAAAATGTATTCACATTCTTTCTCAAAACTACAAACACCTTACTAACCAGGGATGCAAAACATAAACAACATACATTTCAATCATACTGATCTTTAAAAACATAACAGGCAAGCATTTTCTCTCTACACTAAAACTGGGTTTCTTCCATCATCCACAAAATCAAAACTCAAAACCTAACACACACAAATCTATCTGGCAACACTGTCTCACACCAAATAACTATTCCCTCTCTCTCATGTCTCACAACCCACACTTCCCCTCTCTCTCACAACAAATACAAATATTTTAGGTTACAAAATCCCATCCAGAAAGATCTATAGATAGCAAACAATCATAGAAAAATTAACACAACAAAACACCAACAAAAATATAAATATATATCTCCGCCATAGCCAACATAAAACTAACCATCAATCACGAACGAGGAAAATACACATTTCAACCACCTTGATCTTTAAAAACACAACAGTTATCTATTTTCTATCTATACACTAAAACTGGTTTTCTTCCATCACACACAAAATCAATCCTCAAAACCTTAACACACACAAATTCACCTGACAATACTCTCTCACACCAAATAACTATTCTCTCTCACTCTCACAACACACACATTCCAATACCTCAATACCACACACCGACAAACACATTACCAACCAGGGATGGAAAACATAAACAACATACAATCATACCACAACACATACACATTTCACATTTCAAAAAACCACAACCCCAGCTATGCATGAACCGAATTTTGTATGAAAAAGTTGATCCCGAAGGTACATAAATATACTACTATTTTATGTTGGAGCTATGTTCAGTCTTCATGAAAAATGGTAAAAAAAAGATGTATGTTGATGAAATAAAATATGTTTAAAAGTTATATCGATCCTTTAATATAGTTTTAACTATATTTTAAAATTATAAATCCCAGCGAGAAAATCCCAAAAGTACATATTTCACTATTACAGAAAACTTCCTAACCCTGTCAAGCTTAGCTCAGACAAAACTCTTATACTCCGTCCGATGTGCTCATGCCATAAGAATGATAATAAGAAGAACATAATTAAGAATAATGCATTAAAACAAAACAACGAATTAATAAACATATGATCTGAATCATCAACAAACCAGGCAACTGATAACAAAATAATAATAAAAAAATGTGAAAATAAATTGTTTTATTAAAAAAAATATAATTGAATATAACAAAAGAAATGATATATAGTGAGTATCATCAAAAAAAGATTTATTTTAGTGATTTGCTTTATTAACATAAATATCAAAGTATCATATCATAAGTATCAAATCAAAAAAAAATATATATCTTTAATATGGTTTTTGGGAAATATCCGAATGATGATACTTTAAATATATGTAAGTACTTGTGTTTGGTTCAAGGACATAAACGTCCATTACAAGTGTTGTTGTTATTGAAACTGTTGTGTCTACTGAAATTGGTGTTTCTTAGAGAATTATTATTAGTATTGCCATATTTGTTATTTCTAGTGTAATTGTTTCTGTTGGAATTTTGGTTGTTGTGTGACCTGTTATTTTTATAGCTAGTAAATGTGTTATTTCTGTTGTGATTTTGTAGTTGATGTCGTGGTTTCTCTCTTTGACATGTAGAATTTCATTATGAATTGTTTTTTTTTCGTTCTCAAGTTGAATTGCAAGTTCTGATGCTTCTTGCAATGTCGTTTGTCGCGACGAGTATATGGTCGATTTAAAGTCATCTTTTAGTCCTTTTTTAAAAGTATCTAGGGCTAGTTTACTGTTTAATTTAATTATTACAATCTTTTATGCTGTAGACGCTGTATTTCCTAATTTGTCTATCCCTAATTTGTTTGGAATATCTATTATATATAGTATGTTTTCTTTAAATGCATGAACTGGCATTTTTCCTTGGAGCAATGTGCTTAGTTTGTTTTGTAATTTTGGGATTGTTTTAGTGCTTTTGTATCTTTGTGTTAATACATTTTTTAGTATTTCAAAATTTTCCGGTTTGCTGTAACTTCCTATTGCCGTTCTAACATTAGACGTAAGTTTAGCATGATAAATATATTGAAGAAAATCTACCTTTGCTGTGTCTGACAGGGTTTTATGGATTAGTTCTGCGGTTATTATAAAACTTTCTAATTCAAAATAGTTGCCACTGAATAATGGTGGTGCTTTTGAATTTGTTTCTAGACTGAATGCTGTCCTCTTCTGTTTCTATATATTGTTGGTGTTCTGTCAAATATTCTTTTATACCTTCGTAATTGTTTTTGAATTCAAGTTTTAATGCTATTGTTTCTTTCACTCTCTGTCAAATTAAAATCTGTTGTGATTCTTTCAATGTATTCTAGTTTTGCTTGTACGGTTTTCTTTGTATATGTTCTACTTGGACTTTTCTTTAAGTTTTTTAATACTTCTTTTAATTTTGAAATGTTTTCTTCCATTTAGATAATAATATTTTTATTTAACATATGTTTTTGATTTATATTGTATTAGTATTACTTATACTTCTATGTTTAATTACGTAGTGTTTAAAGTATTTTAAAATTTTGTTCAATACAAATATTATAAATATTATAACAATTAATATTAATAGAAGATCTTGTATAGACAGTACATTAGTTTTAGTTGTTTTATTGTTTACAATTGATTTAATTTCTTCTAGTTTTTTAATTGGGTTTCCCCAAATTGGACCTACCATTATAACAAAGTAAAATCTTTATGTTTGTTTAAACGTCTGTTATTGCATTACTATTTCTGGATGTATGCTTTATAACATAATTTTTAAAGTATTTATTAATCTTATAAGCCACGTATAAAAAGATTACTATTATTGTAAGTGTAATTATGTATATGGTCTAGAGATATTGAATTTTCTTTGTTGGTGACTCCACCATTTGTTAAAATATTTTCTTGGATCTCCAATTTGCTTTGTGGTTTCCCCATTTATAAATTTTTATTGCAAAATAAGAACAAATGAATTCTTAAACAAATTTTTTTTTTATTTTGTTTTAAAAGAGTTTAATAATTATTTAATTTTTCTACAATTGTTTCTTCAATTTCATGTTTGAAATAAATTTTTTTTATTTCTTTAATTTTTTGTTTGATGGTTTGCTTTGCTGACGTTGTTGATTCCAGGGTTAGTTCTTTGTAGAGGATGGCTACCTCTTTTCTGCTTTGGAAATTTTTGCCAGCCCTTTTCCGTTTGTTCTTTATGATGTTGTTGTTATTATCAGTAGTGTTGCCTTTGTGTACTCTCCTTTTACATTCTTACAGAGATATTTATTTTGGTCCTTCTGTGAGTGGAGTTGTTATATATTGTGAAATTGATATGTCTCGTTCTGATGTTTTAGTAGGCAAGTATTCATCCAACTTGATCTACTGCAAGTTTTTCTCAAAGCGGACTACTATCTCATTGACTTCTTCTTCTGACATTTATAGTAATTTTTAAAATTTGAATTTGGAAAAAATTACTCTCAAGGACTAATTTTTAATGGCAGGATTTAAAAATTTCTTTCTTTAGTGGTCCGATATGGGCAGGATCACCATGTGGTGTTTGTATATGAGGTGTTTAACTAGATTCCCTACAGTTTCTTGTTTTGCTTATGCAGCTGTCAAGGAGACCAGCTAAATTGTAGGCTCTCAAAAGAGGTGCCAAAAGATTACGAGACAATAAAATAAAACAAGGTTGATGAGTCAATTTATGTTGTAAATTAAAGTCTGATTTTATTCCCAAAATGTTTTGTCTTATATACTATTTATGAGAATCATTCAAGTCATCTAGTATTGAATGATTTCTAAATCACTCAATATTTGCTGTTGTTATTTTACTAATACATATTTACATATAGAAAGAAATTAAAATTATAGATATAAATTATATTTCAAGAAGGCATTTAATTTACATGTGTCATACAATAATGCAAGCGGTCAATAGTCTTATAACCCACTTCAATATTTGTAACATGACACACTTTATTAAGTGTTGTTTGTTAGTCACGCCACATGGTTGAAGTTGGTGAGTGTTCGCTGTGCATATTGTATGACAACATGGTTACACTACAGTGGTGTAGGGTATAAAAACAGCATAGCGGCGCCTTTTGCAAAATAAATTATAATAATTCTGGATCTTTTAAACTTCTGAACCGACTTTGATGAGACTAGGAACATCGATACAGGAGGAGTTATTGTTAGCTGGTGCACAATTATGAACCGATTTTAAATATTATTACATTTCTGCATTTTTCTAAGCAAGACGAAGAAAAATCATGCTTACTGTACTAAATTATCTCTTATGTTTTAAACGATATAACTTTTAGAATAAAATTTCTAAAATTATTTAAAAAAAATATGATGAAATTCTCTATAATTTTCTGAATTATGCTAAAAAATTAATTATCTCAATTCGATAACTAGAATCGAACGATAACTTTGTTTTGTTTTTAGAACAGTTTTTTATAAATTTTAAAATAGTAAAATTTATTACACTTTTTTGTTATAATTTTAAAAAAAGGCATAAGTGCTTTAAAATAATAATTATAATATGACTATTTTGTATTTGTAACGTTTCACAGTGTGGCCAATCGCAACATTTTTAATAATAAATCTGTAATTATACGAGATAAATACAGGGCTCGAGACTACCTCGAGAATGTAGCAGTTTAAAACAATAGTAACTTCTACAAATCAAGTCTGATTTCCAAGATTTTTATACTCTTGTAAAGCGCTTAGCGTGGCAAAGAAACACATGCTTACTCACCTAGGTTATTTGTTACATTCAAATACTATTTATGTTTAAATTTTTGATTTTTTGCGTCGATTTTTTTTTTTTTTTTTGATTTTATATAATTATTATTGAGGTATATGAGCGAAATTTTTTACAATAATACAAAATAATTGTAAAAAGCTTTATCGTAAACCATTCGTCTTACTTAATAACATATAGGGAAATATGTTATATGTTTATCGATTAATAAAAAAATGTCACACGAGCTTTTTTTAAATTTATTGATGCTGTTAAATTATAAGATATAATTAGATCGATTTAAAACTAAACTGCTTCCTACATGTCCAAAAGCGAATGCAGGAGTGCAGATTTTACAGAAAAAAGTGAATTTTTCAAAAGATTTTTTATAATTGCATAAAAAACATATGATCATTTTCGATCACTGCAGGACTTTTTTAAGGTCCAGTCTTTCAGAAAATTTCAAAGATATTAAACTTCTTTAACAAAATTAAAAAAAAAATAAATATATAAAGGCACTTATTTGGAAAAAATGCAATTTTTGAGACTTGTTTCAAAATTTTGACTTAAATTTTTTTCTGGTTATCGAATTGAAATAACTAAATTTCATTATATTTTTAAAAACATGTTAGAAAGATTATTTTAAAAGTTATAGAGCAAAATCGTAAAAAATCAAGGCCAAAAATGAGAAATTTAATTTTTGAAGTCAAATATCTTTTAAACCAACGGTTAGCAAATGTGGGTCTGCGACCCAGAAGAAGACCCTGAAAACATTTTTGGGGGGTCGCGAAGACCGTTTACTTAAACACAAAATTTAATTGATCAGTTCATATAGGGGACAAAAGTATACAAAATTATAATTATTTATTCAAATAACCTCAAGCCAAACCGACAATGAATTAATCAAAATTTTGATATTCTATATATATTTTTTAATACGATGATGATTAAACATCTTCTCAAATTTCTTCCTCAACAAAAGGAGGAATTCAGAAATTGGGAATTATATTTGTTATCAAACTGTTTCAAACTTAATTTTTAAATATAATTTAAATGCGGCTGTAAAAGTAAAAAAGATAATTTATATTTCTATTCCAGATTTACAGGTTTTAGAAAAACAATCAAATTTATACATTTTTTATGTGTAATATCAATAAAATTTTTGTGCCTTTTATTTTGAAAAATTACACCGGATCTCTTATATTATTATTAGCAAGGCCTCAAGAAATTTATACCAAATAAATTTAATATTTTTATAAATTTGAAAATTCTGACTTAAGCATAAGAATGATATAAGAGTAATATGTGACTCAAGTACCAAATATTTTCTTTTCAAAATTTATTTATTTTTAGGTTTAAGAATGATTTGAACATTTTTGATATCTAATTGAGAAAACACTATTTTGTTTTTTTTTTTTTTTTTAGTATTCACCCTTGCATAAAAAGTATTCAGAATGATTTTAATCTCAATTAGTAATAAAACATACATTTAAAACTTTGGTATATATTTGAACAAAATTTATTTGATATCAAACATTAAAATTATTTGGTGTTTTCTTATTACTAGGGTTCCTATTCTGAAAAATATTTTTTAAAAATCCAAGGAAATTTATATCGGCAATTTCCGACAATTTAAAATTTACGATGAACATTTTGTAAAGCTGGAGGAACAGTTTCAAAATGTCACATTAAATTCTATAGAATGAATTTAAAATCACAGGAAATGTGAAAAAACATTTAAAATATTCACTTGTTCAGCATAAGACTAACATTTTTATAAAGTGCGAATGTATTTTTTTTTTTTTTTTTTGGGTCACCGATATATCAAGAAGTATTGGGAACCTAATATTTTTTTAACTTTTGAATGAAAAAACATTTTTGGAAATTTTTGTAGGAAATGCGGGAGATTTGTTGACAAATCTAAAAAAGTGAATAACAATTGAAATTAAGCATAAAAAATCTACTCAGGCATAAAATTTCATTCAAAACTATCCGCTAACAAAACTTTTATTGCATAATGAAAAATTATTAATATTCATAAAATCTCAAATCAAACCTTTTGCGGTGTGTTTTTGCAAAAGTTCTTCAATAAATTTTCCTATTATAAAAATTTTTATATATATTAGAAAATAAGACTACATTTCCTAACGATTTGTGTAAAGCAAGCCTATATCGTCATTAGTACATGTACAATTTGAGGAATCAGAATTAATAATCTTAAGTAATTTGGTTAATTTTGCTTCATTTTTTATGATTGGTAATGCCGTTCCTGATAATGCCTCAACCAGAAATATTTTAATAAATCTCAACATTTTCTTTCTTTCAGTATAGTGATAAATTCAATTCCTTTAGTTTGATCAGTCAGAGAGATAAGAAATACATACTATATATATCACTGCTTAGGAAATTTTATATATAAACATTTTTATAATACGAAAATTTGTTGATGACTTTTTGCAAAAAAAAGGATTGATTTGGGATTTTGTGTATATTATTAATTTTTAATTACGCAATAAATTTTTTTAAGTTTAAGAAATATTATTTGATTTATTGGAGCTTAATTTCAAGTGTTATTCACTTTTTCAGATTTGTCAACAGAAATCCTGCAAAAAAAAATTCACAAATGGGGTTTTTACTTTTTTTGCTACGCTTCACAACCTATTTCAGGGAGAGTGAGTAATATAAAAAATTTAAACATTTTTTGATTCCAGCTTTGCGATTTGAGAAATTAAGGCGAAAATTTGAAATATGTTGAAAAAATAGGTAAAACTTGGAAACTGGTTCTCGCAGTAATTAATTTTTTGAATTTTTTTTCAGAATATTTTTTATTTAGTTATCTTTTAGAAAACTATAAATATTGTATATGTTACTTAAGAAAATTTGTATGTAACAGAAAAAAAGTTGAAAATTCTCCTTTTTAACCAAGTTCAAATTTAAATGCTTATAATTCTTTATGTGTACTTTGTTATTTGTTGTTAATAAAACGAAAAAAATAATAAATCGGATGAGAGTTGGGTCCGCTACAATGAAAAAACTTCACCAAAGTACGTTAAAAAGTTAAAATTTTAAATATTGAAGCCCAATATATCGAAAACTAAAAGAAATAAGATATGCACTCGACATATGCACTCTCTATCACTATGTGAAATTTCATTGGAATCGGATTAGCCGTTCCGAAACCGCATAATTATTTCCATTTGAGTTCTTTGATTCTAGCTACAAAACTATGTACTTAAAAAAAAATATGAGGAAATTTTGTTTCTTTTTTGAGAAGTAAACTCTTAAAGGATTGGATTAAACATAATTGTACTAAATATTTTTAATCATGCGGTATAATTCTCAGACACAAACTCTCTGAAGGATCCTTTTATGTTTCTTTAAAATTAGTGTAGTCCAAAGTAGTTAAAACATTTAAATGTAAACTATTCTAGAGATAACAATTAACAATTTAAATGCAAAAGTACTATTAAATTTTACAGAAAATAAAAAATATAAAACAAAACTAAACAAATTAATAATTTGTTTACAGTGTTTTATTCCCATTTTGATTAATAGACAAGGTTAAAGCTATTTAAAATATTGTGTTTTTATTAATCCTATATAATTTTATAAAACCATTTTTTTATAAACTGAATATTGTAATAAATGAAACAACTTTTACCCTAATTTATTTGCTTCTGCTCTGCATAGTACTATATACATAATTAACATTTTTTAACTGTAAAAAAATGATTACTTTGTTTAAATTAATTTCGTTTTATTTCTAATTTTATTTATTTCTAATTTCAGGTGATAATCCGGCTGCAATGTATCATGGGCATGTGGGATCATCAACAAAATCATATCAGACACATCTGCTTCATATTATTATTACAATTGTTGCAGTAATCTATCGGACATATGTAAAAAGAAGAATTATGTAATAACACAAGTATACATGGTTTTGGATTTGAGCTACTTGGGATGCTGAATTTGTATCTTCACACCGTTTTTCCAAATTGATTCTAGTATTCGTATTGTTTGGGATTCGTTTTACAATTTTGAGTACAATAAAGTGAACTTGTCATGCATGCCCTCTTCCCAAAATTATTTTTCGATTTTCGCTAAATCTTGCTGCATTTGCTTCAATACATCATTTTTCGTACTACCAAAGTTATACGTCAAAAATCGAAACATCTTTGGTTTTTGTCTTTCACGGACAAGCGGTTTAAAGAAGTTCTTGATAAGTTGAAGTTATATTTTATCAGCCACCCATATAAATAGAATTATAGTTTTCATCATAAATTACATCAAATAAACCGTTAATTTTATACCACAATATATATTTATATGTCTCTTTATCTTAACAATTGGGAATAGTGCCCCATTTATGGTTCCGTTTACACTGGTTTTTGTTCGGTTGACGAATAATTCTTTTTTTCTTATTGTTTTAATAAATTCAAATCATACAGTTTAGTTTCCGAAACAGAAAAACCAAGTCAGTAAAACTTCTCATCTCTGAGTGTTTGATATCATTTTTCCTATTTTTCCGAGAATATAACATCTGGGAATTGTTGTATAATCCGATTCGAAAAGAAAATCTTTCGAAATTGTATTTAATATACATTGATTTACATCGAATACATCGAATTACACAATAATCAAACATTATAAAAGCGCTTGGAATAAACTCTCTAAGGCCATAATGGCCTATAAGGTATCAGATACTTAAAGGTAAGGTAAACTAAAGTGAGCAATAAAGTAAACTTCATTTATTTTTGGTTATTGCAACTTGGTTTTAAAGTAAAGTTTATAATTTTGGTAATACGGCAAGGCTAAAACAATAACCGATTAATTTTGGCCATTTAACGTAGTGGCAACATGAACATTTTGAACGTTACGGCCAGTAACGGTAATAAAAACAAATAAAAAATAAGAAAATTTTTAAAATAAATGATTTAAAACAAACTAAAAGTTAGCACCGGAACAAAATATAAATATAAACAGAAAAATTACTAGAAACTACACCGTTCATTTCATGAAAAAACGCCCAAAATTTTTGTTTAGGTTTTCGGATTTTATTAATATTTGGCATATGTATATTCCATGGAGCCATTTTATTTTATATCTCTATTTTTATTTTTTTTATTATATTTATTTATTTATTTTTTCTTTTTTTTTTTTTTTTGAATTTTAAGAATCTCGAGAGTGTATTCACAATTTTTATTTTTTGAGAAGTAAAATAAAGTCAAAAAAGTGTGTAACTTTAAACACCAATATCTCTATAAGCTGTAAACGGTTTTATTGATTTGAATTATATATAGAAGATGAATATGTTTTCTTTAAAGGCTGTTATTTAAAAATAATACTTGCACTTAAAAATGCATTCTTAGTGTAAATGCAATTTTAAGACTCATTTTTTTAAAATTTCTATCCCTTCAATTTTTGTCTACCTCTGATATCATAAAAATTATAATGTTTACTAAAAATTGCAATATAAATTTTTCTGGGACAGAATGGTCCACTATTAAAACAAAATTAAAAATATTTCTTCACATTTTCTTCATACAAAAATAATTTTTTATATATTATTTTTTGTTTTTTAGTTTTTGTCAGTTTATTTTAAAATTAATTTTAATCATAGCATTTCATAATTTGTTATTTGTGTTAACATACATTTTTGTCCTAGAATAATTGCTAATGCACTGTGTAATAAACATATTTGTCTTGAATATTAATCAAAAATATTTAAAATAAAAAGGGTAGCAATTTCTTAAAAATGCATCTGTTGTTGTGAGTGCATCTTTAGAAAAAAAGTTATTTTTTAACTGTACAATATCACTTACAATAAATATGTAATAAACTTTATACTAGTTTTTAAATCAGTAAAATCCGACGAACAGTTAACGAGCTATGAACACTTCAATTTACATATTACTGAATGAGAATAACTAAAAATAAAATAATAATAAATTAAAAAATAAGAAATTATGAAAAAATTAAATTTTTGTAGGAAAAAACTGGTGGCCATTTTTATAAAAAATATTAAAAATAGTTGATCACCCTGTCCCAGAATAATTATTATTGCTTTTTGTAGTAAATATATTGCTTTTAAACATATTAAAAGAAAATTAAAATCGAAAGGGAAATTTGTCAAAAATGCGTCGTAAAACTGCAATTGCATTACGTGTGAATTTTTAAATAAACAATTTATTTTTTCATTATTGCTTTTAAAGAGGTTTTAGTTGGCCTTCACTAGAGCATTTAATCATTAAAATTCATCTAAATCGTAAAGAGATATTAACATTTAAAGTTACGTACTTTCCCGAGATTTTTTTTGAAATTGGAAAAAATAATAATGGGGAAGACTAAATGGCTCCATAGGTACCATGCGTTCCAAATATGAACAAAATCTAATGACCCTTTCTTAAAAAGTAGACATTTTTTATAAATTTCTCATGTAATGAACGATATGTTTTTATTTATTTCTTTTATAAAGCAGAAAATATGGCAGCTGTAAAAGCATAATCCTTGCGATAAAAGTTAATGGTCAGATGTTCTGTTCCAAAAACATCCTAACTTTAGTTATTGGATAGTTATAATAACGGCCCTAAGAACATTAACTCTTTCTGTATTTCTTCACAATCTGGAACAAAATCCTACCTTCAGAATATGATTGAAATAAATGGCAGCACATTACGGCGAGTCGCAATATGAGAGAACTCGAAATCTAGAACCATTTTTGAGAAACGAATGTCAGATATTGCTCAGGTCTAAAAGTTGACCCGTATTTGTAAACTTGTGTAATTAGATGTTCCTTTAGTGTCTAAGCAAGAAACATATTAAATAAGAACGTAAGATATATATTATGTAAAGCCATAACCAAAATTTCAAAATGAACGTAAAAGAAATATGATATTTTGAAATATTTTTTTTCAATTACATTTATTGAAAGATGCTTGTAGCATAAATGCTATTATTCAATAGTTCGATTTTTTTTTTTCATCTGGCCATACGACATATATTTATTCGGAACATAACCTGTTGAACCGTATGCAACAAAATTTGTTTACTATATATGTATAAATTTTATTTTATATACTTTCTCTTTTAAATGTACAAAAATGAATACCTATGTCTATATTTATTAATCTCTTGAGGGGATATTCTTTTTGTTGTTTTTGATGAATTTATTTAAAGCGAATTGAAAAACAACATTTTTCATTTACATACGTTTTATATATTTTGTTTTTTGTAACTTAAGTTAGTATTAAGTATTATTTATTAGTATTAGAATACCTTTGAATAAAGCAAGAAGCTTTGTATTTGAGTTTAAAGAAGCTTTAGTCGTGTTTTATTTGGAAACACAATATTATTGGGAATAGGACGTACCTTTAAATACAACATATGGTACTTCGAAAAGTCCCAGAATAGGCTAGGACAGAAAGGATTAGTAAGGGTTTTCACGATGGTATTTTGCTAAGTGCAAATTTGCATATTGGGGTAGATCGTGAACATACGTCTTTAATATATTTTTAATTTTTTTGTACAGCTACATTTCTAAAAATTTGTCTGAAAAGACAGCACCAAATCTGGCAGCACTGACCTCAGCTGTCAAAAATGCTATATTTATTTGAGAATATTTGTAGCGCACAATGGGGACATTTGCAAAATAAATGGTAATAACTCAGGATCTTTTGAACCGATTTTGATGATAAGATATATATCATTTGAAAGAAAAATGTGTCTTCTACTTTTATTTTAAATTTATAGAAGACTTTTCATAAATAAATAAAAAATAAAATAAAATTTTATTAACAGGAACATATTTCTTAAATTTGAGCCAGAATATTTTCGAAATACTTATAGGTATCAAAATATTTTTTGCGCGTGTTATAAAATGATTAATGAAGAATTGATAAATGTAATTATCGGAAAAATATATATAATTTTACTATATATTTTTAAACGTCAAATTTTTTGTTATTGAAAATATGAGTTTTTTCGTAAAATTGTCTCGTATGTTTTTCACCCTCGAGGTGGTCATATTTGGCCCACTGTGATGGCGTCCTGCTCCAAGTACACACTCCAGCTCCGAAAGCCTAACTTCTCCTTTATCGATATCTCCACTTTCATCAAAATCGGTTCAGCGGTTTAAAATTATCCAGACTTATTGCCATTTATTTTACACTGTTTTTATTCTATTTTTGAATTCCATGTAGTTGACTTTAAAAATTTAATTTTTCATTAGTGGTCTTGACTATTTTGCAATTTTGCACCATAACTTTTAATATAAAATTTTTAATTTTTTTATCGTATTTGCCTATTGTTCGGCTTGAGGTCCCAATAAATAAAAACAAAAAACTCTTTCTATTATTTTTTTAAATTTATTCCAATATTTCGAACATCTTCAGGGATGTGTTTACTAAAAACTACTAAAAACCATTATAAATATAATATTCTTAATCATTACAAAACAAAAAGATAAAATTAATTATTATTACATTTAACTATATTGCAGTGTTGTCTGTTGTTACTGTTCTGAGCTTTCGTCACTGATTGTTTTATAGTTTATTCTCATTCTTGTTGGCAAGTTTTTCCATATAGCTAGTCTAAATTCCACCTGGCTTGTTTAACAAAATCGTGTACAGGAAGAATTTCGAAAATATCTTTATGGATTCAAAAGTTACATGCAAATGAATTTCACCTTTTTTAAAAAAGTCGATTTATCCATTTTTTTTTGCCAAAAAAGTAGCCACATTCTTTTTCAGTTGTATAAATTTTTTTTTGAGTAACATATATGGTATTTATTTTTCTAAACGATAACGTAACACAAAATAGTGTGTAGGAAAAAAATTAAAAAATAATTATTTCTGCGAGGACCAGTTTCTCCCAAACTAAACGTATTTTTTTCATAAATTTTCAATTCAATTTTCGCCTAGTTTCTCAAATCGCAAAGTGGAATCAGAAAATTGTATTATTTTTTATATGATGCGATATATATGTTTTTAATATTATAATAATAAAAATTTTTGCTCTCTGATATCGGTTGGGAAGATAGATGTCTGTTAATAAATCTAAACAAAATACTTCAGTTTGATATTAAGCGTGAGCGTCTTTAGTTTATACATTAATACGGAAATGAAAGTATACTCAAAACAAATATAACAAATAAATACTTGTTAGTATTGGTATAAATAAGAAAATGAGTATAACTGATGTAGTATGATTTTGTTTTTACACACTCACTATACTCGTAAAAACTGTTATAGTTATTTCTGGTTTTGCATTGAATGAGAAATTCATTTATTTTTTGTTTCAAGTAACTGTTGTACTACTAGTATTTTAGAATACCTGTTGGTAACACAAGTAAACATATTAGTTTTTAATGTGCTGTGTGTGATTAAGTGAATTTTTTGACAAAATTTGTATTTAATAATGAATTGACATAAAAGAAACGAAATTAAGAAATGTTTACAAAATTAGTGAAAAAAGGGAACGAAACAAAATATGGGACTTTTTTTGTCTTATAAAAGATGAAAATGACAGTGAATTAACGAATTTTGTTTCTTGCAAAATTTGTAAAAATGTATATAAATATAATCAAAACCCACTATCCAATTTAAACAAACGTAAGTGCTGTGTATTGTTAAAACATGAAAAAGAAAATGAACTTATTGAATCGAACCAGGAGGCCAAAAAGGCATGTTTAGTTTAACATTGGTTCATTAATACAACATCCATCCACAATTTACACAAATGTTGAAAGCAGCTATTCTACGAATTTTGCGAAACTGCAGTCGGATTGTGAAAATGTTAACTCCATAAATTACTTGATTCACAACACTTTGGAAAAATGTATTAAAACGTCACCACAAATTGAAGAAATTTTAACAACATCATCAAAATTGATAAAATTTTTCAAAAAATCAGGATCTAATTGTGACTTAAATACATCATTGGAAGGCTTCACACCCACAAGATGGAATAATGAAATACTATTTATTTTAACCCACTACCAATAAAATAAAATTTTGCAGATATTCAAAAAAATTTTGTGAATAAAATCTAATGGAAAAATATAGCGTTAGAAAAGAATATTAGATCACTTAATAAAAATTTTAAAAACATTCATAGATGCTTCGAAAGAATATGAAGGCAGCTCCTACGTACCATTTCATTTAGTTCATCCATATATTCAAAATTTAAAAATAATATGTAATACTGCCAATACTATAAAAATAATAAATTACACGAGACCTTAATTTCCTTTGTAAGGAACCCCCGGTTACCCGGATTTGCAGCTGGGGTAAACTCAGTCGTGTCCAAGGTTTTTACATAAAATAACAACACTTTTATTTTAATTTATTTACCCTTGATTCTTTATTTCTTATCTTTCACTATATATTTCCCACAAACTTCTTTTATGTTGAGACAGTGCTGTTTCGTGAAGCCTCCGTGTTGCCTTGCCGGTTCTACAGCTCCTATTTACTACCTCCTATTGAATATTTATTCTTGGATGTAATCCGAGATTTTTCTTTAGTCCCTATATTTTCCGAGTAAAAACTTCCAAGAAAATATTCTATCACTTATCCCTGAGCAGTGCTTATCTCCCACCACTTCAACCAGATTGTAAACCTGGATGAAGCTTTTAATCTTACTGATTGTAAATCAGTATACCCTACGTTGAATTGATGTAATCAATTCAACCAACTTTATTTATTTATTTTTTCCTAACACTGCTCTGTTAGTTCTTTTATTTTTTTTATTAACCGGCTGTCCAGCACAAAAGAAAAGAAAGCGAGCCATTTTAACTTTCTGATGGTTTATATACGTTTCTTAAAACTGCAGTACCGATAGCGGTTGTTGCATCGAACCTTCTTATCTTTTGTATCCTTTATGTTCGCTGCTGTAACAGCTTCGTTGATCTGTGTGTGAGTGTCTGTGTATGTGGCTTCATGTTTGTTTATTTTGTCTCCTTCTTGCTTGCTGTATTTAATTCTTTCCTCTGCTTCTCTGCTCGCTGTTATCTTACACTCTTGTGTATTTCTCCCTGCTGCTTTTCCTCTCTACTGTTGTGTTCTCGCTTCTACCTCCGTGATTCGTCAGTTCTGCTACTTGCCTGCTCAGCTGTAACGATGTAGGTATTGACGTCTTCACTTGGCGTTTGTCCCTGCTGTTTTCTATTGCTACTTCTGCCCGCTGAGTTTTCACGTAATTAACTCTTAAATGGCTTAAGGTCAAACCCTCCATCTGCCCCTGTCCTGAATGCTTTGCCTCCTGTGTACCCCATCGACCTCCGGAACATTTCGTTCCATCCTTTTCCCCATCGACCTCCAGAACACTTTGTTCCATTCTTTATCCCATCGACCTCCGGAACACCTGAAATTAAAAGAATTACATAGGCGAATGTAATTCGCCCCCAAATCTAGATGGATGTAATCCATCTCCCGGCCAGTAAAACGCCAATTTATCATTTATTTTATTCTTTTGTTTACATTTTCAAAAGTTATTCTTTAACGATTATGTGGGTCGAAATTCCAAGAATTTTGATCCTCACACCTTAGTAGAGAGTAAGATTACAGTTTATCACAAATTATCAATATTTTTATTTCCGTCAGCTAGTCAATTAAAACAGAAATAATAAACAAATACAAATCTATGCAGCTTCCTTATTCAGACGAAATAAATATTGTTAATCTATACAGTGAAGCAACAACATATAAAATTTTTCACTATTTCAAAAATACGTGCAAATACGTACCTCGTCAATTTTTCAAATAACGATTTAAAGCGAGAAACCTAGACAATTTAAGAAAATTATTTGAAAGCTTTGCATATCATAATAATATGTATCCGAATAGACAAAAATATTGCGTAACGAAAAAAAAAAATCTTAATCTGTGTTATTCGAATTCTAGTTTACTTTTTCCACCATTTCAAAACATTAGTAATAAAAGTAAAATAGTTGCAAAAAGTTTTGTAGTTTTCGTCCTTGAGTTGGAATGCCCAAAGTTAAAAAATTATATGTTGTAGAAATCCTTTACAGAGTGAATAATATATTTATGAATTCATATTTTAAATTCTTTTTTTTATATACTCAGAATTAAATCCCTATTTTGTTCTCCTTTTTAACTGAAAAGACTGAATTGCTCTGTTACCAAAAATAAAAATAGTTCTAAAGTGTTTTTAATATATTTTTTAGTTCAATAAATAATATGTACATTTTAAAGGCGTATACATTTTCAGAATGAGTAACATATGAATGTATTCATATTTAAATTTTAATTTGTTTTTTATATATACTAATGATTAAATTCCAATTTTGGTTTTTTTATTTTTTCAAAACTTAAAATACTGAATTATTTTGTTCACTAAAAAACTTTAAATTTATTTAAATCAATACAAAAATGTTACTACATAAAAATATGTTTAATATGGTTTTAATTTAATAAATTATTCGTTTTAACGTCTGCATTTTTATACTTCGTAATAATACGTTTTATCAACATACAACGAGTACTAATAGTACAAGCTTCTATATCCACTTTATCTCTTTCAGAGAATAATAGTAAAATAAATGTGTTACTCTTATTCGCTGTTTATTAATTCACATCTTATCTACTAAAGAGAATAACAGTACCAACTAATAACAAAAACACAAAAATACTCATCAATACGCACTCAAACTGGCAGACAAAGTAATTGGTGAGGTTTGAGTGTCACTGTGTAAGAATTTAGTATAAACACAAGCCCGGTGCGGAAATATCCATACAAGTTTTTATGCAGAATGCGCAATGCGGCTCGGATAAAAAATAAATTTTATTTTAAATTCTCTCCGGGTTTTTGATTGCTTTTATTTTCGCTCAAAAAATATTACCGTATTTTTTAAAAATTTATATGAATTTCGTAAACAAAATTGAAAAAAGTTTGATGTAAAAAAAAAAAAATAAGTAAGATTGTTTTTATTTTCCGTTCCGTTTTTGTTTAATTTAACAACAGGAATCTGGACTTGTTGTGTTTATACATTTATAAACATTTTTATGTATATTTGAAAAGAAGACAAAATTTCCTAAACAACGCTATATTATATGTACTTCTTATCTGTCTGATGGATCTAACTAAATGATATGAATTAAGCAGTATGATAAAATTTAACAAAAATTACTTGAAATTTTTAATTTTGAATCCTTTAATTGGACATGCAAAAATGACAATACTGCAAGCATTTAGAAAATTTTTTCTTCTTTTCAAATATTTATAAAAATGTTTATAATACGGAAGGATTGATTCGAGACTTTGTGCATATAATTCATCCTTAATTATGAAATAAAATTTTCGTTTGTGGATATTTTTGAACATAATTTTACACCTGAGTGGATTTTTTTATGTTTAGTTTCAAATATTATTCGCTTTATTAGATTTTTCAACCAAAATCCCGCAACTCTCAAAAAAAATTCCAAGAATGCGATTTTTACTTTTTTTGCTATAATATAGCAAAAAATTCTATCACCAGAAAATTCAAAACATATTAGATAATATAAAAAATATTAAAATATTCTGAGTCCAGCTTTGCGATTTGAGAAATTAAGACGAAAATTGGAAATTTGTTTAAAAATAAGTCAAATTTGGAAATATTTGTCATACCCGAGGTGTCCAACTTTGGGACCCCATGAACGCATTCCTGGTAAAACTAAATGGTCAAAACTTAAACTTAAACACTTATGCTATCACTGTGTGAAATTTCATTGATATCAGACCAGTCGTTCGGAAATTGCAGATTTATTTCCATTTCATTTTCAGAATGGAACACTGTGCGTTCACGAAAATGATCAATATTTTATGGAAAGTTCAACTTTTTGAGCCTGTAAAAATTTGTTGTTAATTTCGGTACTTCTGCGAATTAAATTAGGTGGTTTAATATGCTTTTAAATGTATTACAAAAAATTGTGACTTGGTCACACGAGGAAATTTTAGGAAAACCCCATATTTTCAATAACAAAAATTTTGATCTTTAAAAATATATATGTAGTAAAATTATATATATTTTTCCGATCTTACCATTTATCAATTTTTTTTAACTACTTTATAACATGTGCAAAAATTATTTTGACACCTATAAACATTTAGAAAATATTCAGGCTAAAATTTATGATATATGTTCCTGTAATCATAATTTGCATTTTCTTGTTTTATTTTAAGAAAAGTGTTAAAAATTTTAAAGCAGTACAATTTGTCATACATAATTTTAAAGAATTTCCTTTAAAAAGGACTATTTTGTGTTTGGAACGTTTCTTGTAAATAAATTTGAAATTAGCAAAACGTTGCAAATTTTAATTATTTTTTTCATGTTATTTTCGATACGGTCTTCCGCACGTGATAGTGCGCTACATTACCAAAATAGAAGGAAGCATTAAGATTTCACAAATTTCCCGAGTTTTGCTTATTTGAAATTGATTTGCTAGAAGCAGAACAAACTCAAAATAGTTATATTATACATCAGTTTAAAGGAAATATTCTTTAAAATTATGTATACGACATTTTTGGAAAAACCCCAGATTTTCAATGACAAAAATTTTGACCTTTAAATCTTTTCATTTATGAACTCTTCATTATCTACTTTATAACACGTGCAAAAATTTGTTTAATACCTATAAGCATTTAGAAAATATTAAGGCTAAAATTTATGAAATATGTCCCTATAAACATGATATGCACTTTTATATACATATTGTTACGTTTTTATCTTTTAAAAACGATGGTTTATTTCCTTTTAAATTTTTGGTTGCAAATAAAAGCAGTTTAGTAGTTTAAAAGTTGTAACAACTCTTTATTTTATTTAAAAATGTACAACAATAACAGTTTAAATTGTCACTATGTATTCCAATAAACACACACACTTAAAATACACACTTTATACAGCTCACTTTAATAATGTACAAGAATATACAGCCAAGGCAGTTAATTTGTCTGACTCAATGGTGTTCTTACGGCCAATTTATGTACACTGCATTACCTTCTAGATACTTCTCGAAAGCTCTATTTCTACAATGATCTTAACGGACAAACCAGTATATTCGAATTCTAGAGCTTTCGATATTATTGTTAGCAGCTTCAACATTTAGTGTTGTCATATTTACAAATAGTAGTGAAAGCTTTTCATTCAATGTTGTACGTTCACAGCTATGTTAGTAATTTCTACAGATATGTTAACTGCTGTTAACATAATAGAAGGTTTGAGAAGAATTGAGAAAGGTTGAGAATTATTATTTAACTTTAAACCAGCCGTTAAAACCGTTATATTTGAATTCAAGTACAATTTCGTAACACAGATTCACTTTTCCCATAGGCAGTTATTCGTTCTAGATGTACGATCTTCATTTTAGATCTCGGGCTCTTTTCTTTCTGTATTCTGTACACCACGTCGTTTAATTTCTTAATCACCTTGTATGGTCCATCCCAATGGGTTTGTAGTTTGGGACACAGTCCTTTCTTACGTAGTGGGTTATACAACAGTACAAGCCGGCCTTAGTTAAATTCTTCAGAACTCGCTCATTTTTGTTCGTCTGCGTACGAATTCATGAAGTCCGTTTATACGACAGATTCAAAATTTCTACCTTGATCAGAATGTAACTCCAGTCGAACACTATAGCGGCACACCCAGTTGATCACAAATACGCTTATAACCGTTTTAGCTTCCTGATCGGGTATGGCCACTTGCTGAAATAATCTATAACTACAAGAACGTAACGGTTACCGGCATCACTGACAGAGAAATGGTCTGCTACATTCATTGCAATCCGTTCGAATGGCGCACCTGAGTTATGCTGCTGAAGTTGTCCACGACTTCTTCTTACTGGGCCCTTCGCTGCTATGCATTGTGGACAACTGGCTACCCAATCTGCTACTGCTTGCTGACAACCCAAGATGACCACCACTGGGACCGTCATGGAACTCTTTCATTACTTAGTTTATTTTAGAGGAGGGTACTACAATTAGATTTGTCACTGTTTTACCTTCAGCACTTTAACATATGCGATATAAGCAGCCATTCAACAACTTTAAACTATTCTATAGGGCGCAATATAAAGACTGGTCTTCTACCTTCTCCTTTCGCCCATATTATTTTCGCCAGTATGGGGTTATTTCTTTTCGCTACACTGGACTCTATATGCATTAGTCGAACATCGATGACACATTCCTTTTCCTCGGCTTTTGTACGCTTACATTCCACGTTACAGAGCCGCCTTGACAGCGCGTCCGCATTGCCATGTTTCAAACCCTTCCGGTGCTTGAAGCCGCTCTATCCAACGAGTTAGTTCTCCTGAGGGCAGAGTGATCGGTTCTCAGTTGGAAGATACTTGTGGTAATGCTTCACACATTCTAATACTAACAAAAGTTCTCGTCGCGTTAGGCAGTAATTTCTTTCAGGCTTCGAAAGCGTTCGGCTGAAGTATCCAATGACTCTTTCAGTGGCATCGACCACTTGTGAAAATATACCGCTTATTCCATATCCGCTTGCATCACTATCTACCACAAACGTTTCTCCAGGTATAGGATATGACAAAATTGGTGCAGTACATAATAGATCCTTCAGCTTCTGGAATGTTAGTTCTTGTGCTCCACTCCATCGGAATGATTGTGACTTCTTCGACAGCTCATGTAAGCTTGTGTCTACATTGTGGTATGTACTAAGGCAAAGAAAACTACGCAATTCGTGGAGATTTCTCGGACGTGGCCAGTTCTTTACTGCAATTATCTTATCTTCATCTGTTGATATTCCTTGATTCCTGTTACTCGATGTCACAAATATTTGATTTTTTTCTGGGACAATGCACACTTCTTTACACTGAGTTTGAGTCCAGCCGCTGTTATTCGTTTAAGGACTTCTTCAAGGTTTTTCAGATGTTCATCAAAAGTTTTACCCATGACAATTATGTCATCAAGCATGTTGTTTTGTTTGTTTCGTTAACGTGACTCAATCTAAACACATAAATTCAGATTGACGCTAACTTTCTAACAATTTTCCTTACAAGCACTTGAAACCTGAAGGAAGCCGTATTAAAGTAAAACACACATATGATTACTAAAAACACGACTGAACTATCTTTATTTTTGCTTTCTTTTATATAAAAATGACTTAATAATAAAATGCTTAACTTAAATAATAACAAATGAATGAAGAAGTAAAAACGTTTAGGTTGCACAAAACAAATGACCTAATTATAAATGGTTTATTGCACCCAAAATTAATAAACAAATAAAAATGCGGTGTATGCAGTTATAAATTGAAAATAAATATTGTGTAAAAAGTTAATGTTCTAAATTTATGTATGTTCTTATTGATTACGAAATAATAAAATTAATGTATGTATATAATAAATATAAATAAAATAAATATTGTGTAAAGGTTAATGCTCTAAAATTATGTATGTTTTAACACATGTCTTCCCGTGAAGTCCTTTCAATACATGTTCCATTAAACAGTCGAATGTGGTTAGAGCATTGCAGAGTCCAAATGGCATCACACTAAACTGCCATAACCTGCACTAAAGGCGTTTTTTTTTACTTGTCTTTGTCTGAAATCTTTACCTGCCAATAATCAAGTCCAATGTGGAGAACCATTGTGTTGCAGCTAGTGTGTTCAGGGTGTCGTCAATTCTTGGTAGTGGGTAGCAGTCATTCTTGGTAACGTCATTCAGTTTTCTATAATCGACGCAAAATCTAGTGCTGGTATTTTTATTCTTAACTAAAACAACAGACGAGCTCCAAAGACTTGAAGATGGTTTGATTATACCGTTCCACTCCATTTCGTTGACCAACTCCTTCACTTCACTTCGTTTTGCTAGAGGAACACTTCTGGGCCCCTGCTTTAATGGGATCGCTTCGTCAGTATTTATTTGATGCTTTACAATAGCCGTTCTACCATGGATTTGACTTTTTAAGGCGAAAACGGAGCTATTTTTCTTCAGGCCTTATTTCTATCTGGCGGCGCTAATTTTTCTACCCATTTTCCTACATATTTCGCTAGTAACTCGTGTTCTTTGGTGGATTTGTTGTCATGTTCCGGGTTTTTCTCGAAATTGCTTACTGCCTCTGCTGAAGTACATTTTTGGAATTTGGCTTAATAACTTTTTCATAGCTGGACAGGTTAAGCATTCTTACAGGAACTATTTTGTTGTTGCAGGGTTTAACGAGGGCTTTTGCTGTTACAAGATCACTCGCTATTTCTGCTGGTTCTATCACCCATAAACTGTTGTCCTCACAATCTCCCTCCATACGGGACCATACTAAAGTTTCTGACTGTGATGGTAGTTTCTGATGCTCGACGGTAACTAGCTTTCTTACTTGAGTCCTATTTTCATATCCGACGTCAAGGGGTATCTCCACATTTCGCCAAATCAAACCTTTTTGACCCATATCCAAAGTAATGCTGTGACTAATCATGAAATCAGCGCCAATAATAACTTCGTCCACAATGTCGGCAACAATAAATACATGATTGACGCTAACGTTGGCAAAGGTTAATTTCACATTTACTTTACCATAGACAATGACCGACTCCCCAGAAGCTGTACGCAGACTTACCCAACATAATGGTTCAATTGTTTTCTTGACTAAATCTAGCCTGAAGATAGACTGTGATGTCCCGGTGTCTATAGTAAAAACGTGCTTCTGACCGTTGATGTACCCAGAAGCAGTAAGATTGCTATTTTTCTGCTGCATTACGAATATAGAGATTGTGGGGCCCTCAGATGTGGGAGCTAACTCTTGCCTCATAGTACTAGCTCGTTTTAGTTTTTGATGATTTGACTGCTGGTTGTTTCGTTTTCTTGGTGCTTTGCAGTTTCGCTGAATATGGCCCAATTTATCTCATTTTACTCTGACTTTACGTTGCTTCTCATTAAACTCCTCCAAATCCTTTTTTAATTCGTCGACTGTATTTCTCTCACTATCAGCAACAACTACGACATTTCGAACCTTGCATATTTGCGGCTTTGGAACTATTTTCGCCGTTTCTTGTGCCAGCGCGAATGAGATGGTTTCAGTAAATGATGGTTTAGGTGTGTCACAAACCGCCTGTTTTACTTCAGGATCGCGAATGCCATTAACAAATGCCTCTATCTTGAAATGGTCCAAAAACGGGTTGTTTTCCCCTGGATAAGTAAGCTGCGCGAAATGCTCGATTTCCAATACAAAATTTTGTAGTGTCTCATTGGGCTTCTGCACTCTACCACTCAATTCCATTCGGTATAATTCCTTTTAATGTTCACCATCGTACTTACGTTGTAGCACCTCCATTATTTCATCATAACTATTTCTCTTATACGCTGGCACGCTTTGTACAAATACTGCTGCATTTCATTTTAAGGCCAATATCAACTCTATAGCGTTTTCTTCGTCGTTCCATATATTTCTAATGGCAACTGTATCAAACTGGAACCTGAACACATTAAATGGTGTGGCGCCCTCCAAACTAAGGGCCTTTATTCTACTATAGGATTCTAGAATAACTCGCACCTGTCCATCTTGGCATTGACGATTATTCATCTTTATTTCTGGATGATGTAGTTTTTTATCACCTTTGGATATTTCATTCTCTAAATCGGACAGCTTTTATCAACGACTTTGGCATGTATATCTAAGCAGCTCTCAAAGTCGGACACCTTTGTCTCAATGATACTCTGCTGTTTATAACTTCCGAAATTTGCTGAAGTTTCTCGTCTGTCGCTCTAGAAGTTAATCGAAATTTCATTTCCATTATTTTATTTTCTTCTTTAACTTCAGCAAGAAGTTTATCGTTATTTGTTTTAGAAGTTTATTTAACTTCAGCAAGATGTTTCACGTTATTTGCTTTAGAAGTTTCGTTGGCTTCTTTAAATTGCTCCATCATAGCAGCAAACATTGTGGATAAATCCATGCTGCTTGTTTTTGCACGGGTAGAAACTTCCATTTCTTCTTTTTACTCGAATTCGTAAGCTCCGATGTCAATATCACGCCGCTTGAATTCATCTGTCAGCCTCTTTTGTAATTCTGCTTTATTACCAGCTGAAGGTAACTCCAATTCATTTCTCTCAATTCAATTTTCTCTTGAGTTGCTCAACTTTTAGCTCTTCAAACTTCATGACTGCTTATTATTTTGCAATCCCACTTCTGACAGCAATTGTTACGTTTTTACCTTTTAAAAACTGTGGTTTATTTCCTTTCCAATAAACCGGACATTTTTAATTGTAAATAAAAGCAATTTAGTAGTTTAGAAATTGTAACGACTCTTTATTTTATTTAAAAGGTACAACAACAACAGTTTAATACACACAAACACACTTAAATTACACACTTTATACAGCACACTTTAATAATGTACAATAATATACAGCCAACTTCAAGGCAGTTAATTTGTCTTTACTTAACGATGCTTCAAATTGGACTGACTCAACGGTGTTTTCACGGCCAATCTATATACAATATTTAGTGTTGTCATACTTACAAATAATGGTGAAAACTTTTCATTCAATGTTGTATGTTTACAGCTATGTTAACAAATGTTTCTTTAAATGTAGTGATTCCAATCCAAGTCTTGAGTCCAGTACTTCAAATAGAGAACATCAAGAATATGAGATATGTCGCTAAGGATACACTTTCTATATTCATAATTGGATTTTCCATAAAAATTTGGACATCTTTACCAACGAATATTTTGACCCTTTCGTAAATACATACACAGAAGAATGGTATTAAGGAAAGTGCAATCCTAAAATGTTATGGTAAAAAGAAGAGATACCTCCCAACAAAAAAAAAAAAAAAGATACAGTATCATAAATGATACCACAATTTTAAATATGTATGATATTTTATCGAAATAATTTTTTTCTTATAGAAAAAAACTTCAAAAAATTTTCATGAAAATAAAAATAAACAGATTTTTTTTTTGGAAAAAACTGTGTTTTATGTTATGCATTATTAATATATTTATGCGACATTTTTCCAGCAATATAAAAAATTTTACCATAATATGATTTTATGATTATAATTTTCATACTTATTATTATTTATGACCAAGAAAAGTAACAATATAGTCAATCATAATATTATCTTAGATTATATTTTTTCTCTGCGTGTATGGAAGGCCGGGAGAAATTTATTAAAGGTAACTTAAAGATACAAACAAACAAATTTGACCGTTTTAACGAAATACCAATGTTAAACCTCAAAATTCCTCTTAGGTTTTCATTTAGAGGCTGTGGTAGCATAAAATTATAAGTGAAATTTGCTTTTTCTTTGCATTTCAAAATGTAAGAATTTTGTCTTGTAGCAGATCACCATATTTCATATTGAATATATTTTATAATTATTATCATTATTTCTTTTATTATTGCTTTATACACTTTGTTTGCTTGCTTTTGTTTATAAGTCATTAGCATGTGTGACTTTTGCTTATAAATACAACACTATGACTTTACTTAAGAATACAACGCTGCAGCAAGAGAAGCTCTTTCGTTGAGTTGTAACTTAAATTATAACGATCATTTGTTTCGTTAAAAGCTTTTGTCTGAGAGTATAAAAGCAGCACTCTCAACGATAGCAGCTCATTCTTGTCTTGCAGGTTGGTTTGAATGGTTGTAGAACTAATAGTATTTGCTACGCATAATTCGTGACGGCGATGGCTGTCGTTGTGTGTGTGTAAATACTATTGGTTGAAAGGTTGATTGTTGTTGTTGGTCGCGTTGGTGGCCGCAATAACTTAAACCAATACAACAATTCATTCTTGTCTTGCAGATTATTTTAGAATTAAAAGAACAAAGACAATTTTCAAATTATTATTAGAGAAAAACTTTAAATTTTAATAAATTAATCGTTTGTTTAAATAATAATAATAAAAACGTTATAAAATTGGCGCCCAACTTAGAGGCAGTGAACAACGCCAAAAAAGAAAAACAGAAGGTTGTTTAGTGAAAATTATTTTGGTAAAACCGTGGCAGATTTCTGTGAAAATTTGAGAAGAAGTCAACGTTTGGCAAGCAAATTAAATATGGTTACGCTGTCAACGGAACAATTTCAACAACTTTTGAGTGCTGTTGGTAAACCCAGCGAAAAATCTGGCTCTTTTAGCAGCTGTTCTGCACGTTATGGTGGTGAAAGAAATCCGTCCAAAGTTGAAGAATTTATTTCTGCAATATCAACATTTAAATTGGTGGATAAAATTTCTGATGCTGATGCTGTTAATGGTATGCCGATGCTTCTCGAGGGTGATGCTGCGGAATGGTGGCGTGGTGTAAAGGCGAATGTTGAAAATTTTGCTGGTGTTGTGCGTATGCTGCGAGAATCGTTTTCTCCTCGGAAACCTGCATGGAGAATTTATGTAGAGATAAATGAGGTGAAACAGCAGAAAAATTAACCAACAGATTCTTTTATTCGGAAGAAACGTGCATTGTTTTCCCAGTTGCCTAACTGTCTGTCGGAATCTGATCAACTTAATATGGTGTTTGGCATGCTTCACTCTCAAATTCGTGAACGTCTTTCTCGGCATAAGATCAAAAATTTTGGTGAACTATTAGTGGATGCTTGCGAAGCGGAGCATGTTTTATGTGAACGCGGTGCAGTGAACACTGATGTTTCTAATATTTCCAGTGGTCCTGAAGGCGGTCCTAAACGCTGTTCTTTTTGCCATAAAAAGGGATACCTGTTTAAGAAACAGGACATGATGTCAAAACAGTTACAAGTGCTAAATGATCCCGTGGTGCCTAGACCTAAATTTGCGTGTTATGGATGCAATGCTCCAGGTGTGGTAAGAGGTAATTGTCCAAATTGCAATAAGAAGGTTGGTACTAGTAACTTTTAATTCATTGGGTTTGTGCATTGGCCGGAATATACCAGCAGTAAATATTCAGATGTTTGGTGTTCCTGGACAAGCATATTTTGATACGGGTGCTAAGACTAGCGTAGCAAGCTCAAATTTGAAGAAGATCATGGATTTTAAAGGCTGTCAGTACGATACCATTACATGCCACGTATCCCTTGCAGATGGTACCTCCTGTGACAGAAAGTGCCTAACCACGAAGTGTAAGGTTGTCATTGGTAGAAGGTGTCTGAATATCCAGTTTTTGATTTTTCCTGAGGATAAAAGCAACCGTACATTAATTGGTTCCGATTTTATGGAGGAGGCAGGAATTGTTTTGAATATGGGGCAGCGATTCTGGTATTTCGAAAACTGTCCCACACAAAAATTCAATTTTAGTGAATCATTGCCGTTAAATTAAATCTGATAGAAACAATTAAAGTTGCGGAAACGTCATGTAAATGTGTGACGAATGAGAATGTTTCAGAACCACGACAAGTAACCTCTAAAAGAGTATGCCGTACATACATTTCCGATTTTGAGTCATATGGTCCTGATTATAATAAAGAGAACGATTACTCTCCATATTCAATTCAGGAAATATTTAGGGATGCAATTCCTCCAGATATGGTTACCCCCGATAGAGCAAAGGAATCTGGTCTTTTTACTGGTGTCGTATATAAACCACAACGTGACGATGATGACGAGGATCCTATATTTACTCCATTATATTCGTTCGATTATAAAATTCTAAAACCTACAGATGGCGCTCAGATCAGCCAAGAACAGAAGCTGCAGTTAGACGCAATCTTGTTTAAACATAAGACAGTATTTGGTAGTTTTGGGAAACCTTCCCCATATGCTGTTCATCGGATAGATACTGGTGATCATCAACCAATTGCATCACCACCTTATCATCTTTCTTTCACAAAATGCAGAGAATTGAAACTCGAGATAGATAATATGTTGGAAAACGACATTATCGAAGAATGCGAATCTGCGTGGTCATCTCCGGTAGTCATGGTACCCAAAAAGGATGGATCAATACATGTTTGTGTTGACTACCGAAAGTTAAAGCAATTACCGTCCCCGACCGGTACCCATTACCTCGTATGGACGATTTACTACATTCTGCGAAAAGTACAAATTATATGACAACGTTGGACCTACAAAGTGGTTACTATTAAGTTGAAGTAGCTGAGGAAGACCGTGACAAAACTTGCCTCATTACGCCATTTGGAACATACCGTTTTAAGAGAATGCCTTTTGGATTACGAAACGCTCCTGCAACTTTTCAGAGGCTCATTAATCGTTTTAAGACTGGTATTCCTGACATCTGTTCAGAATCATTTCAGCAACATTTGGAGAATCTTGATGTAGTGTTGCAACGTTTGTTAATGTTCCTAAATGCCGATTTTGCTGCTCCAATGTTAAATTTCTTGGTCATATACTTACTCCAGAAGGTATAGCTGTGGACCCAAACAAAATACAAGCTATTGAAGAGCGGAAAGAGCTAAGGAATGTGAAGGAACTAATATCGTTCATACAAACGTGTTCATGGTATAGGCGACTTATTGATCGATATGCTGAAATTGCTAGACCATTAACTAACCTGACCAAGAAATCAGCCGTATGGAAATGGGGGACAGAAGAAGTAAAAGCATTCGTCGCGTTGAAAGAAGCCTTAACTACCTCACCTATTTTGAAGAAGTCTGTGGACAACATGCCCTATTGTATTAAAACGGATGCAAGCGCATATGCACTTGGAGCGGTTTTACTCCAGGGGTAGGGTCAGGAGGAATACCCTATAGAATATGCAAGCCGTTTATTGAGCAGCGCTGAACGCAATTACTCTACTACGGAACGAGAGGCACTGGCTATAATTTGGGCCTGTAGTAAGTTTCGAGGCTACATAGAAGGCGAAGAAATTAAGCTTTTAACAGACCACAAACCGCTAAAGTGGCTGCTGACGTTAAAATCACCAACAGGAAGACTTGCAAGATGGGGATTACAAATCCAGCAGTACCTTCCTGGTAAAGCAAATGCTGTTGCTAATATGCTATCTAGACCACCTTGTTCCGATCATGATGCTGAAGCTGATGAAATTAATTGTTTTTGTGCATTTCACGTGGATATGCCAACGAAAGGTGCAAAAGAAATTCGAGAGGAGCAAATGAAGGATGAATACTTGAAAGAAATTATTACATCATTGGAGAAACAGGATGAAAACTCCATTAGTTGGATAAATAGGAGTTATTTACTAAATGATGGAATTTTGTATTGCTATGCCAACGACGACTGCGAAGACGCACAGCTCGTTATACCTACTCAAGAACGTCCCGAAATTTTAAGAGCGTACCATGATGAGAGTACTGCAGGACATTATGGCACTGAAAGAATCATAGCACGAATCTCTAGCAGATATTTCTGGCCTGGAATGCGTAGCGAAATTGCTAGATATGTTAAAAGCTGCATTGAATGTCAAGGTTTTAAAGCTTCCAATATAAAACTAACAGGACTTTTGCAGACAACTAGCAGTAAGCAACGGTTTGAAGTTATAGCAGTTGATTTGTTTGGTCCTTTAACGTAGACTGAAGAAGGTTATCGAAGGATATTGATAATTGAAGACGTTGCTAGCAGATGGACGAAAATATTTAAGTTAAAAGAAGCAACCGCAGAAGCATGTGCCATGATTCTTATCGACGAAATATTTCTGCTATATGGAATACCGAGGCGTATTAAATCTGATAATGGTATACAGTTTGTGTCGGCGATAATGCAGAAAGTAACATACTGCCTTGGTATACAATAGCAATTTACACCCGTTTATCATCCCGAAGCAAATCCCGTAGAACGAAAGAACAGGAATCTCAAGAGCCAACTCGCTATTTTAGTACCGCATCAACACGATAATTGGCATGAAAGTTTAGCTGCCATACGTTTCGCTATGAATACTGCCAAATGCCAAAGTACAGGATATAGCGCAGCATATCTCACGTTTGGCAGGGAATTATGTACATTGGATGACGTCAAACATGACGTTAGGTTGATAATTGAATCCGAAAGTTTCATTCCGGAAATATCATCATATCTCCAGACAATTAGCAATGTTCTGAAGAATGCAAAAGAGACTGAGATGAAGATCCAAGATAAAAATAAAATGTATGTTGATCAACAAAGACGACCTCAACCCAATTTTGAAGTCGGTACAGAAGTATTGGTAACTACCCACGTATTAAGTAATGCAACCAAGGGCATATCATCAAAATTTGTGCCCAAACGTGATGGCCCATACATAATAACAAAAAAGATAGGGTCATCCTCATATGAAGTGTCATCGCCAGACAACTTGAATATACCACTTGGTACCTACCATGCTTCAGCATTAACTTTGTACAGAGGTAATAACGAGAAGGTAAATCCAGCTCCAGTTCATCCCATGAAGAGACGAGGGCGACCAAGGAAAGCCAAGTAGATGAAGCCATAACAAAAGCCTAGTACGATGTTGACGCACTGCTCGGGTCGCGATCCTGTACGTCAAAGGGGGAGAATGTAGCGGATCACCATATTTCATATTGAATATATTTTATAATTGTTATCATTATTTTCTTTATTATTTCTTTATACACTTTGTTTGTTTGCTTTTGTTTATTAGTCATTAGCATGTGTGACTTTTGCTTATAAATACAACACTATGACTTTACTTAAGAATACAACGCTGCAGCAAGAGAAGCTATTTCGTTGAGTTGTAAGTTAAATTATAACGATCATTTGTTTCGTTAAAAGCTTTTGTCTGAGATTATAAAAGCAGCACTCTCAACGATAGCAGCTCATTCTTGTCTTGCAGGTTGGTTTGAATGGTTGTAGAACTAATAGTATTTGCTACGCATAATTCGTGACGGCGATGGCTGTCGTTGTGTGTGTGTAAATACTATTGGTTGAAAGGTTGATTGTTGTTGTTGGTCGCGTTGGTGGCCGCAATAACTTAAACCAATACAACAATTCATTCTTGTCTTGCAGGTTGGTTTGAATGGTTGTAGAACTAATAGTATTTTCTAAGCATACTTCGTGTGTGTGTAAATACTATTGGTTGAAAGGTTGATTGTAGTTGTTGGTCGCGTTGGTGGCCGCAATAACTTAAACCAATACAACAATTCATTCTTGCCTTGCAGATTATTTTAGAATTAAAAGAACAAAGACAATTTTCAAACTATTATTAGAGAAAAACTTTAAATTTTAATAAATAAATCGTTTGTTTAAATAATAATAATAAAAACGTTATAGTCTATATTTTTTGTGCTACATGTATATAAATTTTTTAAATTTATAAATGAAATAAATAAAATATGAACAGAATAGTTAGATCTTTAAAATGAATGTGGCATCCCGATTTATCACAATTCCTTTATATTATTTTTTTATCATAATCGTATTTATTTTTTTGTTTTCGAAAATTAAAAAGATATCGATTGTGATATTTACCATAAAAGTTAAAAATTATATGAATCTTTTATCATCACACTAAAAAAATAATATATATATATCAAGGTTGGAAACCGAAACGAATATCGGTATCGATAACGGTATCGGTATTCAATTTATTTTTATTTCGGTAACGGTATCGGTAGCGGTATTTTAAATTATATCGGTATCGGTATACCGGTACCGAAACTAAAATACCGGTATATACCGTTATTATTAAAGACAGAGCAAAGACATTAAAGAATTAAATCTTCTATTTATTTTCAATTAAATTTCATTAAATAAAACTTTGAATTGAATATTTTTATATTATATATCACTTTAAGACATGAATATTCTTTGCAGTTTGATTTTTGTGGCGGTTCAAAGTATACATTTTTCTGATATTTTAAATACATGACATTTAACACCATATGTCTTCGGACCTAGTTTCAATTCAAATAAACTCAATAAAATTTTATAATTTTCGGCTAATAGTTTAAATGGCGGAGCTATCTACTAACATATTGCCAGATCGTTCATTCCAGAAGAAGATTCCTTCGCAAATCATCCACTCGATCAATATCTTTGTATAGAAGGCTAAAGTTTCCGAATTAAGTTCCCCGAGTAATGTTAAAATCGATTGCATGTGACAAATGTAAAAGCCTCGACAAACTGTAACGGAGCTGTATTTAAGACATAATTGACTTGTTACCCAACCCAGAGCGACTTTACAACTCATATCATGAACGTATAAGAATTACACTATAAAAGAATGTGTAGATTAGATTAGTAGATTAAAATATAAATAAATTTAAATTTATAAAAGAGGAATAAGAATAGGCAGAATTTTTTGTTAACATTTTAGATACCACACGTCCAGGGAAAATGACAGAAAATTACCGCCCACATTTAAAGGATATTTAAATGCATTGTCCTGGCTGTAACTTTCCGAACAAAACGTTTCATTCTCTTAGAGAATTCTAAGAAAAGAACCAAATCTAAACGATATAGGAAAAGAAGCCAGAATAACGTAATAGTTTTTAAGCCTAATATAAGTAGTTAAAATTTATGCGTAAAAGTTGTTAAAAATAGATCAAAATTAAGGGTCATTGTCTCAAAAAACGAGACGTCATGGCAAATTTTTATTTCTCTATATATTCGAGAGTATTTACAAATTTTCGCTCCCAAATCGTAGAAAGTTCTCAAAAGCTGGGGAACGCAAAAAAACTGAATAAATAAATAAATTCTGACCCAAAAACATTCCAGAATGAGGTCTTTCTGTTTTGAGCGCGTTTGTATAACTTTGGGTAGGTAGGTAGGTAGGTAGGTAAAGAAGGGTTGCACAGCACCCATAAGAGTTCTTGTGCATCCACTCGGAGACCATGAGGTCCATTGTGAGTCCCTTCGTGAAGAAAATAGAAATAACTACAGATAGGATATAGAAAGGAGCAAGAAGGAAAATAGTGGAGAAAGAGCCGAGACCAAGAGAAGAATAGAACTTTGGGTAACTTAGGCAAGTTCGTCGAACTCACCTACCATATCTAGCACAAAGGATATGAATTACGTAAAATTATTTGCCACTTTTGCCACGCTACCACTTTATTGACTTGTGTTAAGAATTTTTAGAAATCTAACACATTTTAGACGAAATAAAGTAAAGAACTGACGATATATTTTTTTAATATTCTTCCTGTACGGATCGTTTTAGGAATTCTATTGAAACAAAGATATAAATAATAAATGGACCTTAAAAACAAGATTCAAAAAATATTACTTTAAATAATCTCTTATTATTAAAATTAATTTCATCTTTCTTAAAGCAAATAAATTTATATCAGAAATAATTTTACAAAAAATATTACATAGAAAATAGTATATTTTAAAATACCGAAACTAAAATACCGCTATATACCGGTATTGAGGGAAACGGTATTTGAATACCGGTATTTTTAGAAAATAATAATTTCGGTAACGGTACCGGTTACGGTAACTCATTTTAAACGGTATTTAATCGGTAGCGGTATTTATAACGGTATCGGTTTCCAACCTTGATATATATATATATATATATATATATATATATATATATATATTATAAT